>CM025788.1:32635607-32655742 GCA_014636745.2 Centella asiatica
GAGTTTAGTGAATATATTGTATAATAAGTTGAGGAAATGAAAGAATACAATATGTCACAAGTGTTTCTGAACTTTTATAAAAGAATGAAATATTACAAAAGCTCACTGGTTTGACCATCTTCTAAAAATTCTGTTGAAAACAACAGCTGCTTACTAGAATATAATTTCTAGCTTTTCTTTCTGTAAACCTAATTACAGCTGCTAACTCTCTAAATATGTATGAAAGTATTGTTCTGAGAGATATGTGATATGAGATAAGATGTATTCTTTTTGTTAAACTCAGAGTTCTCAGATGTCTTACCTCAGCTGCTCTATGTCTATTTATAGACACAGCTTCCATATACTCCAAGTTTCTATTCTGAGCTGTTTACCAAAAATATCTCTGTAATTTATTGGTACTTGCAGCTCTGTCACACAACTTTCTTCATTATTCAGCCTCCCTTAGATGCTAGCCTGTTTATGTGACTTTTCTGGTGTATATTCACTGCACCAGCTTCCATGTTTCTTCTTGGAGTTCCCAAGATAAGATATTAGCAATATATATCATATCTTTGTGGGCTTCTCTGGACATAATTAGACCAGCTTCAATGAACTTCTTGCTTCAAGTTGTTATAAGTTGTCTCTGCAGTATTTCAACTTGTTGTTTTGTAGGTTTCATGCTTGCGGCGTTGCAGGTTTTATACTTGCAACTTGATGTGTGTGTGTGTGTATAACTTATTTCCTTGAAGCTTCCTTGGTAGCCAATCTCTCCTTATTGGACAACCATCCTTATCTTATTTCCACCGTCTTTAGCCATATGTCATCCTTTATGTCAGTGGAATTTATTCTCTGATGGATAGTCTCTGGTTGCTTCAACATTAGTCTCTGATGAATAAACACTTAGTCTCCGATAGACCGAAACTTAGTCTTCGATAGACCGAAACTTAGTCCCTGATAGACAGAAACTTAGTCTCCGACAGTTCAAAAACTTAGTCTCCGACAGTTCAAAACTTAGTCTCCGACAATTCAAAAACTTAGTCTCCGATAGGCTCTTAGTCTCCGATAGACAAAATCTTAGTCTCCGATGGGCTACTTTTGCGTGATCAACTTTGACATTTGTTGAACTCTCCAAGTGTATTCATTGTAGTTTCTGATGCTTTCCTGTAGTTTCTTGATAGTAGATTCTCATAGTACATTATTGTAGGTACTTGTACATTTACAAAATTTTAACAATTCTAAGTGTTATACATCATCATCAAATGCTATAATTCCTAACAGAAGAAAAAAATATTGAGAATTAAATTAAATACAGATGAAGTTGCGAAAAGGAATCCATGTAAGGTAGGTTATGGGTTTGCTACGGAATCACGCTGGTCATTTAGCAGGAGGTTTTATGATTTCACTTGATATTTGTTCTTCAGTAGTGGTGGAAGTTTTGGGACTTTTTCATTGGCTCTCATTGGCATGGGAGTAAGGATTTTGCCAAATCATTCTAGAAGTGGACTCTAAAATAATTCATTAGGCTTTATCCATGAATAAGAGGGGGACTATTAAGGATGTTAACTTATTTTTAGCTGTGACGGATATTCTTCAACAAAGTTGGTCTATTCCAGTGCAACACGTTTTTGCGAGGGAAATATGTAAGCGGATTGACTTGCCAAGCATGCAATTAATGGCGAAGCTAATCATTGCTGTTTTTAGATTCTCATGGTGGGATCAACATGTTGCTTTATGGGGATTGCTTAGGTGCAACCTTGACCAGATTATTTAGTTTTTTTTTTCTTTCTTGTTGGGGCTTTTGCTCTTTTATATCAAAAAAAATATTGAAAATTTTAGTTTCTTGATCGTTTTAATTCATTCTATCATCGTCAATGTCTTGAAACTCTCAATCAAATGAATATTTATTTATCAGAGACTAAGGTTAAACCTATCGAAAACTAAACATTATTCTACCAGAGACTATTGTTAAAGCCGTAAGATACTAAAGTGAAGATTACTCCCTGATGCAGTGAAGAGTTCTATTTCGAATAGAAGTATGTTTCAGCACGGACAAAGAAGTTGTGTTAAAGACGAAGCTGGTTAGGAAATATAACATAAGTGTTTTCTATTGTATTAATGTTACTATTCAAATTATAAATAGAAATATACTATTGAAGAGGATTAGAAGGAAAATGATTATTCAGAAATAGAAGTTGTAATTAAATTTATAAATATATATGAAGTTGTATTATTTCATTGATTTACATATATTCAGTACAAAATTTAAAGTTGACAATCGACTTGTGATTGTTAGAATTTGTATTCAAGTGTTAATCAATAAAAAGCAATTGTTTTACATATTTGTCTTGTTCTTTACTTTCCGCAAGTTTAATTACTTTAAAGAACAAGAATTCAAAAAGTTTAAAGAACTTGTATTTAACTCCCCTTCTACAAGTTCTAGGCTATCTAACTGGGACAACAAGTGGTATCGGAGCTTGATTGACTTAATTTAAGTTAATAGATCTAAAGATGGCCAATGATGAAAGAAGTAGCTCTAACATGATGAGGTATGCTGGGAATCATGATGGTGAAACCAGAATTCCAGTACTGAAGAGAGAAGAATATCCAATCTGAAAAACAAAAGTTGTATATGCACTTAAGGGCTACTAACCCTGATTACATTGATAGAATTGAAAAGGATCTATATCAGCCAAGGAAATTTGTTTGTGCAAAGACTGTGGATGAAATAATAATGGTTGAGCACTTTGAACTTGCACCTGAAAGTGATTATACTGTTGAAGTCAAGTTATAAGTGTTAAAAGATTCTAAAGTGATGAATATACTCTATAATGGATTGGATAGAAATATGTTCATAAGAATTACCAACTGCACTACATCAAAACAGGTATGGGACACCATCAAGGTCCTGTGTGAAGGGACAGACCAAGTTCAAAAGAATAAAAGGTCATTGTTGACTCAACAATATGAATTCTTTCAAACAAAGTCCGGTGAGAAAGGACCCACGAAAGTCTGGGTCCCAAATAAGTCTAACTAGTTGTTCTTACTATGCAGGGCAAAAAGAAAAGATCATGGTTCTTGGACAGTGGATGTTTAAAGCACATAACTGGTGACAAGTCCCTGCTAAAACAATATGAAGAAAGGAATGGCCCTAAGGTGACCTTTGGAGATGATAGCAAAGGGCATACAAAAGGCTATGACAATGTTGAATATGGTGATGTCATCTTTACAGAAGTATCACTAGTTGATGGCTTAAAATACAATCTATTGAATGTTAGTCAACTATGTGATAGAGGACACAATGTCACCTTCACCTTCAAATAAGATCATGCTAAGTGTATGACAAGAAGACTAGAGATATGATTTTGACAGGGAAAAGTAAAGGAAATCTATACACTCCAAATTTAATCTCTACTGCTAATCAAATCACATGTTTCTATATCAAAGCCTCTGCTGATGAAAGCTGGCTTTGACATAAGAAGCTCTCCCACCTAAATTTCAAAAACATCAACACGTTGGTGAGAAAAGGATTAACAATTGTCATTCCTCAATTGGAGTTTACACAAGATGGTTTGTGTGAGTCATGCCAGAAAGGAAATCAAAGGAGTGTATCATTCAAGAGTAAACCAACAACATCAATTATTGACCCATTACAATTACTACATATGGATTTGTTTCGTCAAGTAAATGTGATGTCAATCTCAAGGAACATATATGCATTGGTTATAATGGATGATCATACTAGGTATTCATGGGTGAAATACCTTTACTCAAAAGATAAAACCTCTTATTTGATTATTAATTATATCAAGAAAGTGGAAACTGAGTCAGGAAAGAAAGTAAGGGTCATAAGGAGTGATAAAGGTACAGAATTCAAGAACTCCCAAGTCAATGAATTCTGCACTAAAAAAGGAATAATTCATCAATTCTCAGCTCCTAGAAGTCCTCAACAAAATGGAGTTATTGAGAAAAAAAATAGAACCCTTATTAAAGCAGCAAGGACAAATATTACAAGAGTCTAAGCTTCTATCCTACTTTTGGGAAGAAGCAATTAGTACAACATGCTTCTCACAAAACATGTCCTTGATCAACAAGACGTACAAAAAAACACCTTATAAGTTGATGACTGGGAGAAAACCAACTCTTAAGTTTCTTCATGTGTTTGATTGAAAGTGTTTTGTTTTGAGAGAATCATCAAAGATTAGAGGGGAATTCGATAACAAGGATTATGAGACAATGTTCTTAGGCTATTCTCTATCAAGTAAAGCATATAGAGTTTATAACCTAAGAACAAAGGTCATTGTGGAATCTGTACAAGTAGCATTTGATGATAACAAGATTCTAGGAATGATTGGTCAAGGACTACATGAAGCTCTTTAGATTTGAGAATGATTTGGATGTATAGAAAGACCCCTCAGAGACTGATGAACAACCCCAAGATGACTATGTCCCTTCAATAAGTGAGGGGGAGTTAACAGTTGTGCATGAAGTACCAATTACTAATACTCTATCATAGACTAGAGTATTAGCAACAAATGAACCACAAGAGACTGGTAATACAAATGCATAATCGAAGACTAATGGAACACCAAAGACTACTAAAGAAAATGGTCAAGAAGAGATTAACAGATCAGGGGGAGTTAATAATGAAGAAGTCACTGGTTTAGGGGGAGCAATCTCTGATTCAAAAAATAGATTGGACAATGTTCATCTAAAAACTGAAGCATCATCTTCAAGATTTAATTTGCCACCTGCAAGATCATGGTTGAAAGACCACACACCAGATTTGATAATTGGATATTTAAAGGAGTCAGGACAAGAAGTGAAACTTAGAATGAATGTATTTATCTTAGTTTTCTTTCAAAGATTGAACCAAAGAAAATTGAAGAAGCACTTCAAGATCCTGACTGGGGAATTGCCATGCAAGAAGAATTGGACCAATTCACAATGAATAAAGTCTGGAGACTGGTGCCTAAACCAAGGAACAGATCTATAGTAGGTGTCAAATGGGTCTTCAGAAACAATTTAGATAAAACTGGTACAATTACAAGGAATAAAGCAAGATTGGTAGGAAAGGGATATTCTCAAGAAGAGGGCATTAACTATGATGAGACCTTTGCACTAGTTGCAACACTTGAAGCTATAAGGATTTTTCCGGCATGTGTAGCTTATAGGAACTTCAAGGTGTACTAGATAGATGTCAAAAGTTCTTTCTTATATAGAAAATTGGAAGAAGAGATCTATGTTTAATGATAGTGTGCAATTTGTGTATAGATTTGCATTACATTTGCATTCATTTTGTGTGCATTTTATTTACTAATGAGGTGTTTTCAAGTTACTTTTGTAAGAATAGGTGAAAAAGGTGGAAATGATGAAAACAAGGAATAATGGACTGAAAAGAGCAAGAAGAATCAAAGCAAAAAATTAACAGAAACTTGAAGTAACAATACGACATGGGCATGTCGTATCCTGAACGGGACCTGCAGAAACTAAAGCAGCAGTTTATTCAAAACAAACGGGCTGGACCCACACTGCAGAGATGGAAACACGTGACAAAGGAAATAAAAGGCTGGAGCAAGAGATTAAAGAAGCTACCAAATTAGAAAAAGATCTTCTGGAAGCCAATTAGGATTAGGATTCTTTGTAGGGCAACAAATATTGTTTACATAAATAGATTAGGGCTGCAGCAGTTTGCATCTATCTCTGTTTTTTACACAGCAGCCGCCTCTCTTCTCTCTTACGTTTTACAGCAGATTTTATATAGTTTTTATTTATTTCAGCATTATGTCTTCAAGTATTATGAACAACTAAATTCTTCTAGTCGAGGTACTTTGATTTCTAGCCAAGAATACATCGTGAGACTTTTGTTTTAATTAGTTTTATTCAAGTTCAAGTATTTATTTGATTTCTGCGCTATAAACCATTTATGTTATTATTTAATTTATTATGCAATGTGGCCAATTGTGTGATTTATTGAATGGTATCTTGCTGATTAGAATATGAAGGCCGTCTGACACTATTTTAACAAAGTAGCAAATTGATCTTAACTGATAAAGGCTTCGGGTAAGATTGGTGGAATCAAATAATCTAGTTTAAATAATCTACGGGTGTTCGATTTTATTAACTAGGATAGGGGTCTTTTTCATTCATAAAGCAGTCATTAGATTGAATCCTATCAGGGTGTCCGGGAGTTGTCTGTTTGGTTTAGAGAAGTAATCCTAACAGGGTGTCCGGGGGTTACCGATAAAATAAGAAAAGATTGGTTAAGTAGAGCGTTTGCCCTTAACTATAACTTTATCTATTTGAATGAATAAAATTTATCTTTCGTGTCGATGATCGAAATATTTGGCTAGATTGAAAAGTACCTTGGCTAGACTTGTCTCCATTAGATTTCTCATATTTAATTATTCTACAATCCTCGTTATTTACAAATCTTGTTTTAATTGTTATTTTTAATATCTTTCATAATAAATTTCAAAACCCATTTTTCCAAGCAAATAATTAACCGCAATAATTCATGTGGAATCGACCCTATTCACCATTATACTGCGTAAGTGTAAAATAATAGGAATAATTATTTTTGGTGGGTTGACACCCTATCATTTAACAACCACCCAGTTTTGTAGATTCTAAGTTTCCAAACCATGTCTACAGGTTAGATAAAGCACTTTATGGTTTGAAGCAAGCTCCCAGGGCCTAGTATGATACTCCCTTTCAGTTTTTAATTGAAAATAAATTTGTTAGAGTTATCATAGATAAAATATGTTTTCCCAGTGAGATGCCGAGAACTTGTAGAAGGGGAGGTTGAATACAAGTTCTTTGAATAATTTTCGAATTACTTGTTCTTTAAGAAATTAAATTTTCTTGCGGAATATAAAGAACAAGAACTCAAATCAATTTATAAACAATTGCTATATTGATTTCACAACTGATTACAAATTCTAACAATCATAATAAATATGATCATCAGCTTCTTTTCTATTCTGTATAAGAAAATATACAAAACTATGAAAAACCTATACAGCTTCGAAATACCATTCTCTGTAAACCTATTACAGCTTCTCTAACAACTGAATTCCTACTAACTCAGTTCCTATTCTGAATAAAATTCAGCTTCCTTATTCGAATAAAATACAATCTTTCCTTTTTGATTAGAAAGAAATTTCTGGTTAGTTTCCTTACCAGCTACGTCTTCAATAATATCTTGCTTTACGTGGAAGACAATCCTTATTCAATTCGAACTCTGTATCTCTCAGGAAATAAATCACGATTAGTCCCTGATGCTTTATCTTTAGTCTCTGATGACGTCATCACTATTCTCTGGTGCTTTTAGTCCCTGATGACGTCAGATTGTGTAGTCTCCGATAGAGTTATTTAGTCTCAGATGCTTTAACCTTAGTCTCCGATGACTTCAGCTTTAGTCTCTGACTCTTTTGGACTTAGTCTCTGATGACGTAAGCCTTAGACTCCGACAGGCAAAACTAGTCTCTGATAGATAAAAAATCCCTTAGTCTCTGACAAGTTTTCCTAGTCTCCGACAAGACTTTTTGTAAACTCCAACGGATCAAATACACATTTTGACTTACTGAAGCTTTGATACTCTATTCCAGCAGTTACTTACAAATAAGAAATAATTATATCTCTTTACAAAGAATGAATGAATTACAAACAAAGAGATAACTGCTAGCTACAAAACTTCAGTGTTACTAATTAACACTTCCTATACATTTGTACTCTAAGTAATCTAAAGACAATCATCATCAAATGTTCTAAAACCTAACAAAACACTTTTTTATAGAAAACTAGTTTCTAATTTAATACTTGTGAAAATATATGTAGATAACATTATATTTGGATCTACAAATGAAAAGATGCGTAGAAAATTTTCAAAACAAATGCAATCTAAATATGAGATAAGTATGATGGATGAATTAACATTTTTCTTAGGATTACAAATAAAGCAATGTATTCTGCTTCAGCTGTTGAGGTTGACACATAATGTTGTTTCTTGTTAAACCATGACACTAGTTTGCTTCCAAGAAATTGACAGCTTCCTGTTGTGCTTTTCCTGTCTAATTTGCAACCTACATAATCTGTATTTGAATAACCTATTAGATCAAATCCAGAATCTCTAGGATACCAAATTCTGAGATTTAGAGTACCCTTGAGATATCTGAATATTCTTTTAACTACAATCAGATGAGATTCTCTAGGATCTGATTGGAATCTAGCACATAAACAAGTTGAAAACATTATATCAAGTCTATAACTTGAAACATCAACCTTTTTACCAATAGAATCTTTCTCAAGTTTAATGGTTGTTGTCATGGGAGTTTTAGAAGTTGCAACATCTTGTAAATTAAATTTCTTTAAAAGGTTTTTTAAATATTTTGTTTGACTGATGAAAATTCCATTTGAAGTTTGTTTAACCTGTAAACCTAAAAAGAAAGTTAATTCTCCTATCATGCTCATCTCATATCTATTTTGCATAAGCTTAGAAAACTTAGAGCATAAGCTCTCATTAGTAGAACCAAATATAATATCATCAACATAGACTTGAACAAGTATTAATTCACCATCATGTTTTCTATGAAATAAAGTTTTATCTATGATACCTCTAGTGAATTTATTTTCAATTAAAAATTGAGATAGGGTATCATACCATGCTATAGGTGCTTGTTTAAGTTGTTAGAGTGTATGCCCTAGTGGTCAATCATGTAATGATTGTGACACTATATTTATGTTATGTTTTGGTTAAATGATAATTTATTATGTTTTATTTACTGCGTTATATAAATGTTAACATAATAAATGTCCTTAGAAGAATGATACTAATTATATGGATTCAAGTATGTGACTTGAATATGAGATCATATAAGTATGTAATGTATCATTATTCTTAAATGTCCCTAGTCGAGTATGATTGTCAGTGGGACAACAATAATACATTGAGACTAGTATGTGGATTAACTGATGGCCATATCTCATTGGTCATAAATATATACGAGATATATTAAGTTGATACATAGGTACATGTTAGAGAACATAGTACTGGACAGACCCACCATGAGAATTCTACATGGAGCGTTATGCTATGTGTCATAAGTAATTCTCATAGTGACAATGATGTAATGGTCCTTCGACCTAAAGTCATGACATTTCTACATAGGGAGTTATGCGTTTTGATATTATCAAAAGTCACCTTTAACTGGGTGGACGATAAAGGTGATTGTTGGATGCATATTGAGTTATGTGAGAAATGGGAATGATGTAGATGGAATTTAACCCTCCTATAAATTAGGGGTGATATTTATAGGCCTCTTGATTGAGTGAGACTATGAAATGCATGGCTATGCTCAAATAAAGATTTGTTTCATATAGTTTACTCATTGATCAAGAAAACTGAGATTAAATTATGAAGAGGATGACACATCCATGCCTTGAATTCAATCTTAGATATCATGGTTAAAAGGATTAAATTACATTGAAACATTGGTCACGAAAGGTAATGTCGAATCTATGACTTTATTATTACTTGGGTAACAGTGATGTATTACTAGATGTCGCTCACTGTTTATAATTTTATAATATGATTTAAAATTATTGTCAACATAATAATAACCTACAGGGTCACACACAAAGAACATTCATTAAGGAGATATAATTTAAATGTCAATGATTTTAATATATCAATAAGATTGATTTAATTAAATCATGGCTTTAAATATATATATATATATCTGTATGAAGTAGAGTCCTTTGGAAAGAAATACGAATATATATTTATTTGTATATATATATTAATTAAGTGAGACTTGATTAGATATATATCTAATAAATATAAGATTTGGATTTTAATTCTCCTAATTAGATTAGGTTTTGGAATTACTCTAGAAAAGCTATATATAGGATATATCAGCTATTCTCTCGAAGTAACGCCTCTTGCATTCAAAACCCTAGTCGCTCATTAGAGAGAGACTAGAGTTAAGAGAGAAAGACAGATTCAACAGCTAGTACCGTAACTCTCCTTGTTCGGATCGTTAGACGATTCGTGGGTGTTCGTGTGGATACCATAGAGATGTAGTTCTGTTGGATTGCGTTAAAGATTTGGAGACGATCAACACCTTCGCCAAATCTTCAGATTCGCACAATTAATCGGTAAAATCTTAAAACATCTGTATTAAATTGTTTCGCATAGATCCTCGGGTTTGGGTTTCGTCTTGTGGTGTTTTATATCGTATTTTTCCGCTGCGTTTAGACCCAACGAAACCCAACATAAGTCCATAGAGTGATTTGTCTAATCTGTAGACATGATTGGGAAACTTCTGATCTTCAAAGTCAGGAGGTTGCTGGACATACACCTCTTCTTGTATTTTCCCATTCAGAAAAGCACTCTTTACATCCATCTGGTACACTTTAAAATTTGCATGAACAACATAGGCAAGGAATATCCTGATTGCTTCCAATCTTGCTACTGGTGCAAAAGTTTCATCATAGTCAATCCCTTCTTCTTGTGAATAACCTTGTGCAACCAGTCTGACCTTATTCCTTGTCACTGTACCAGCTTCATCAAGCTTGTTTCTGAAGATCCATTTAGTACCAATGATTGATTTATTCTTTGGTTTTGGTACTAGTCTCCAGACTTTGTTTCTTTCAAATTGATTGAGTTCTTCTTACATAGCAATTACCCAATCAGTATGTTGTAATGTCTCCTCAACCTTTTTACATTCAATCTTTGATAGAAAGTTGAGGTATAGGCATTCATTCTGAGTAGCACTTCTTGTTGACACACCTTTAGTTGGATTTCCTATTATTTGCTCAGTAGGATGATCTCTTGTCCATTTTATTTGTGGAGGAAAACTTCTTAAAGAAGAAGCTTCTTGATTATAATTTCCTTCATGGTGTTCAGTGCTCTCAGCTTCATGTGAAGTTCCCCCTGAATCAATGAATATTTCTTGATTGGAGTTTGAGAGATCCTCTGATTTATTTTCTACTGACTGCTCCCCCTCAGTGGTTAAAGGAATGTCCACTAATGGAATGGCTTCATGGGGTTCAGCTTCATCATTCGATAAGTCATTTTCAGCATTTTCTGACTCAGCTTCATTTTCTAATTCATCTTCATTTTCAAACCTTAGAACCTCATGCATTCCTTCATCTAAAATTTTCATTATTTTTTTATCATCAAATGTAACATGTATAGATTCCATTACAATATTCAGTCTAAGGTTGTAAACCCTGTATGCTTTGCTTATTAGAGAGTAACCTAGGAAAATTATTTCATCAGCTTTGGGATCAAATTTTCCTAAATTCTCACCTTGACTTTTTGGCAAAAAACATTTGCCACCAAATACATGAAGAAATTTGAAATTTGATTTCCTACCTGTCATAAGCTCATAAGGAGTTTTGTTGTGAGCTTTGTTGATCAATGTCCTATTTTGAGTGAAGGATGCAGTTGAAATTGCTTCAACCCAAAAATAGGTAGGAAGTTTCGCTTCTTCAAGCATGGTTCTAGCAGCTTCAATAAGAGTTCTGTTTTTCCTCTCAACTACTCCATTCTGTTGAGGGGTTCTTGGAGCATAAAATGTGTGAGATATTCCTTTGTCCACACAAAAACATTCAACTTTGGAGTTCTTGAATTCTGTTCCATTATCAGTTCTTAGAACTCTGACAATCAGCTTAGATTTAGTTTCCATTTTCTTGATGTGATCAATCACCAACCGAGCTGCTTCATTTTTGATATGCTAAAATTTTACCCATGTGTATCTGGTGAAATCATCAACTATCACCAGAGCATATATTTTATTTGAGATAGATATAATGTTTACAGGTCCAAATAGATCCATATGAAGTAGTTGCATTGGACTTGTAATTGATGATATCTATTTGCTCCTAAAGGAAGTCTTCTTTTGCTTCCCTTTTTGATAAGCTCCACATAAGCCATCTTGAGTGAATTTTAGTTGTGGAAGTCCTATCACTAATTCTTTCTTCACCAAAATGTTGATTGTCTTGAAATTCAGGTGAGAAATCTTCTTGCCATAGCCAACTTTCATCCACTGATGTTTTACTATAAAAGCATGTAAAGTGATATTTATTTGATGAAGCAAAGTCAGCTATGTAGAGGTTACCTTTCCTAACTCTAGATAGAACTATTTTTCCATCTCTACTTATCAAGCAATGTTCATCCTTGAAAGCAACATTCTAACCTTTGTTACACAATTGGCTGATACTAAGCAAGTTGTGTTGACCATCAACTAGGGCTATATTGTATAAGATGACATTTCCATTTGTGACTGCGTCACATCCCAAGGTATATCCTTTGTTGTCATCTCCAAAAGAAACACATGGGCTAGCTTTCTCCTCAAATTGTGTTAACAAGGTCTAGTCTCCAGTCATTTGTCTTGAACAACCACTATCTAAGAACCAAATTTGTCTTTTTGTACCCTGCACATAATAAACAGCAAAGTTAATTTAGGAACCCAGATTTGCTTGGTTCCATTGACATTTTTAAAGTTTAATTTAGCAGTTCTTAAGGGTTTTTCAGTTTTATCTTTCTTTATCACCCACTGCTTAGAAGAAATAAGTTTCTTCTTAGCCTTAGGTGCATCAGATTTTTTCCTTAACTTTAGAGGAGTTTTCAAATAACTGTTTTTAACCTTTTGAACATTTGAGTGGTTCTTAACAATTAACTTTTTCCTTTTATTAGAAGGTAAGTTTCTAGTATGCATGTTCCTAGGGATATTTTTACACTTATAAGCAAGGTGGTTGGGATTTCCACACTTCTAGCAATGTTTCTTAGGTGCATTAATAAAAGGAATATAATTAGTATATTTGTTAATTCCCTCCTCACCATTCCTATTATTTTTTTGCTTAACCTCTAATGAATGAGTGGTCTTTGGATTAGAGCTTTTGGCTCTGAAGTCATTTAATTTCATTTCCAGCTCACTAACTCTTTGTTCTAGCATAGTCTCTTTAGATTTTTCTTCAATAGCTCCTGCCTTAACAAATTTTTATCTTTTTAAAGGTAGGAGCAATAGCTACTAGAGTACTTTTACTCGTGCTAGTTTCACCAGTTCCAGTGATTGACAATTCCTCAATCACTGGCTGCTTTCCCTGGACCTTATTATTATAGCCTAGCCCTTCATTTTGACTAGTGCTATATTTTTCTATTGTCTCCTTAAGTATTTTAGAGGAGTTGGTCCATTCTTTTATAATGTCCTACTCTTTCTTAAGTTGTGCTCTTAGTCATTCTTCTATTTGTTTAGCACAAGCAAGATCATCTAGTGCCTTTTTGCACTCTTTCCTGACTTGTTCAAGAACACCTAGCTCAGACTCTAAGAAAGAATTTCTATTCTTTAACAGTTCAATGGTTTCAATGAGTCTAGCATTTTCTCTTACAGAGCATCTAAGTGTTCCTTTTAAATGGTACATTTCTTTTCACATGTCAATTAAGCTCTCTTGACAATCAGATAATAACATAGTAGAAGAAATAGTCAAGTCAGTTACCTGGGAGTTCTTGGAATTTGGACTTCCATAAGTGTTAATGCTATCAGAGGAGTTGATCATTAGTGTCATGTTGACATATTCTTCATCCTCTGATTCTAAATCAACCCAATCTTTGCCTTCTGTGATCAGTGCCTTTCCCTTGCCATTGTTGTTGTTGAGGAGATCATAGTATTTCTTTTTATAGTAATCCTCATCTCTTGTAGCATCCCTGAGCTCCCTTGTCTTTTTGTCAGACTTGGGCTTCCTGCACTCACTAGCAAATTGTCCAAGAGCATCATAATTGAAGCACCTGAACTTAGATCTGTCAACCTTGCCAGATTGACTTTCTTTCTTTGATGAAAAGACATTGTTTAATCCAGGCTTTCTCCTGGAAAATTTAAGTTTTTTGAATTTTCTAGCTATTAGAGCTAGAACTTCATCAATGTCTTCTAAATCTTCAGGTGTGCAGAGTTCTTCCTCTACCTCTGCATCTTTAGCTTCTTTATCAGATTCTTGATCAGAATCTGATTCCTTAATGAGAACTCTTTTCCCATCAAGCTTCATATTACTTGTCTCTGTTGTAAATGCAACAAACTTCTCTTTCTTGAATTCAGGATTTAGCATGCTTCTTTATTGCACCTCAAGCTCATAAGTTTTGAGATTACCATAGAGCTTGTCCAAGCACATGGTATTCATGTCCTTAGCTTCCTTTACAACAGTTGTCTTGGCATCCCATGACTGTGGAAGTGACCTTATGAATTTAATATTTGTGTCTATATTCTCATAGACTTTCCCATGCAATCTAAAATCATTGATGAGTATGTTGAATCTATCATATAGTTGAGTAATAGATTCTCCAAGTTTGGCAGTGAAATATTCATATTGTTGAATGAGTAATGACCTTTTGTTGGCCCGCACTTCTTCAGTTCCTTCACATAATATTTGAATGGTTTCCCATATCTCCTTGAAACTTTGGCAGTTGATGACACTGTTGAACATATTATTTACCTACCCATTATAGAGGATGTTCATGATTTTTCTGTCTTTTAGGACTTCTACTTTTTCTTCTTTAGAGAGCTCATTTGGCTTTTTAGGTACAAATGTCTCTTGGGTTGGAATGCCATCAACAATACCTTGTGGAACAACTTTTGTGGAAATAACAGGTCCATCCTTGAGGATGTCAGCATATTGAGAATCAGTTGATTCCAAATGCAAAAACATTTTCTTCTTCCACAAGAAGTACTCTTCCCTCTTAACCATTGGAATTTTGACATTTTCTTCCTTGTGTCCCATTTTTTGATCTATTGATTGATGTTTTAATCAATAGGCTCTGATACCAATTGTTTGTCCCACAATATGGTTTGTAGAAGGGGGGTTGAATACAAACTACAAAATTCTTTCGAACTTTGTGAGTTTAGTGAATATACTATATTAAAAGTTACAGAATTGAAAGAATACAATATATCACAAGTGTTTCTGAACTTTTATAAATCAATGAAAGATTACAAAAGCTCACTGGTGTGAATGACCAGCTTCTAATAACTCTGTTGAAAATAACAGTTGCACTCTAGAATATAAATTCTAGCTTCTCTCAAGTTATGAAAACTTGTCTCTCTTTCTCTGTAGGTATATTACAAATGTGATATGATTCAAGATAAGATATATTCTTGTTTTTATCTCAGTGATAGCTTGTTATATCTCGATGTCTATTATCTCAGCTGCTCCATGTCTATATTTATAGACATAGCTTCCTTGTTCTCCAAGCTTCTTCAGTGAGTTGCCTCCAAAAAAATATCTCTGATATTTTTTGATAATTGTAGCTCTATCACATAACTTCTTCTTTTTGCATGACCTTCCTTGCACGCCAACCTGTTATGTAACATCTCTGGTGTATCAGCACACCAGCTCCCTCTTTTCTTCTTGGAGTTCCCATGATAAGTTATCTCTGCAGTGAATAACTTATCTCTATAAGCTTCCTGGTTTTTGATTGGACCAACTTCCATATTTTCCTCCTTCAAGTTTCTATAAGTTATCTCTGCAGTTTTCACTCCAACAGCTATATACGCATGCTAGTGTATAAGTATGACTTTTCTCCATATTAGTGTTCACACCTGCAGTGTATAACTTATCTCCTTGAAGCTTCTTTGGTAGCCAATATCTCCTTATTGGACTACTATCTATATTTTAATTCCACTGCCTTTAAACTTGAGTTAGCGAATTTGTGAACTCAGTCATGTGTCATCCCATATGTTATGTTTAGTCTCTAATTATTTTATCCCCTGATAGACAGTCTCTATTTATCAGTGGATATTTATCCTCTGATGGACAGTCTCTGGTACCGAGAAGTTCATCCCCTGATGACGAGAAAACTATCCCCTGATGCTGAGACACTCATCCACTGACGCCGAGAATCTCATCCCCTGATGCCGAGAAACTCATCCACTAATGCCGATAAACTCCTCCCCTGATGCCGAGAGATTTATCCCCTGACGCCCAAGCACTATGGTGCTTCACATTTTATCCACTGATGCCCGAGCACTTTAGCGCTAGTGTAAATTACCCGACGACTTTAGCGATGAGTAATTTTGAGTTTGGCGATGTTGTTGATTTGCCCGACGACTTTGGCTATAATCATTTTGAGTTTGGCGACGGTCAAATCTTCTCAAGGCTACTTTAATGCATTGGAATGTCTTTGCGTTAGTCTCTGGTTGCTTCAACATTAGTCTCTGATGAACAAACACTTAGTCTCTGATGACTAAAAACTTAGTCTTCGATGAACAAAAACTTAGTCTCAGATGACCAAAAACTTAGTCTCCAATGACCAAAAACTTAGTCTCCGATGACCAAAAACTTAGTCTCCGATGAAGAAAAACTTAATCTCCGATAGACTAGTTTTACTTGATCACTCTTTGACTTTTGTTGAACTCTCCAAATGCAATCTTTGTAGTCTCTGATGCTTACCTACAGTCTCTGATAGTAGTTTCTCATAGTGCACAACTACAAGTACATGTACAATTACAAAATCTAACTATTCTAAGTTTATACGTCATCATCAAATGCTATAATTCCTAACAAGATGCCAATTTTTTGGAGGTAGACTTGTTTTTTCGTTTAGCAAGAAACAAAATTCAGTTTCAACATTAACGGCTAAAGCTGGATACATTGCAGCAAGAAGTTGTTATAATTAGATCATGTGGATCAAAATCCAACTCCTGAACTATGGTATGATTTTATCTAAAATTCCTATTTATTATGATAATACAAGTGTCATAGTAATAACTGAAGACTCAGTACAACATTCAAGAACTAAACACATTGATAAAAGGTACCACTTCATTAGAGAACATGTTAATGAAGGTACCATTGAATTGCATTTGGTTATAACTGATAAGCAACTTGCTAACATATTCACCAAACCTTTAGATGAACCTATATTTACTAAGTTAGTCTATGAACTAGGTATGCTATGCTTCTAAAAACTGAGTAAGTTCTTAAAAAGCAAGTTCTTATAAATTCAGAAGATAGAATCTAAGTTCTAGGTTGCAGCTGCTCTTAATAGGCAGAATATCATAAGCTACTAATCATTGTATTGATTGTTAGACAACTTTGAAAACAAAGTTGCAGCAGATACTAAAGAATAAAAGTGATGAAATATTACTTTTTATTTGTGTTCAAAATTTAGTCTCTGATTGTTCTTTTTTACTAGTCTCCAACAAGTCAAAATAGAACTCTCACAGACTAACTTAACTTAGTTTCTGACAGTGATCGAGGAAGAGACTAAGATAGTCTCTAATAACTTACTTTAGTAAGGATAAAAGAGTAATCAACCATATCCTTAGTCTCTGAAAATCTATCATTATCTATAGAATTGCAAACGTTTTTAAACTCCAGTAAGGGTTTAAATCAAATTCAATTGCAATTCTATTCAAATCATAGTGCTCTCTCTCTCTCTCTCTGATATCTGTGCGATCTAACTTGCAAAGAAAACCTTCAAGTTTTTTCACAGGTATCAACAATGGCATCCAAAAATGTATGTTTCAAGTTTGGCGACTTCAACTTCATCAAAACCAACTATGTTGGAGTCTCCTACAAAAAGGAATTTGAAGTGCAATATCATCCATTCGTGGATTTTCTCCAAGCTTCAACATTGTCACATGCCATTTATGACGCTCCCACTTTTGTCGCTGACATCGTCACTATCATATGGTTTACTGTAGTCATTCAGGATGAGATTGATGACTCTTCTATAGTAACCTTTACATATAATAATGTCTCCTATAATATTACTCATGAAATAGTTAATAACGCTTTAAATTTACCTGTTCATGATCACTATGATGCACATACCTTTGATGAAGAAATTTATGCCATGTTTAGGAACTTAAATTATGATGATATAAATTCAATAACTAGACCTCACCTTGTAAAGGAATGGTCCTTATTTTTTGACATTATCATAAAAACATTCACTTCTAAATGTAGTGGTTATGATGTCATCACTACACTCACATAAAAAATTTCTTACTGTATTTTGTATAATAGGCACATAAAATTTAGGGTTGTTAATACTAAAAAGCTTAATGACTAAACTTAAAACTAGTGATCTAAGTAAAATTTATTATGCTAGGTTTTTCTGATGATTGCTAATCATTTAATTCCTAATATAAATATCACTAGTATGAAAGTTATGCCAACAGTGATGCAGAGCAAGAGAATCTTCTCTAATGTAAAAAGAAAAGCTGCAAAAGTAAATGTTCCTATCTTTTATCCCCATATTATGAGATCACTTCTTATACCTAGGCTTCCCAACCTTTACTCTTTGTTTTTCTTTGATGATCATGAGCAAAAAACCATAAACCCAACTGATCCTCCAACAACTTCACAACAATAGTCTTCAGCCCCCTCCACAATCTCTCAAAAGACTGTGGTTGCAAAGACTGTGGTTACAAAATTACCCATCAAAAGAAAAACAAATGAGGGTAGCAGTGAGATTGAAGGAACAAAGGAAGTTGAGGTGGTTCCTTAGAGAAAGAAGAGATTAATTACCCTTAGACAAAAATAATATATTTCCTTTCAAAAGGCAATGGAGGTTCAAAGGGAAAGCAACAAACTAAAAGCATCCTCCCAAACAGAAGTTGTCATTAAAGACAGTTCCCAACTAGGAACAACATGTAAAGAGTATGCACAGTCCTCTATACAACAACAGAGGATAAACCAATATAAGAGAAGAGTTAAAAGAAAGAGTGACACTAGGAGTGCACACACTGAGTCAATTCGACTTGATGCTCCTCAAATTTTAATTCTTGAGGAGCAGCCAATACTTCAATCTACACTTTTTCTTCCTTCTTCTCCTACTCTTGATACATCAGAACCTCAAGGTTCAAATCTTCTTGATGTTTTCCATGAAGAGACAACACTCAGGGTAGATCAAGAAAAACCATCAAAGACTACTTCTCAAATGGACTGGTCAAAGACTAGTCACCCACCAGAGACTAGTTTTTCACCAGAGACTAATGCTTGTATCTCACCAGAGACTGACACATAAGAACCACTTGTTCAAAGTACAAGTGCAGTCAGTTCTCAGTCTATAATTCTTCACCATATGGCTCAATCACTTACCTTGGAGAGAACCTTAACCACATCTCTGGTAAGGGTACCCCCTCTTCTTGGTGCCATGGATAATTCTTCTTTACCTCCTTTTTCTTTAGGATTGGGTACATTTTTTCAAATGAGTGAGATAGAGAGAATAATTAGTGAGAGTCAGGTTCCTGAACTAGAAAAAGGAAAGATGAGTGACAATACAGAGAGTCAAGCTTTAGTAAGCTTGGAAAAAGGAGAGAAAGAGTATCTGGATGTCCAACTCCAGGAAAAAGAAAAGGGTGTAAGCAAGGATAAGATCCTTGAAGAAAATAATAGAGAGAAACTTCATTTTTCAATAGGTGAATTTCTTCAACCTATTGTCACACCATCATCCATTAAAGCTCATATATCTTCTTATCAAACTGTTAATCAAACAACAGAAGATAATGAGAGATGCTCTCAACCAGGGGATACAACACTTCAAATGCTAGCTGAAATGTCCAATGAAGACTTTGAAGTACTGTATGGTCTTCATTAGCAATGAAGACACAAACTACAAGAGAACCTGTAGTTGTAGAGGAACCTGAAGAAAATGTGGATGCTTGGCCAGATGCAAGCTTCACAAACACTTTGGATGAGGCAGCTGCACAACTAAGATAAGACTATTTGTCCACTTTATGGTCTAGTGCAGTTGATCTCACTCCAGTAGAAGTCTATGAGGAATTGATCAAATCTGACAAGAGAAATATGAAGCTCCAGCACTTCATAATCAATGGTCTCAAGACTACTCTTCAGAATGTTGAAACCATAATGGAACTGGAAGTAGAAAAGATCAGAAAATGTTATGAAGGTCACCTTCCTAAGAGGATGCTCAACTCAATCGAGATGAAACTTCGAGAGCAATCCAACACTAAGAAGCGCCTTCAAGCTCTTGAGTCTACTGTTCAGTCTATTTTGCTTTCTCAATCCAAGTTATCTGATGATATTCAAAACCTCAAACAACTTATTCTCCGAGTCAACCCTTCTCTGGTTACTTCTTCTTCTCACCCTAAGGATGCTAATGTCAAAAAGGAGGGGGGGGGGGGGGGGGGGGGGGG
>CM025788.1:32655842-32697199 GCA_014636745.2 Centella asiatica
GGGGGGGGGGAGAATAGTCATGATCAAAGCAGCAGGAGAGTTATCACTGAGGATTCTAGCTTAAATAGCTTAATGGTTGAGCTTGAAAGAATCTAGAGAACAAACAAAGAGATTGATGCAGCCATCAAAGCTAATGTTCAAGCTAAAGTTGAAGCTCCTACTATAGTCCCAATTGTTAAAAAGGATAAAAGCAAAGGTATCCTGGTTGAAAAGCCCAAAAAGAAGAAGACTATTCAACCAGGAGAACCTAAGCTATTAGGAGATGCCATGAAGACTGCTCACTTTCCAACACCAGTGGAAATAATAATTGATGAAAAAATGGAGCTAGTTTATCCTCAAGAGCAAAAGTTAGTTGAAGCTGATGCATTATATGCTCAGCAACTTCAAAAAGAATAGGAGATGACAACAGAAAAGGAGATGGAAGAAGAAAAGAAAAAAGCAACAGTAAAGAAATCCAAAACTAGAAAATTTGTTAAGAAAAAAAGAAGAAATAAAGATGATGAAGAGGATGATGAAAAGAAGACAAGGGGACAATTAGCAAGAAGTGCAGCTCAGACTTCAAAAAGTCAAATTCCAGAAGAGCAAACTTCAAAAAATCAACAAACTGCCTTGGTGACTGGATTTGAAGCACAAACATCCAAATCAGTTCCAAGTGGTAGAACATCTACGATTGGCAAGGCCAAAACATCTCAGATTAAGGAAGCATTCAAAAAGGGTGTGAAGGTCACTGATATGAAAAGAGATAAAAATGGCAAGGAGTATCTTAAAATCACTCAAAAAGATGGAGATATCCTACGCCTAATTAAGCCAAGTCTAGAGATGAAATCTTTTAAAGATTTAGAATGGCTACTTGTTGTTATTCCATAAAGTTCTCGATCAAATTTGGAATTTAGAAGTCAGATCCAAAAGGAACTTAAAGAGATAGAGAAATTATTCAAGTTGCCACAAGTGCAAGTACTTTCCTTCGGATTATACTATGAGAATTTTCATGGAGATGTAGTTTTCTTTGACTATTATACACAAATCAACAAAGTGAGCTTAGCTAAACTTAAAGGATTCATTATCATACTCTCAAGGACTTTGTTGATGAACATAAGATCAAGTTCAAGAAGCTACTAGAAGGTAAAGTCAAAGAAATCAAGATGAAAGAACAATGGAAAAGAAGAAATTAGAGGAAGCTGAAATTTTGTTTCAAAATAAGAAGCCAGACTTAAAGGATTTAAACTTAAGTCTATGTGGAGCTAAATTTTAAGGTCAAAGATCTTAGTTCAAGTAAATTTAAAAATATTACATTCTTTAAATTTCTATTTCTAAGTTGTTCTTGTAATTTTGAGTTTTGACATCATCATCAACCTTGATTTATGTTTATCACATTGATAATCATAAATAGGGGGAGATTGTTAGGTTTATAGCATTTGATGATGATGATTATAATTAGAATACTTAGAAATTCAAATGTACAGTTAGTGTTAATATCTAGCAGTTATGTTTTATAGCTGGTAGTTTACTATCTGATTGTTGTAATATATCATTGTAAAAGAGTAAGTCAAAATTGTATTGTACGAGAATACCAGAACTGCATTAGAGAGTTCAATAAAGTCAGAGATTATGTTTAGTCTATCAAAGACTAACTGCCAGAGACTGAAGATTTGTTGAAGTTAGTCAAGCTTATCGAAGACTAAGGTTAAGCCTATCGGAGACTAAGCATTATTCTACTAGAGACTATTGTTGAAGTCGTAAGAGACTAAAGTGAAGATTAATCCTTATGAAATGAAGAGATCTATTTCGAATAGAAGTATGTTTCAGCACAGACAAAGAAATTGTGTTGAAGACGAAGTTGATTAGAAATATACCACAAGTGTTTTCTATTGTATTAGTGTTACTATTCAGATTGTAAAGAGAAATATACTATCGGATAGGATTAGAAGGAAAATGATTATTCAGAAACAGAAGCTATAATATAATTTACAAATATATATGAAGTTGTACGATTTCATTGATTTACATATATTCAATATAGAATTTGAAGTTGACAATCGATTTGTGATTGTTAGAATTTGTATTCAATTGTTAATCAATAAAAAGCAATTGTTTTACAAATTTCTCTTGTTCTTTACTTTCCACAAGTTTAATTACTTTAAAAAACAAGAATTCAAAAGGTTTAAAGAACTTACATTCAACCCCCCCTCCCTCTACAAGTTCTAGGCTATCGAACTAGGACAACATATATATGTGTGTGTGTGTGTATGTGTGTGTGTGTGTGTATGAAGTGATCCATAGTTTGTGTTAGCTATGATTCAAATTTAAACTGGCCCTCTCTCTACTGTTGTTCTAATATTTTGATAGATGTGATGTATTTGAGATTCTAAAATACACACCGCTAATACAAACAGTAGTAGAGAGGAGGAAAAAGTTATCAATTATACACGCCCTTATTAGGGGGCGAACATATTTGAATTTCAAATATGCACGTGTCTAATAGGGGCATAATCAAAAAAAATGAATTTTTAATAGGTCTGGTCCAATATGAAAGCGACGCGTGGTAGGGGAACTAGCAAAACTATATACGCCTCTATTAGGGGTGTTGATAGTTCAATTAAATAATTTAATTACAACGGTTGAATAGGCTCTCTTTTTTCTAGGCCTGAACCCTATTTTCTTCTTCATCTTCTTCTTTTTTCTCCAATCTCTCTTATCCAAACACTGCTATACTCATTGGACGGCGTTAGTTACCATGTCTCATCCTCCTTAGGTGACGTTCATTCCTTATTAGGGGTGTAGATGATTGTTAGGCATAATGTTGATGATGATGATGTAATTATTCTTTAGTTCATTTAATAACTGTGGACTTGTAAATACTCAAGGTAGTTCATAAACCTTAAAAATGAAAATGGCGTTATCTCACTCATTTCTTAACGGAATTGAGTGATTCAAAATCCTATCTTGACTAGTTTTCACATATAATCTATTTTTACTATTTTTTTCATCATTGGACGTCATCCCGTCACCTAGACGGACTAAATTCAGTCCGTTTTTAGCCAGTGTCCTCTCTCTTCATTTCTCTTTCAATACTTGCTCATTTTCATTGATTTTTGTTGAGTTTTAATCTTTAAACACGTGCAAACTAAACCCAAACAATATTATGACATCAAACTTAAGAAAGCAAGAAATCCATTTCATCAACCTACTTAATTTGGCCTTGGATGATATTTTAACATTCATACTATGATTCTAACCTCATATCATGCACAAAATGAAAGCATAACCTATTGAGAAATCAAAAAGAGGATTTAGTATTAAAACTTACCTTAAGTTTTAATTTTTCTCTCCAACCCACTCTCCTTTCTCTCTCTACTCGTGCTCCCTCTTTCTCTATTTCCGATATTTGTTTGAAGGTATGTGTTTACTATGGTATTGGCCAAGCAAGTTGGGTGATACTTATACAAAAAACCAATGTTATCATAACTGGACTGGACATCGAACCGATGAAGTTACTAGTTCATGGTTCAACTGGTTCAACTGAGTTCAACTATTGGTTCAACCAGACTATTTTTTTTTAGAAAAAATATTATATAAATCATAAATATTCTTATAAATTCATCAAATATAAGTCTTAAATTTTTAATAATCAAAATAACTTAATCAAATATTCTAAAAATTATCAAATATTCTAAAAATTCATTAAACAGGTTCACTGGTTCACAAAAGGATAAAAGACATGATTTTAAAGAACAAAAGGAGAAAACCCACTTAGCAAAAAAGGAAAAAAAAAAAAGAAAGAGAGAAAACCTGGTTCTAACCGATTCCCCGATTCGACCGATTTTTGCCAGCTTGACTGATTTTTTCCCAGTTTTCTCCTAAACTGCTAATTTTAATCAAACCGACTGAACCCATAGTCGGTTCGCGGCTAAACGGGTTGAACCGACCGGTCTGATCCAATTTTGATAACATTGCAAAAAAAACCATGCTATGTAATTTATTATCAAAATTTTTGTTTTTAAACAAGTGTCCATGTACGTGACAATTATACTTTCTTAAAATATGTCCAGTACCTCCTCTAATTGCTGAGTCACCCCAGTTTTGATGTGTCGCTCTCTCTCTTTTTTTAATTAAAGACAAAGTTTGATTTTTTAGGTCAACATCGAAATATATTATGTTTATAGTTGTTTCCTACATTTTTCAATGTCCTAAACACAACTATGAAGTCTGTTTCGCAAAATTTCACTCCGAACTAAAATTTATTTATCATGATATAATATTTCCATTTTAGTTTTGTCCATATAAATTAAAACAAGATGTTATACGATCCTTATCCTTATGATCCAAGTGTTCTAAATGATCAAGCTAGTCACATATTTTCACAATTATGAATTATCAAGAGCATACAAAAATATAAATGATTCAACATACTAATGGAGTTTACAATGAATAGTGTTAATATTTACTATTGGAACATGATAGATTGTTGGAATAGATTAAGTTTGGCACATTCGCTAACTCAAGTACTTTTATAAGACACGATACTTCATTTGTATCTACTTTGATAGAGCATTGGCGAGATGAGACCAACATATTTCACTTAAATTGTGGGTGGTAACAATTACTTTGAAGGGATGTTTATTTCATAATGAAGTTACCAATTATAGGTCGAAATCTCACATTTTCTCTGATGAAATCTCCACAAAAAGAATTTGTACGACTATTGACGGAAATGAGATATGATGGAAACATATATTACAAATTTAGATCGGGTCCAACTAAAAATTGGTTATCGATACATTTAGGTATTGTCCAAAAAACTCTGATCCTGTCACTATTTAGTTGTATACTACATCACATGTATTGTGTTTGTGTGGTACTATTTTCTTTTCTCAGACAAGTAAAGATATCGTCCATCCAAAATATATCACATTTACAGAGAATCTTATTAACATTCAAGATTATTCAGTATTTGTGGAGTTCTGCATTGCTAGCATACTTATATAGAGGGTTGCATAAGTGCTCCATTGGCACACCCAATTTTTATGGATGTGCAAGCTTATTACAAGTATTTGATATAAATGATTTATTTTATTACAATTAATTTTATCCCCATAATACTATAATTAAGTTTTGTAATTTATTTTATTACTTCACTAAATGTATGGGCCAAATATAGAGCATGTCTTGCCCAAGATCCTTGCATCACTACAAAAAAATAGTCATTTGGCAACGATTTTCATAGTAACAAGTCAAGTTATCATTGTCCAAGATATGTTTTCTGCAACGATAATCTCTCTTTTGTTTTACAACGAAACGAAAACATTGTTGTGACTTTTCGTTGCCAAATTGTACGTGGGAAAATAAATATATCGCGCGTGTAAAATGTTTCGTTGCCAATAGGTTTATACAATATCATTTGCAACAATGAAACATAATCATTGCTAAGTTTTGTTGCCTAACTTCATGTACATTGTTATGTTTCGTTGCTAAGTTATGTTAAATTGATAGCATTATACTGTCGATTTCCATTAGTCACAAACGCCCAACAAACAATAGAAACAAGGTGGAAAAAGAAAGGAATTCTACTAAATTTCAATTTCATTTTTTAATGATCTAATTTTCTTAGAAGATAGAAGACAAAGAAGTGGGAGAAAGATGAGTCCGGGGATATTTGTTTAGCCTTCATTTTCCTATAATATCATGTATTGTCATGCCCCTAATCTGAGCGTATTTGAAGAATTAATGATTTGGGTCTATGTTCAAACACATGAACAACCCTAGAACTTTTATGAATTAAATTCGTTTAATTTGTTGTATGTTGAACCAAATTAGATTGGGGGTTCAGTTTCTACAGATTCTATGTTAGGAATTATAGTATTTGATGATGATGTATAACCACTTAGAATTGTTAGATTTTGTAATTGTACAAGTACCCGCAATAGTGTTATATCAGAGACTACCATCAGAGTCTGCAGGTATGCATCAGAGACTACAAAGACTGTATTTAGAGAAGTTCAACAAAAGTCAACATTGGTCAAGCAAAATTAGTTTATCGGAGACCAAGTTTTTTTTCATCAAAGACTAAGTTTTTGTTCTTTGGAGACTAAGTTCTTGTTCATCAGAGACTAAGTTTTTGTTCATCAGAGACTAAGTCTTTCAGAGACTAAGTGTTTATTCATCGAAGACTAATGTTGAAGCTACTAGAGTCTAAGGCAAAGACACTTCAATGCATTAAAGTATTCTTAAGAAGATTTGACCGTCGCCAAAGTTATTTGGCTAACGCCAAACTCAAACATTACTCAACGCCAAAGTCATTTTGATTGTCGCCAAAGTCATTTTCCTATCGCCAAAGTCGTTGGGCAAATCAGCAACATCGCCAAACTCAAGAATGACTATCACCAAAGTCATCGGGAAAATGTTTATCGCTGAAGTCAAGTACTCGAGCATCAAGGGATAAATATCCACTGATGAACAGAGACTGTCTATTAGGGGGATAAAATAATCAGAGACTAAAAATGACATATGGGATAACACATGGCTGAGTTCACAAATTCACTAACTCAAGTTTAAAGGCGGTGGAATTAAAATATAGATGGTGGTCCAATAAGAAGAGATTGGTCACCAAAGAATCTTCAAGGAGATAAGTTATACACTGCAGGTGTGAACACTGATAAAGTAAAATATGGAGATAAGTCATACTTATACACTAACATGCGTATATAGCTGCTGGTGTGAAAACTGTAGAGATAACTTATATAAACTTGAAGGAGGAAAACTATGGAAGCTGGTCCAATCAAAAACTAGAAAGCTCATAGAGATAAGTTTATTCACTATAGAGATAACTTATCATGGGAACTCCAAGAGGAAAAGAGGGAGCTGATGTGCTGATACACCAGAGATGTTACATAACAGGTTGGCGTGCAAGGAAGGTCATGCAAAAAGAAGAAGTTATGTGGCAGAGCTGCAATTACCAAAGAATATCAGAGATATTTTTGGAGGCAACTCACTATGAAAGCTTGGAGAACAAGAAAGTTATGTCTATAAATAGAGACATGGAGCAACTGAGATAACTTACTTGAGAGAGATAACATAACACACTGAGATACACAAAAACACAAGTATTCTTATTATCTCAGAGAGAAACAAGTTTTTCATAACTTGAAAGAAACAAGTTTTCATAAACTTGAGAGAAGTTAGAAATCATTTTTCTAAAGTGCAACTGTTATTTTAAACAGATATTTTCTGCAGTTGGTAATCACTACCAGAAAGAATTGTAAATATTCAAATTGATTTATAATAAATATACATATTGTAGAATAATATTCATATCTTGCAATTTGCTTTACTGTTTCATATGTTATATCTTTTTTCAGTAAAGTTGTTTTAACTGTTCTTAAGTTTTAAACTGTATTAAACAATTTAATTCAAAGAAAAGTTAGTAATTGTATTCAACCCCCTTCCCCCCTTCTTCTACAATTACTCCACGGGACAAACATTTTATGTTTCATTTACATGTGTTTTGCAATCAAAACAAGAAAAATTTGATAGAGAACAGAGGTGGGCAGCCTTTGGTCGTTCTCGGCCATGGCTGCCTGGCTAACCTACCGAAAAAGACGAACTCTACTAGCGAAACCCTCAATCTTAGGTCGTGACATAAACAATTTAAGATATTTAGGTTATATAAAAGTTATCAAAATGCGACAACCTTATAAAAACTGACCGGTGTAGGCCATGGGAAGTCTCTCGCATGAGCTCTCTTTGTCAGCAATAGCAGACACGGAGAAGAGCAGGAATAACGTAATTTGCTTCGACAACAACCTTGGACTTTCGTTGCGCAATAATAATACTAATAATTCATTGCCAATATATTATGATTAGGCAATGACTTTCAGTATTTCGTTACTGAACAATTTGCAACGGCGATTTGGTAACGAGACATGGAACAAAACAATTTTCAGTTCCTATACTTTTAGGCAACGAAAAACAGTCCATTTTGCAACGAAATCCTATGTTGCAAAACGTATTTTTTTTGTAGTGCCATACGCATTCAACAAGGAACATTCATTTTCAGGACGAAGGTTAAATGAATCTCCACATCACAACTGAATCTTACATTGTGGAGAAAATGGTATTCATGTACACAACTATGTGACCATGTGTCTATATGAATGGTAGGATGACAAAATCAGTTGTCAAGCATGGAGCGCTCAACTAGTAGGTTAGCACGTCTACCATTAATCCATTTTGAGATATTTAAGTATCAATTGTCGAAACTAGTGCCTCAACAGTTTGATGTTGATAACATCTACATTCCTCGTCTTCTTATTAATAAGAGTCATCCAAGGGTAGAAAATGACGAGAAAGAGAGATCGAAAAGAGTTAATACAATAAAACTAAGGGCGTTTGATATTGAGGAATGAAACATACTCGTAAATCATTTAAAGATCGAGGCTTTGGAGGTTATTAAAAGAGTCTCATTAGATGAATACCTTAAATGGTACAAGTGTATCACACGAAAGCGCATATCTTGACCTAATCCTCTTCTTGACGCCAGCCACACGTATCAGCAACTCATGATCATGTAAGTCATATACATCCATTAGCACCTCTCATCGTGATTTAAAACGTCCACAGTCACAAAATAAATACACTTATTTAAATTAGGGATGTTAATTTCTCATGAATCCACTAATGCCCCGCCCAACTCCAATCCTAACAAAACTCGATTATTTGAATTATATAAGATTAAGGTAGGGTATGGGATCCACCCTCTCACTCCATCTAACTCTGACTCTGCCCTGTTTATTTATAAAACATAATTTATAATAATTTTTAAAATGGGGTGGGGCCATGGTGTGTTGGTATAAACATTAACGAGTGGACACGTTTGGGGACTATGCATTTTTAACAGGTAGGATTTGAGAACAACTCTCTTGTCACATACCCTTCCCGTTACCATGCCTAATTTAAATCATCACTGAATATTGGATTATTTTTAATAATTCCTATGCAACTTTTTAGGATATTTTTAACTTATATACCAATGATATAAAATATAATATGCATTCAGGAATACCATTACAATTGCATTTGACATTGTTTTGCCTTGATCAGTGATGATCGTAAGATGTGTCTTTTATTCCATCACTTCTAGTCATGTTTCCATAACTCATATAAAAGTATCCTCAGCCATATCCCTTAAGAATGCAAAACCAAATAAAATTGATGATTAACACACATGAATGGAACAAAAAACATCTTGTTCCTATTTATCATGTACATCGTATCAAATGTCACAGCATTACTGAAATTCTTGTATGCAATTGAACTTCTAGAATCAATTCATACAATGTAAGACAAATGATTTTCTTCGTCAACTTTGACGCGATGAAAAAATCGGCCTAAACTATTCACTTCAAGACTTCTTAATATATGCAATGTCGCTACCCCATCATACGATTCATTCGAAGAATTTGAAAGATCTCAAATCACATTTCTTATATCCATACCTGAGAACCCAACATTTTCTCGAATACCATAACATTTAGCAAAAGCATTTGTCATGTCTGAAGGACCCATTATTGTATTATTGAGCAATCTTATCAAGTTTTTAGCCATTGGAGTAATTTTTTAGATAAGTTTCAATAAAATTTATCTTACTCAGACTAACTAGTTCATGGTTGTGATTCACATCAAGTACCGATACCTTTCATTTGTCAATACTTTTATCATGAAAAATATACATTCTAGCCTTGCACAAACAACAACTAACATTATCTCTCTGTCTTTTACCTTTTTCTATTTGAACATTTTCATCTCCAATATTTGTACGTTCTATAGGAGATTTTACTTTCTTGCAAGTAAAAAGTCTAGAATAAAAATTGGTGATATGATCATGTTTACGAGAACTTTCAATTTTTATCTCAAACCCATTTTTTGTACTTCTGTAATAAGTTTCGGCTTCATCAACCAAATCAAAAATTTAACCTAAAAATAGTATAATATCTTTTTCTTCATCAACATTTGTATTAATAAAGTTTGTTTGCTAATCATTTTGTTGCTCTTCTTCCACATTAACGTTTGTATTATTAAAATTATTTTATTGGTCATTTTGTGGTTATTGAAAGTTGACCAAAATTGAAATATGACTCATAATTAATTACCTTGGCTAGCTACAGATGCAAACTTTAATTCACTTTAAAATTAAAATAAGACATTGAGAAAACGTACCTAGATGAAAAATGAGCTCAGAAAATACAATAAGATGTGAGGAGGCTACAAAGAAAAATTACGATCTGAAAATGAAAAAACCTAAATGAGACCAATACACTACATTTTGTTCTATACTAGCATTTTTTCCTTTTTTCTTTTCGACAAACCACGCTAGTGTTAAGAGCGCTTGTCCATTTTTTTTCCAGCTATAGCTACCCCTAATAAGGGCGTGGCTTTTTTATTATAAACTTCCCCTATTAGTGGCATGGATACAACAACTTCCCTCTAACACTGACGGATAGACATTATTATATTTCTCATCACAACCATTCTTTTTACCATCGAAAAGTGTATCATAAGTTTGTTGCAAAAGACTATCGATTAACGTAAGTTATGAATCAGTTATATATATATAATATAGAGTTTGTGTACAACACATGCATATTTTATTAATATTCTTTCTTTTGAAATTTTGATTTTGACTTTTGTGTTTTCTTAAGAGAAAGTTTCTATATATTTTTAGATGTTACAAAATATTTTAGAGTAATTTTTTAAATTATCTTTTTTTTGTTTAAGTTTACAAAGAATATGTTTTAGAATTGTGCTCTTTTGTGTGTGCACATGATGTATTTTTGTTTGTTCTTTTTATTGTTGTGTGATTTTTAAATTATAAAATTTTTAGGGCCAGTTTTTACTATATTTTTTTTACCCTATTTTTTTTTTCTTTTTTTAGGGTGAGTTTCTACCGTAAAATTTTACGATATTTTTCTTTTACCCCGATTGAATGTCCATACATACGTACCTCTGATTTCGTGTATTACTCATTTATTATATATGTCTAAATATGTGTGTGTGTGTGTGTGTACGCGCCTATGTCTGTGTGTGTTTGTGTCTGTGTGATTAGAGATGTAAACGAACTGAGTTGCTCGTTTGTCCGACTCGACTAGACCCTTTTAAAACTCGACTTAACTCGAGTTGTTAAATAAATCGATCCGAAACACGATTTTATGTTAATTTACTAATTTAGGCTCGATTCAAGTCGACTCGACTAATTTATATTGTTTGACTCATGTTCTCTCGACTCAATCACTTAAACAAATCGATCTCTAACATAACTTTTTATGCGTTAGGTAATACATAATCGACTCGACTCATTCACAACCTTATAAGATTTAATTACTTCAATTTGTGCACATCTATATATCTATCTATATGTTTATCTGTATTATGAAAAAATTCAGAACTACTTTTGGGGTGAAGTTGCATCATATTCAGAAGGAAGAAAAAAAAAAGCGAAACGTTTTGGTTCGTTATAATATATATAGGAAATAAATTTACACACGCATAAGCGTATGTCCGTTATTCGTTATACTAGTATATATAAAGCGGGAGAGAGCCCGATATTTATGCCGTTATGCTTTGTTTTCCTTCTCTTATTTAATGCTTAAAAACTATTTTGACATTTTGTTTTAATTTTTCGTTATACCTCTCTATTTTTTTTCTTCTTAATTTGGTTACATAAAGTAAATATGGCTTAATTTACAATAAAAAAAATCTTATTATTTATAGTGTTCAAGTACTGACATAGGAAAATTTTCTTAATATGTTACTAAATTACTATAAAAATTATATTGAGAAAATAATAAATTTCTTTAAGTAATTTTCAAGATTTAATTATTATTTTTATTATTCAATATTTACTAAATATTATCACATTATTAAATTATAAGATTAAAATATATGAATCAAATTAAACTTGTATTGTCCACATCTTTATAAACTTGTATTTCTATAAAAATAAAAAATGTTAAACTAAGAACGTATCCCTAAAATTCTCTAATTATATTCAATTTGGTCTAACATTAAATTCTGAAATTTCTCAAATTAGAATATTGAACTCTAATCAATACCCCGAGTTCTTTTACAATTCAAAATTTTATAATAAGAATTTTTTTCAAGAAATAAATAAACAAAAAAATAGATTGAACTGTATACAAAAATAAAAACAACAATATAAAAAAAAGCAACTTAACAAAATCTCATGTAATATAACTATAATAAATTTAACTAACTATTGATTTCTTCCGTGAAAAAATGTACTAAACGCTCAAACTTCTCTCATATTTTCAGTTTAACCCTCCAAATATTACTATAAGTCCATAGTATACTATAAAATGGCTACAAGTCATTTTTCTTTTTCCTATATAATACTATAATATATTATACTAGGTGTTACTTGAGCAAACTCAGAAAATTTATATCTTTCATTTGATATTTCAAATGAGGTTGTTAGTTATTATTATTGTTGTTGTTGATTGTTGAGTGCAGATTCCGCTGTTGTTGATGTCAGGGTATTGATATGCACTACTAACGCATAATGAAACTTACAAATTATCCATGATTATCTGTCGAGAATAATGACTATCCATGATTATCCATTAAGAATAACATGAACATTAGGTATATTTCCAATATAAAGTACGATGAACATGGTGCGATCAATTACAGTTTCCATCAAGTCCTCAAATTTTAGGTATAGTTTCTTAATTTCAAATTTATAATGTCTTGTAATTCTTGTATGAAAATTAAGAGCTCAAATATCTTTGATATCTTTTTATGTTAAACTGATTCTTTCCCTTACACAAATATCTAGTTTGTAGCCATTAATTTTTGGATATTAAAGGAAATTGAAGGAAAAAAGGATAAAAGATATATAAACTAAGTTGAACCAAATTCAATGCGAGATTAATTGAGCCAAGTCAAATTAAACAAAATTTGTTTAATGTACGTCGCATCGTATTCGAGGTCCGCTCTTTTAAGTACTTGATCCAAGCCAAATTAGCCGAATACTATAAATTCATTGAGTTTGCTCGAGTTTTACTATTCAAGTCGAGATAAGTCAAGTCTAAAACAAACAAAATAAGTTTTGAGGAAAAAAAAAGAGTATCGGGAGACCTTCCCTTCGCATGGAGTCCGACTCGGCTCGAATCCAGATTAGTCAGAGTTCAAATGAACTACTGAATACTGGATGGTTTAACCAAAAAAAAAAGTCAACAACAGTCCAAACAAAAAATCATGTTTAAAACCGACTTATTTTTGTGAACCAAGTCCAAAGAACCACGTACATGAAATTGCCGCTCGTTTGATATCTTAGTTAGGAACCATTACATGCACATACACAGATCCTCAGCAGCATTAATGTGTCTTTGTTTTCTCTCCATTAGCATCTCAACGCAAGTGCAACCAAAGACATCATGCCAGTTGAAATATGTACCAGTTGAAACACAAGTAAATCTCAATGTGGTTAATTACTTAATTTACTGCAAAACTTTACATGAGGCTCACATTGAATGATCACCTCTGCTGTCCAGGTTGTGGATAAGTCTATGGAGGAACACCAACAGATTGGTAGCCCTGAGGTGGATAGGGTTGCCCGTATGCTTGTGGAGGAGGAGGATATCCAACGGCAGGAGGATATGGCTGGTCGAGCCTTGACATCTGTTGAGGAGGGGGCACTGACATTGGCAGTGGACCAAATACACCATCTCGCTTGTCCATTTCGATCTTGTGTTGCGTCTGCATCACACCACATTATAAATATGAACATAAAAATGTCATGAAAGGTACTCCATGTATAAATATCGTTGTTTCAGTTATTTAAAAGTGTAAATGAGGAGCATTTCCCTTGTTTAATAGTATCTTCCAATCATAGCGTTCTGACAATTCTGGAGTCAGATATGCATGTCAAGCTTATCAACAGAGAGTCAATTAACTGTACCTGCATACATGCGCACACCCTAGACAAAAATATTTATATAAATATGCAGATAAAACAATCATAAGTATCTGTTAAAGTCTTAATTACTGATGATGAGTACATCAGGTGGAAAAAGAAATGAGGAAGGAATACTGACGTGCAATAGACCATATCAGCCAAACAATTCAGCAACTGAGAGGCCTCTTGGATTTCATCACTTCCAACTATGATTGCAATAAGTGAAAATATGCATGCAAGTTGTTGAAGGCAGAGCATGAAACCCTACATCTCATAATATATATGTTAACTTGCAGTCAATAAAAAGCGTGAATACATGCGCGCGCGCGCGCACCCCCACACAGAGAGAGAGAGAGTACAATGATGCAATTATCACATTTCGTTGTCTGTATGTTGAATTCATCTTGCAAAAGAAAGCGAGTTGAAGCTACGGAGTTTCCAAAGCAGCAGAAGACCTGGAAATGAGATCATTAAAATTACCAACATTAATAAAAATGATCTGTGCAGCTGGACAACAAATGAACAGCTCAGAGGAGATTGAGGCCTGTCACCTTTGTCTAAAATATTGTTCTTCCAATCATTTACACAAAGGAAAACAGAAGAAAGCAATAAAAGTAACCATATTCTTCGCTCCACTTAAAATTTCAGACTGTCACAATGTTTATCTTTAAGAAATACACGAGGGCATCTGATTATCCTTATCTTCAAATGATAAGGCGGATGGAAAGATAAAAGATGGTCCCCATTATTACTTAACCTTTTTTTAAAGCTCGAATAGACATATTACTTTAACATTTTCAATGTTATCAAATAGCAACGTATAACGAAGGAAACACTTGTTAAAGACCAAAACAGTTTCACAAGAAGTGCATGAATAACTTATAACCAGGCAGGAAGATGGTTATAACTTATAGCCAGGTTGGTATGGGTTACATGCACCTTTGATAACCCAGTTCAAATTAAAAATCCAACACTGCACTGAAAACTCTACAATGATCATTATCACAACTTGTTATTACATGATGTTATAAAAATTACCATTTCAGCTTCACGAAAAATTGCAGTATTGCCCGTAGAGAGAGCTGACATGAGTTATCTCTTGCCACTCAAATGTCAATGTCGCATTATCGCAACCACGTGGAAAATAGTTTATTCAAAACTTAATATGCCAATAAGACTATTAATGGATAACAACATATAACATATAATAAACCAATAAAACCAAATTACTAATTACAGCACATTCAGAGCCCCCCACACCACTGTAGCCATTACCCTACTAGTCAAACCATATTAGAATAACCACAGCTATTATTCGCCCTCTCCCACTAGAACCTAGAGCACCATCACCACCTCCACAATTTTCTTTATGATTCTGTTGGAGACAGACCAAGTAGAGATGAATAAAATTTTGAAGGAGAGCGATACAGGACAAAAATCAAGATAGCAAATAATTGATTGAAAATCAGAAAATTAACAAGGGAAAAATAAAGTAGGGTGATTCAAACAAAAGAAGAACCACTACCCTTAGCAAAAGTTCTCAACACTGATATTTGAAACCAATGTAAGAAAAAGTTCTCAATATCGATAATCAACGTATGTAATTGCAAAGCACTGAGTACATCCTTATTTAGACGGAAAAACCTAAATGACAAAATAAAACCCTAATGACAAAATAAACCTTAGCCCTCTAATTATTGGGCCTAAAATAATAAACTATTAGTATCATACAATCTTTGTAACCTACTAAACTAATCTCAGAACATTGGGAACAACCATGGGGATGCCAAATATATTATCAACTATCAAGCATCAACATTTGGGTACAAAATTCATGTACTTGCAGATATAAGCATATAACAGAACAGAAATAAGAGCTTTGGTCATAAAAAATTCCAAATAAATGGACCCTCGGCCAAGGATCGCATTTGTTAAAAAGAGTTTCACATCTTTGAAGATGTTGTACTTATAACAGATGATAAACTGGAAGAAAGTAAGCTTGTTTTCATCAGCAGAGATCTCTTTGTTCAACATTGGATAATTTATACATGTATGTGTCTTATGTGTTGTAGATATAAGAGAGACTTAAAACCTTGAAGAAAAAATTATTAAAAGAATAAATAAAAAAGCTTAAGAAGAAGACAATGGATCGATCTACTTTCAAAATGATAAATGTTTGCAAAAAAACCTTAAAAAGAGTGGGATAATAGCCTCCTGGAATGTACAAGATACAAATTTACAAACGGCATATAACAGCCATAGTGAACTTCAATCACTGGAGTTGATACAAAAAATAACTGTTCATGCCTCCAACAGTAAAATGGTCTGATGAAGTTTTAAGCTTTATGTGGTTTGCGTTTGTGTAAACTGTTTCCCACCTCAAGACCTGAATTACCCATCCTCATCCACAAGGACTCTACAATAAAGGTATTCTTTAGGGTAAAAATGTCTTCCGTAAAAAGTCTACTACAAATTTGTGTAGACTAGAAACTATTGTGTAAAACAAGCACACTAGGAAACTAAAATGTAAAATGTCATTTTTCATTAGAATGGATCCACCGTGTAAAGAAACAACTATTCATTGGGATAAGTTATCCATATATTGTCATAGAATGACCAAAAGGGGATTAATTTAGGGTAAGAGATACTAAATAACTATGTAACATAGGGAATATGTCCAATTGGTAAAGCATAAGAGCTTTTTCCGTTGAAAAAAAAATGTATGGCCCAAGGTTGAAGAACTAAAAAATCGTCACTGGAGGCCAAGAAACCTTCCCTACAGATACAAAAGTCTAATACTACAAAACCATGCCATACCTTACTGAAGTTAGACCAAATGTCTTGTACTATAATCAACTGGCAGAGGATACATGATATCTAATTCAAAGGCAGGACTTCTATAGGAGCTCTTCAAGCTTACGGAAAGGGAGCTAAGGAATTGAATAAGGAGGAGAACATATCATCTTGATTGATGCAAAAACAGCTAGAGTGCCCATGACGTGAAGCAATAAATTGGTACCAATTCTTGTGGTAGCTGTAAGTATGTTATGACCACAAATCCTGATATAGCATTGCTTCCATCATTCAATACAATGAGGCTAATAAGTAAAGAATTTATCAACCAAAGGGTTGCATATGATGTCATTAAATAGCTTTGGCTATATTGTTTTGGTTAATAAGGAGGAAGCTATGCCCAAGGAACTCATAGATTGAGCAGCAAAGTTAATACTCTCTCTGTCCCATTCCCTTTTGCAACATTTTCCTTTTTTTGACGACCCACTGATTTGTAAAATTACCCTCTATAGAAAAGTTGATTTAATTTATCAAAATTACCCTTCCAACATTTACTTTATGTCACATCACTCTATTTTCAACCCTTCTACTTTCCCACTACTTTTTCCCATTTCAAATTAATTCATTCTCTACCGCTCTTTTTTTTTTTTGGGGTTACATCCACCACTCGATTAAAAAAATATGAACATTTCGATCGGAACTCTACTTTTTCCTTCATGATTGTGCAAAGTCAAATGTTGTAAATTGCTTGGGAATTTGGGATGGAGGCAGTATCACACTACCACCAGAAAAACTTTACGAGGAAAAAAACTAGAAAGAATTTGTGCAAGTAAAATTTGTAAACAAGACAATTTAAATACCTCCGTACAAAGGCAAAATTCCGGGCATCGTCTTTCTCCACAACGACCACTGCAGGGCATATAACCAGCACAGCACTCATACCTATGGCCATTAAGACACATGTCATTGAACAAGTCACCTCATAGGAGCATCAATAGGAGTATAGCAGTGCAACAACCTCGACATATTATTGTAAAGGGCTCGCTTCCGCAGTAAGTATGATACACATGGTGCACTGTCCATTCAATTGAAACAGAGTACTTAAATACATGATCAAAGGGATAAACAAATTTTAATATTTAAAATAATAAATTAAACGACACAAGCGCAATTTAAAGCAATATAATTAACTGCCAAATATCAAGCTAACCAAAAGATAAAAAGAATTTGTGAACATATAAACATATAATATCACATATACAATAATATTAAATGCCCTGTATTATATTCCCATATTTTTATATGTACTTACCTGTGTTACATGGACTACTGCAGTGAAGACTCAGGTAGAAGGCATATTGTTTAGATATTAAACATGTCTTTACTAAGACAACAGGATGGGGATATGACCAAAAACACATCCAAGTTCTGGATTGCAAAAAGTAAAAAAGACAAGAAATATTGAAGACTACAATTGATGTCTAGGATATTGAGAAAGAATTCTGGATATTGATGTCTAGGATAGACACCTATAAAGGTACACCTCTGTCTCAAGTCAATCATAAATTCATAATATCATTCAACTCTGAAAAAATATAAAGATTACAACTCTTTGAACAGAATGAATGCATACAAAATAACGACCTAGTGGAAAACCTTAATTCAGATATGTATCTGCAACTATATAATTATCAGATTAATACAGATGACTCCTAATATTTTACTTGTATAATTATCAAATCAAATAAATAGGACTACTTTTTTGTTTTAAACTTGTATTTTTAATAAAAATGAAAATAATTAAGAATTATTTATGATGTTTTTTAATTAATTATATGACGAAGTAGTTTTTTATCTATTTTTTAATTTGAATTTCAGTCAAATTCTTAAATATAGTGATTTTGATATATGTAATTTTTTTTATTAACTGCTAATGTTATTACATCTTTTTTTTAATATATATGTCAGACACATAGTATTTCTTATTTTGGTATATGTATTATTAAGTGTTTTTATCTTATTTTGGTTTTTGGTTGTATGATTTTTTAATAACGAATTCAAACTTAACCTATCTTTTTTTGTTTTTTTTTTTTTGCCTTTTTTTTTGTTTTTTTTTTTTTTGCCTTTTTTTTTGTTTTTTAATAATAGTGAGTGTATTTTACGTTATGAACTAAAAAGTCATCTTGTTAATCTTTAAACCTAATCCTTTATATACCATACAATTCGTCCCTTAATCAAATGAATTTTCTCCATATATATGTCCATGCTAAAAATCTAAGTATTATTAATTTTTGTAAGGATGTATTTATTTACCTAGGATTGTTGCCGTGTGTATTATCTATGTTTTAGTTAAATTGAGCAGCAGAAGTAGTTTAAAACTCAAACTTCTACCACAGTCAAACACTTTGAACTTAATTTAATATTGTTTTTTTTTTTAAGATTTTGAATACGTACGAACCATACATTTCGTCCCTTACTCTTTTAATATATAGGTATATATTGAACTGTTCTAGGCAACTATGACCTATAGATGCTTCTTTCTGTAAGAAAAATAAAGATTGTTACAAAGAGCAAGAGACAGGGAATGGAAGAGTTCTGCCAAAAGTTACTTGGGGGTAAGTAGTCAAACAAGATTAATGGAGTGTAAGATAGATCGGCCTGTTGATTAAGTTAAGAAGGGGTGAAGAAGTTATTAGACTTTCTTTCAATATGGGTTCCATGAATCTCCCTCCTCAACTAGTTTAGGTTAAAAGCATCTATTGTTAATTGTTATATATTGTATTGCTAACTAACATTAACGGTAATTGATAAATAACTTTTCCAACCCTTTTTTTGCATCAACTGATGTAATAAATTACAGAAGTGACGACAAACTGAACGGTGGATACATTTAAGCAGCTGACTATAGATTTACAAATACATACAAAACAAACTGCTTTACTTCGTTCATAAAAAAACAATATGAACACAGATCGAAAACAAATCCCTAATCAACCTTTATCTTGGGAAAAATGATGGTGAATCTCATCAACGATGGTGAAGTGAAAGAAAGAGAGTAGGATGTGTGCGAAAACAAAGAGAAGAAATTGTGGATAAGCATCTTTATCAACAACAGCAACAGCCATCTGGCAAGTAAATTGCTACTCCCCTTATACTCACTTTTCCCTATGTTTCAGGAGTCAAGTGAAAGTACCCATTTCACAAGTTAAGTGAAAGGCATTTAGAGGGAGGTTGCAAGAAAATTGTAAAAAACATTAAGCATTAATCAGTATTTAAAATATATCAATGCGAAAAAGGCAACGTGGGAATATTTTTCTTTATAAATAAATTTAAAAAGAAAAAAACTAGATTGGTGACAAAAGAGTGAAAAGGATGGAACTACAAACACTTACAGGTGATTTGAAAACGTTAGGCACGATTTACTTAAAACCATCTGTATATATGGATGCTACTATAATAGAATAAGAGGTGATTTAAGTAATTTAGCGTAAATGCCTACAAAACATTTTAACATACCATTCGTTAATGTGAATTAATGATCAAAACATGGAAAAACGAATGAAGCGTAGTGAAGTATATGGGTCTGTCAAACAATACAAGAACATTGATTACAAGGACAAGTCATTTCAAAGTTAGAATCCCAGAATTTAAAATCATTCAAAGCCCAACAACACAAAAATCATGAACATATTCATATTGAATATCTGGATACAGTTTAACACATGAAAGAAAACTTACCACCATACCGAAAAGCAGCAATCTGCACAATCATTCAGAGAAATATCAAACGCTGTTACCTATCTACATAAAGACATGTAAATAATACCCAGAAATGTATACAAAACAAAATTCTGTATTCGCTCCATCCCAAAAAAGAATCATATCTGAATTTTATCTTAAAATTCAAATTATTGCGAAATTTCATCGATTCTGATTCAACCATTGATTAAAATTCCTAAGTACTACATAAATTGCGATAAAGTAAACATTTATAATTGTAAAAATTTCAACTAACTCATATCAAAAAATGATTTCATACAAGGAATGTCGGCGGTCATGGCGGACATGAGATCGGTGTGCCACATATTCCGGTAGCTCTGGCGAAGTTGCATCTTCGCCATTTGCGACTGAGACGACATCCTTGTTCTAGAATGTTCGGACGGAATTAACCCTAATTTTATGAAGACGAAGAGACGCTAATCATCGATTCCGAGAGAGTAAAGTGAGAATTGTGTAGTACTTCTCTTCCGAAGCAAACCAAGGGACATGCAGTATATGCACATTATTCAACTCTCCCTCACAACGTTAGAAATGTTTTATTTAGCTGCTGTTTGTTTCTGTAATATTTTCCAAAAAATTAAAGGAAGCCTTATTTCCATTTTAGTGTTATTTCTCTTTTATTCTTTCCGCCAAATGGTACTACCCTAAGATAATATTTCCAAACCGCCGGGTTTAGATTGAACTAATAAAATGAGAAGAAGAATAGATAAAAGAAATTAGAAAAAATTTAATAAAATGTAATGGTAAAGAGAGCAATGAACAGAAATATGAAGAATTATATTTAAAAAAAAGAATTTGATCATTCATCCTCCTTACACTTACATATATAATGAAATTACATATGAAAAAAATAGTTTATTCTATTACCATCTCTCGTTGCAACCATAAATTTTTATAATCTCATATAATAATTACAAATGTATCAAATTCATCATTTCTCTCATTCAATACTATCAATCCAAATGCATCTAAAAAAATTTTATTTAGATTTTTCACGTGTTCCATTTTAATAGTTATGTGTTTTTTCTTAGAAAAATTTAAAAATAATTTTCTGAAAACACGTCATTTTTTTTTTTGTTTTTGTTTTTTTCATGCTCAAAATACTATTTTGCAGTGGTATAATCGACGAATGAGCTATATTTATTATCTTATCTATCTATTACTAATTTGTTTACAATCAACTTCAACAAATTTAAAATTCAAACAATTACCTACTAATTGCATATATCTGTGGAATAGATGTTGCAGCTTCTATCAAGAATTCCTATATCTCATGCGACCAATTGAAAAGACTATTGAAAATAACTTCAACAAAATTCCAATTTGAAAAAAAAAAAAATCTAATGTAGATGATTAATTTGTATCAAGTTCAAAACCCCTGTAACACCCATCTAAATAGCAAAGGGAAAAATGCTTGATTCTTCCCTCCAATATACAAGCTCCAACCACAACAAAAATAAGCCACAAAAATGAATAGCTAAAACCAAAAAGGTCAATTTAGAGAAATGGATCATCAAACTATGAAACAAAAAGCACAGAAAAATGATTTCATTCAAAGAATTTTTTAAATAAAATGGTGAAATACCACATATACAGGCAACAATGCAGTAGATCTAAACAAATAAATAAATAAAGGGGAACGAGCAAATTTACAAAAGAAATTCAAAACCCTAGCTTAACAGTTGACAGTAGAAAATGAAGGAGAAGAGAACTGAGGAGCCACCAAGACAAGAATGAGAGAGAGAAATGAATATATAAGAATGATCTAGAAATAAAAATCTGAAAAAAGAATAACAGAAAAACTAAAATAAGAAAACGCCTTTAAAAGGAACTAGACAAAACAATGGTCTAAATAAAAACATAAATACATTTTGAATCAGGCCCAATATATAAGATATCAAACAACACAAACCAAACCAAGTAGCAGAAAGAAATATAAAAAAAGAGAAAATTCGATTTGTAAAAAATGTAAGAAATGTAAGTACTATTAAATAACGTAGTTAAAAAATTATGAATCACAAATAGGATGCATGAAACTATGAGTATAAAAGTTGAAACAACATTTATTTCTTTCTGAAAAATAAAAGAAGTTATTTGAACAATTCATTTGATTAAAAGCTTAAAATTATATAAAATCATTAGATATTAAAAGTCTATGCACAGGCATATGAACTAGTGTCTATAAATTCACAAATAATTTTAACGTTTTTCACGTAGAGTAGTCGTGATTTCCTTGTAATATTAAATTCTTAAAATAAGTTCGAAATAAAATTAATAACTTAATTATTGCACCTTAAACAATGGAGATTCCGTTATATATTTTCTTCTTTTCTTCTCGTTAGAAAGAAAGGAGATTTTCTTTAATTACATACGGGACAAAATGCTCAATATAATAAACAAAAAGAAAACAGATAATTAACATATTATTGCGCATGTAATTAGATGGATCGTTTTCTTTACTCCATTCTTTGTCGTATGTCCTCTTAGGGTGAATTTGGTTAAACGAAATAAAATGATATGAAAATTGAATAAATAAATAAGAAAAAAAAGGTGATAAAAAATAATTATCACAAAAATTATGAGAATAGTATAAGAATAGAAAAATGATAAATTGTGTGTAAAATTTTGGTTATGATAGAATAAACAATCTCTATCTTAAATGGTAAGTTTAAAAATACACATAAATTTGTGAAAATAAATGAAGTAATGAATATTACACATAAATGAACTAAACAAATAATACTTCATCTGTTTCAGAAAAAGAGTTACATTTGCGTTTTTTGTAAATATTAAAATTGCATCTTTGATCGTGATTTTTATCTACAAATTATAAGTTTTTTTCATAAAATTTGTTATAAATTTTTAAGTTATAATAAGATCTATAAGTTTGTAGTTGAAATTTTTTTAATTTATAGCAAAATAGAAAAGAAAATTTTCAAATGTAACTTTTTTTTAGAACAAATTTTTTTGTCAATGTAACTATTTTTTTAAATCAGAGGGAGTATAAAATTCATTTTATTTTCATGTTATTTCATTCTATCAAATCCAATGCAGTCTTAGAGTTTAATTTTTTAACTAAAAAAAATTAAATAATAAATCACTTATTATTTTTTGTAAAATAAAATACTTCAATCAACTTCGTATAAAAGTCGCTCGCGTAAAATCATTCCCAACTAACTAATAAAACGAGAACAGCCGAACAGTCAAGGCGCGCTGTCCTTATTACTCACTCCGTCTCACACCATGAAAGTCACTTTTAATATTAAATGTGCTTAATAATCGCGCCATGCAAAATGATGTCATTTAGTATAGATTGAAGTATTCTCTTTAGACGTTTGCTTTGGGATTTGTATGAAATCTCGAGTATATATTGACGTATATGCATCCTAAATATATTAAAACACTTTGTTCTCTATAATAATCATAACTAATTCATTTAATTTATCTATTATAAAGAGGTAGTTAAAAGAATTTTATGATTTTAATGTTGATTAAGTAATATTATCATTAATAATTATTTTGTTGGTCAAGTGTGTGAAATAAATGTCAATTTTTTGTTACTTTAATACATAAGAGGCTAATACCTAACAAACTAGATACGGATTCATACACTAATAATTATGAGGTAAATTATTGTATAGTCTTGCAATGTTTGATGATCCATTGGTAGCTATTGTCCGATACTTGGAAACTCCTCTAGTGGTTCTCTTCCTCCCACATTCATAGATAATTATCTTGCGAATATTTATTTTTTAGTGATATTAAAAATACTAATTTGTTTACAAAAAAATGCGTACAAATTAGTGTTATTAAATTAAGGAATTAATAATTCTGAAGGATCTACAACTTAAAAATTAATGATTCAAAATTTATCATATGTATTTGTGTACTTTTATTTGAGTAATTTATTTGGATCTTTAGCATTATTATTTTTATTTAGTCTGAACATTTTGAAATCAGACTTCTACTTTTGATGATTGTCGATGATCAATTTGACCAATAATTAAGTTAATATTTTTGTCTAGTCATTTATTGTCCAATAATTCTTCTTATTTTGATTAATTTAGATCGAATTAAGTTAGATTTTATTAAAATAGAAAAACTCCCTTAATATTCATTTTACTCACAAGATTCATTCGAATTATGTTTAAACTACTTGGCAGGTATTGATGATCAAGTTGAATTAAATGAGAAGAGTATATTTTAGTGGGTAGTTTGGTCATTTAAAGAGTATATTTTAGTGGGTAGTTTGGTCATTTAAATTTTTCCTTGATCAGCTGGTAAATTTTACAAATAACATAAACACATTTTAAGATGTTAGCTATATATATATATTTTTCGTCCATTGGAGTTTTTTAGGGAGTTTGATAGACGATGCATTGTTAGCGGACTGTAGGCAGACTTTTTATTTATAACAGAAGTGGACAAACAATTTTATTAAAATCGGATCGAATCGATCAATTATATTAATTTAATCACGAATCCACCATGGGTTCGGTCGATTTAATTAAAATTAGCGGTACCAGAAAAATTAGAAAAAACCGATCGAACCGAGCAAAATCAGTGAATCAGTTAAAACTGAGTTTTCTTATTTTATTCTTTAAAATTGTGTATTTTGTCTTTTTGTGAACCGATTTAATGAATTTTTATAATATTTAACGAACTTATTTTGATTATTAAAATTTTAAAACTTATATTTGATGAATTTATAAAAATATTTATGATTTATATAATTTTTTTTAAAAAAATAATATTCTAATTGAACTACTAATTAAATCCAATTAAAACGATTGAATTATGAATTAATAATTTGACCAATTTAATGTGGGGTACAGTTACAATACCATTGTGGACAAGTCTAGATTGTTTTTTTGTTGTTTGAGCATTACTTTCGAAAGCCGATTTCAACTTTGCTTCTTCTTGAGAAAGAGAGAGGAGAGATAGTGGATTGTTATGGTTTTGCTGTCACCACCTTCTCTTGCCAAGTGATATAGTGAAATAAACTAGGCCGCCCCAAGTGTGTTACTTTCTTTTGTTTTTTGAAAAAAAAAAAGAAATCGGTAAGAAATTTAAGTTTTTTATTATTTCTTGTGTTTGTGAATTTTTTAAAATATAAAAAAACAGAATTAAATGAAAATTTTGGTTACTTTTTAATCCTATCTTTTATATTTAAAAATAACAAGATTTGGATAGAAAATTTATTAACCTTACTTTACATGTTATAAAGTCAATACTAATTTTAAACTATAATCATACTAAAAATTAATATTAAAGATAAAATAAATATTTACCACTTTCTCTTCTTTTTCTTTACTAAACTTAAAAAAAACACCAAAGAAAACTTATAAATTTTTAATTCTATTCTTTTCTATTTATTTAAAAAAAATCTATTCCTTTTTTTAGTTCCAAATCTCACGAAGATAGCGTAAGTGTCTTCCCTTGCTGTTTTTGTCTTTGCTTTATAACCCATCCATTACATACACAATCTACATATATTCTTCACACAAAAAACACAAACACATACCAGTCATAGAAGAACAGCAAAAGAAAGCTTAACCAAATCATATTTGTTTTTTTTTTATGATGTCTTCTGATCTCTTTCTATTAGATGGACCTTTCCTCTCCGAACCATTCTCTCCTTTAACTGATTCTCTTTTTCCCCTTGATCACATTCTCCAAGAAAATTACATCAATGAAGAAACCCCATTTGATGAAATTGACCAATTTGCATCAACACTTCTCTCTTCATCATCTCCTCCAAGTCACCAAATGGCAAATCTCACACTTTCCCAAACACCCAATTTGGGAAATCCATCAATTTCTTCACATGGATATGCAGATTTCTCTGCTCTGGAGGTGAAAACAGAGGAACCCCAGGTTCCATTTTCCTCTGTTTGTAATATTTACAACAACTCTTTTCCTCCTAGCTATGGTGGGTCACGTGAGAATATGGTGAAGATGATGCAGAAAAGCTTTAATAGTAGTAAGAGTTTTGAAGTGGAACCCAGATTCTTGTTCCAACCTCGGCTTGATAGTTTAATGGAGTCTTCTAATTTTCATCCGCAAGCTTTGAGCTCACCTGAAAATAGCTTCTCTTCTGGCCAAATGAGAAGGGCTTGTAGCACCGGAGATTTACAAGTCGGTTCTTTCAAAAATTTTAACTTCTTTTCTTCTATCACTAACGGCATCTTCCTCAACTACTTGTAGATTATAATTCAATATTAATTTAAAATTTAACTTCTTAAAAAGTAAATAATACTTTTTATTCGAATTATTTGTAACGATGAGCTTTTTGTTGTTTTATTCGAATTATTTTTTTGCAGTATATATTTTATGTTACATTATTTTATTAGATATTTATTTTGAAAAAAAATTATTTCCATTTTACTCTCTTAAAAGAGAATATAAATATATCAATTATCAATTTTAAAATTAATGGGATAAAAAATATTTTAAAATTAACAGAATATAAAATAATTTATGGTCCCATCATACAGGGTATCAAAACAATGCAAAGGCTGTTGTCACGTAGTCCATTAGCAACACAGAGCTCACTCACGGAAGCAAACTCGAAAGCGGCGAGATGCAGTGCACAAGAGAGAAAAGAGAGGATTCACAAGTATAGAGTTAAGCGAACCCACAGAAATTTCAACAAGACTATTAAGGTACAATTTTTATTTTATTTGAAACAGAAACATTTACATTTAAGATTGTATCACTTTTTTTTAAGATATGTGTGACGGATTTTCTGATACACTAAAGTTAGTATCCAAATATTTTATTTTTGTATTATTTTTAAGTATTTTGTAAATTCAAGTCTTATACATTTAGTTGTGTTTTAAATTTTTTTAAAAATAAATATTTAAATAAGTATTTTATGTGTTTTAAAATTCGTGTTAGACACTCTAAAAAAAGTATTGCAATTTTTATGTAACGGAAGGAGTATATATTATATATTTATAAATATATTATGTAATATTATATACAATTTTATGTAACGGAAGGAGTATATATTATATATTTATAAATATATTATGTAATATTATATACAATATTGTTTAAAATTATATAATATACGATGAAAACTATATTAATGAATATAAGCTAATTATATTATATAATTTAATATTATATTTTAACTACCTTATATAAAACATAATTTTTTTTGTATAGTATATTATATTCTATTATATTTTATTAGGCGATACAATATAATATACTCCATATTTTATATTAAATTATATATTATATTTTATAGTGTGTATATATATACATACATACATATATATTAAATAATATTATTATATATGTGTATAATATATTTTATATCATAACTTTAATATATTATAATATCAATTGCATAATGTGATAATATTATATAAAATAATAGTATATATTCATCATTATGTGTTATATATAATATATGAATTATAATATATAGATATAGTACATGCTATATTATATAATATATATATATATATATATATATATATTATATAATATAATTTTATAAGTACTATTCATTTATATAATATAGTTAGATATTATTTTAATGATAAATTAAAATAATATAATAAAATTAGTATGAATATATATTGATATTATAATATTGTGAATTTGTATAATAAAAAATAGGTGAAGGTTATTGAGAGATATTATTAAAAAAAAAGTATAAATTGTACTGCTAATCGTATAATAGGAAATTATAAAAGGTTAACGTAATAGGAAACTATAAAAGGAAACTAGTGTAATTGTTCTAAGGTACAAGGTAGTAACTCTATCTTCGGATTAAGTTTCATTTTTCTAATAGTTTATTTGTGTGCCGTGAATTTTTTTCACAATTACTCTTTTAATATATAATTTTAAATTTATTTAAATTGATGAGATGAATAATTTACTGACTAAAATGTGTCTTGTATTTTATCCATATGTTGATTTAAAAAAAAATGAATAACAAAAGTATGCATGCCGGAAAAGACTAGCCGACAATCGACCAAGGATACGTGGCAGATTCGTACGCAATGATGAAACTGGAGAGAATTCCAAAACTGTAATTTTTTGTCGATATGAAGATGCACATGATCCCTGGGTAACTTTTTTTTTTTTTTGGCTACAATCTTCTTGTAATTAATAAAAGTTTTGAGTATGTTGTAATTATATTTTTTGTTATAAATTTTAATATTATAATAATTATAATCAAGTAAATTACTATTAATTTGAAATTGATACGCTTCATTTGACCTAGTTAAATTAAAACGTATATCTAATTTTAGATAAGAGATATACTTTCTCGGTTTCGATTCATTTACATGATTTTTTTTTGTGAGTAACAGAAATTTTAAGATATTATAGAAATGTATTTAGATCGAATCCTTTTAAAGAATTTTACAAATTAAAAAAAATGTGAAGCTGTTGTATCTTTAATTTATTATAAATATTTGAAATATATAATTATTAAAAACTGGGTAAATTATAATAGTTGAGACAATTTTGATATAGCGTCTTATGATTTTAAATCTCTTATATGGCATATATACTAATATTTGTGGGATATATGTGTAGATGGAAAGATTTCGTGAAGAAGGTGATGAAGGCTGTTGTGTTCCAACAAAGTTTCAATAAGCGAATTAGATGGAGCTTATTTTAATATTCTAGTATATAACTTGTAATGATAATTTGGGGGGCTAAATATTTTATAGCTAGCAGTAGATAGTTTTTACTTATTTGTAATTTTGGAGCAAAACTAATGGAGTGGAAATTTCCATTGAATTAATTTATTTGATCTCTCTCTCTCTCCCTCTAAACAAAAAGTTTTTAGTTGAAATTACATTTCATTCTATTCAACTAAATCCAATTAAAAGAAAAAAGAACAAAATTTGTTCCTTAAAATTTTAAGAAACATGTAACCGAAATTTTTTTTTGAGAAACACATCCTCTAAAAAATGACAATATTTCAGGAAAGAACGGATTTATTAGAAAATGAAATAAAGAAAAAGAAGATTTGTAAAAGAATTTTCTCTAACAATAGAGAACATTTTCCACTGATTTTAAAAAGGAGAGATTGGAAGAGCCCCTTTTTTTTTGGTGGTTGAAGTACAAACCCAATATTTTGTAAATTTAGTAACTAAATATTTTTTTTAGAGGAAATCATAGGTCGATACACCAAACGAAACAAAATACATTTTAGTTTTTTTTTTAAAATACTTTTCATCCCAATTTTTTAGATATATGGTTTGTCATTTTTGTCCTTAACTTTCATATGTCTACCTTTTCAACTTCTTATTTGCTTCTGTCACCACCACGTCACCACCATCGAACCACCGTTATCGACACAATCATCGTCACAACGTCCATTCTCGTCGATAACAAAAATAAATCTACAATATTAAAAGGTTACAAATCTGAAATGAGTGGCCGATTAAAATTATTGACATCACCATTATGAACGGCATCATTATCACCGTCGACATTGCCGTCACCATGGGCACCTCCATAATCATTACTTATCTCATCATCTACTATGAAATTCAATATCCAAACAAATAAAGTTTAGATCTAGACATTGTAAACTCAAATTTTCTTCTCCATTATTTATTTATTTATTTATTTTTAATAGGTTTGTTTGTAAAGAGTTGTCTAATAAAATCCAAAAGGAAAACAATGATATTCGATCTCACAAGATTTTTTTTTTCATTATAATTCTTAATCTCATTCCTTCTCATCATTCATTTTATAACTATTTTTCACTAAATTCTTTTTAATTTTGATATATTATCTCTCATTTCATTTACTCAATTTAAACGCAGCCTAAAAATTTTATAATTATAATTTAATTTGTGATATAAATTTATAAAAATATAAAAGTATAAAATTTTGTATTTAAAATAAGTACTTGGTGATGTTAAGTGATATGCACTTTTTGACCCGTATGAGTGATGTGGCAAGAAAGAAAAATTTACAGCTAGGATAGATTAATGCGTATGGTCGAGGATCCGCAGGCGATCGCCAGAGCGACCCTGTTGCAATCTTAATTAAATTTAAAGAACCAGTAAGGAAATGCCACTTGTCCTTAAAGTTGTGAGCATTTGAAGCTGGTCGGATGCTCTTAATGGTTAACAAAGTGCTCAACAAGTATTCCAACCAATAAGGATTCCAAAAGATCACTTTTGATCACAACAATACATAGAGCTCGAGTTGAAAAAATGGTTACTTAAAAAACAATAACATTATACATGAAAACACATGGATATGACCTTATATATAACAGTCAGTTGTCATGACATTATTCGAAAATTTTGTTTATTTATTAGAGTTAATATTGTCGAAGTAAAAATTAATTATCAAAAATTTTTAAATTACTGAATAAAGTAAAATTTTAAAACTCATGTTTAATTGAGAAGAGAGCGATGTGTGACAAAAAAAAACACAACTTCAATTGTCAAGTTTCAAACTTTTAATATATTCAACATTATATTAATTCTACGACACACCATATGCATAAATTTACACAACATCATGAGTATAACAAAACATAAATCAATTTACATTACTTTTTGTTATTTAATTGGAGTATAGAAAATGTATGTTGATGGGATCGGTCTCTCCAACTCCACCATTCGATTATCTACTTCGCCATTTTAACCTAGCCCCTCTCCCATTATACGATGACCTAACCATTTGGGCTCTCACCTTGTACCATCCTTGTCATGGATCTACTCATTCGTCAGTATCGTAAAAAACAGTTAAACTTAATCCCGATGGCTACAGTGTCGATTGACATTCCGCTTCTCTAAACTATACTACAGATGTGACCATGATTCTATCTTGGTGCGAGTGGCGTGACTTGACTTGTTGAAACAATCAAATTTTTATCACATATATACTCCCTTTGATTTCTAATAAATTGTCTTTCCTATTAAGGTTATGCATATACACAAAGAAAAATACCGTAATTAATGGTACTTGGTACATTCATTTAAATGATAAATATTTAACATTGTCCCTCTAAAATTCATTTAAAATCCTGACCAAAAATTCCTCCAATAAAATATACATATACCTAAAAAATATATGTAATATTTAAAGGTACATGGAAAACCAATTAATCGGTATTTTTATAAAGATGATAACGAGCAATATAGAAAACTATTTCAAAAACTCAATGCTATGCATGTCGCCACCTGGCCTTAAAGGAACTCCTCACCGCCCACTCCATAGGACATATTAGATATGCTTTCCAACATTATAAATATCTCTTAACATCTACCGTCCAATATAATCATTATTTTTAATTCATATACATATTGTTGGAAAATCTATATAAATAAGAATAGGGCATTGATTTCTAAAATTAAACAAACAGAAAATTGAGAAAAACAACCAAAAATAATTAGTACGAGAATTAAAAAGTAGAAATAAATAAGTACTTATCAAAACAGAGGAGTAACTGAGTCGTCGATCTGTAGAAAAGGAATGACTATTCTTGAAGAAATATTCATCACACTCACGTCGTAATGGATTATTGCGAGTCTTCTTCCAAGATAAAACAGCACAACACTGCTATGACACAATTTAATACTAGTGTAACAACGACTATCACCTCAGTTCGTCAAAAAAATCCAACAAATAAATGTTATAGATTGTATGAGGGATGAATTTTATCTGTATGTTCTAAGTATTATACTTCTTGTATTTCAACATACGAGATCTAAAGTTCTTTATAACGTTTCTATAGTAAACACTTCTGGTAACGTCTCCTTAAAAAACTTTTAGTAATGTCTACCTAAAATAATAATTATGTATAAGTCGTTGCATGAGTTACGCTTAACTAGGATCGAATTAAAAGACTTATTTATTATCTAATTCTGATAATAACACTTAATTCCAATTCGAATCAATTTGAAATTTACAATCTATAACCGCGTGCTATAAAAACCACCTATAACACATATTCAACTTCGATCTACTAACATCGCATTAGATATAGATTATAAGTTGATTGACCCTCGCTAAAAATTAAATTTAAAAGTAATTAACCATAAAAGAACAAGACATAATTGGAAGATAGAAAATGTCTCAAAGATTGAAAAAGTTATCGCGGTTGTCCTTTTCTATCTAAAAGGTGTTGTTAACGTTAGTTCAAAGAAAATTCCATGCTACCATGCTCTTTCGGCAATTATTTACACTATGTCACTAAGTTTTTTTTTTAAAGATTGATTATAAAACAAATGGTGAGAAAACTTTGTATTTTTTTTATCTAATTCTTATGTTACTAAGATTTTTATAAAAAGTTATCCACTTTTCTTGTTTACGTTTTCTTTTAAATATTGACATGATTTGGCTAAAAAATAAAAGAAAATAAATATTAAGCCTTTTAAACCATCTTTACAATATACTTCATAATATTTAAACTACTAAAACGCTATAATTGTAAATTTGTTAATTTTTTTTCTTTTCGATCTAACTCAGAAACATGAAAATTTTCTATCGTTTTACATAACTCGATAACACGTAAATTTTTTTAAGAGTTTATTCTTTCTTTTATTATAATTAAATTTTCTATTTTATTTTGTTCAAAAAACAGTATTCAGCAAGACGGTGTTAGTGATTTCACTTACAGTTATTATTGTTTCGTATTAATTATGAAGCAAGAACGTTAACAACTATTCATCATGAAGCATATAGCAGTCAAGAAAGAATCCATATGCTAGTAGTTCAAGAAAGAAACTATTTATTAAATTTTGATTATGATAATTTTATACAATAACATTTTTGAAAAGGAATATAAAGTTTTCACATGACATTAATATCATTTTACCTAAAATTTAGGTTATGGAAACTCGTTGAGTTTAAAGTTAAATTTATATATTACACGTCTTAAAAAGCGTTTACGATGATAGTTTCAGATTATTCAGTCATTAAGAATGATTGCAATAACTGTTTTATTTTATTTTATTTTTAGGAGAACTCCAATTATTTTTGTAGTGAAGTTCCTTGTATGGCTGCTCTAATTAATTTTCATTTTGGGTCCTATATATGTTTGTTGAATGTTTCTCCAACTAGTGGACTGGAATTATAAGATAAACGATGGTAGTTTCCAATTGCTCAATAATGTTTTGATGAAGTGGCGCCATATGTCTCTTGACAAAGAACAAAGAATGAGTGTGTGAGTATCACAAAAGCAGTCAAAAGCTTGAAAGGCCTTATTTAATTGTTTTAATCCTATATTTTAAATTTTCATAAGGTCTACTTCCTCGGTTTTTAAATAAGTGTCGATTTAATTTTTTTTATATGTAAATTTAAATGAATTTTTTTATATGTTAAATATTTTATTTTAATTATATTTTTCATCCATATTAATTCTTATTTACAAAATTTAATTATTCTTTTTAAAATTAAATAAAAAATTTAAATAAATTTACATACAAAAAAATTAAACCGACACTTATTTAAAAACAAAGAGAGTATCATCAATATTCAATGCAATATTTAAAGAAAAATGTTGGAAAAAGAGAATCCACTTTGAAGCTAAACATCAATTCAACTCATTTTCCCTTCCTCTTCTTCCTCACAACTTGTACTGCACTTTCTAGTGTACTAGTATTAGTACTCTTTTGTGGGGTCCCCTACCGACTAAATTTCCTAGAAGTTGGAGTGTTTGTCTAGTCCTTCAAATTGTATGCTCGGCGGCTATATATTCACCAAATGAACATTAGTTACTTCTTCTACTTGTATGCATTGGGAGAGAATTATATGCAAATTTACAATTCAAGGTTTCCACTAGGTCAATGACATTTAGATTATTAAAGGGAAAACAAAGTAATTGAAGGGGAAAAAAGGGCACATACATTTAGGTGCATGGAAATTTATTGATTGATCGTTTTATTTATAAAAATTAATGTTAGTAACTTTATTCTAAAAGAATAGTTATATTTGGAAAAAAAATATTTCAAAAAAGAGTTATATTTGAAATTTTTTTATTATTATTTTGCGATAAATAAAAAACTTTTAAGAAAAACGTCTTCGACATCCCTAAATTATATCAGTTTTGCGCATTGATCTCCGAACTTTTCTCGCAACTTGTTTGGTATATAAATTTTTTAAAACATGCGCAATTAAGAAATTTCATCAATGACTCATTAAATATGAGAAAAAAAATACACTCATGCGAATCACACATGTCATTTTGATAAAATGAAATGGTAGGTTTATGTCATACATAAACTTTCTTTTCGATTGTTCTCAAGTTATATCAACTTTGTAAATTTGGTCAGCAACATTCAAAGATAATTTTTCAATAAAATAAAGACTCAAAATTAAATGTATTAGTCATATTAGTATATTTTTTTGTCAGATTTAACGAGATATTGACAAAATTTACTGATTGCGCAAGTTTTAAAAAGTTTGTGCACCAAACAAGTTACGAAAAAATTTTAGGGACCAAATACGCAAAACTGATATAATTCGGGAACCGTTGAAAAAGTTTTTTCAAACTTTTAATTACAAACTTATAGATCTCATTAAAGATTCATAACAAATTTCATGGAAAAAAACTTATAATTTATAGATAAAAATTTCTATCAAATATGTAATCTTAATATTTACAAAAAATACAAATATAATTATTTTTATAAAACGAAAAAAGTATAAAATATCTTAGACCAACTTAGGAGTTAAAAAGAACGCCTATGGCTAACGCGACAAATTTAGATGCCAAGGAAAATGCCTGAACGAAGATAATAAAAATTAGGCAGATTATATGGACTTTTGTGCGAACTTTTTAAATATATATGTTGACATTGATAGAAGATTTCATAACATCTACACCGATGATTAATCGAATTATACGAATAATAAGCAAAAATTTACTACGGCGTCTAAAAAAAATCAGACTAATATGTGTTTATTTTTTTTTACCAATACTGCAAGTTAAATTTTTTAATACTATATCAAATATTGAAGTAACACAAGATTATATTTTAACTGCATATAAAAAGTATCCTTATAAACTTTTAAATGTGTTTTAGTCTTTATCATATGAGTACTTACTACAAAACTGGAAAAAAAAAACCTAAAAATTTAAAAAGTTCTTCCTCATTTTCATGAATGATACTTTGCCCATTCCACAAAATAATTGCATTTGAATTAAAATTTGTTTTTCAAAAACAGTTAAATATGTACTAACTTTTGTTACCATACTCTAATTTTTAAAGTCTGGCAGTTAGATATTCTTATTTTGTCACAGCAAACTTATGATTTGTCCACAGATGTAAATTTTAATCAAACGTATAATTTTATTATTTACAAAAATTGTAAATATAACTTTTCTATTGATAAACATGTTAGTGCTATCATTGATGTTTTACAAGAAAATTTTATGTTCTGAATGTTTTAGATAACAGCTACAACAAACGCTACTCATCAGCTTTGGGATGTGAAAGGAAAACATACTTCTAAGGTTTTTTGTTTTTTGGTAGAAAACATACTTCTAAGGTTTTTTGTTTTTTGGTAGAAAACATACTTCTAAGGTTTGAAATTGATTAATTTTATTTCAGGTTTGAAATTGATTAATTTTATTTCAGACTTCTTTTCCTCTTGAATATAGTGATACATGAGAGAAAGAGCCACAATTGAAACCAATAACATTCAATTTTTAGTAATGAAAATTACAATTAAAATCCACAAGAATTAATTTACACAATTTAGTCATTTTAAATAAAATTTTGATTTATGAATAAATATCTGGTTCTAGCTTTCTTATAGTCATGAGGCTAAAATTTGTAGAAACTAACGGCCCAAATCAAAGCCCAATGACTCCTTTACCTGATAAATACTAGAGGGCGAAGATACAAACAAAGTTGCTGAACCCACCTCGAATACATATCAAAATGGTGAGGCAATTTTGTTAAATGTCAACAAAAGAAGAGATAGTGACCTTATAGAAAAACAAATGACCTATTTATCTACTTTAAAAAAAATAAAAAATAAAAAATAAAAGAGAGAAGAAGAAGAAGAAAATAAAAGGAGGTTAAAAAAAAGTCATTATCTTTTAAGTTTGGCTGGTTCCCGACGCGAGGTCTAGCGGAATTTGGAGGATATTGGTGGCAAATTCTGTTGTTTCTATTTTTTTAGTCGGTTGTATTGAATAATCTCGATATGTTGTTATTTAGTCTGACCTGAGAGTTATATTACTTTTGAAATAAAAAAATAATAAAAGAAAGAGGTCGAATTAAATCGCGTCTCACTCATTTCGTTCCAAAATTAAAAATATGTTTTGATTTTTTGATTCAAAAGAATGCATATTAAACTTCAAAATCACTATAATCTATAAAAGTTTCATATGCAAATTATTTTGTAATCAAAAGTTTTTGTTGTAACCCTTAAATTTATAGTAGTTGTACTTGTTTTGACATGACTGTCATGACTAATACCTTTTATAGTTGTCCTTTACTTCTTAAATAAAGTAACTGTTAAATTGTTTTCTAGTAATTTATAAAAAATCTTCTAAAAGTTGATTTTAAGCAGGGTAGATGTACTTTTCTAACATGCTGCTTAGATCTTAGAGAGAAATCTTGTTGTTTTGAGACCTTGTTTCAAGACTATCTTATATAATATTCTTCGAAACTTAAGTATCCTTTGTAATCGATAAGCAGCGTTTTCACTTATTATTAAAATCATTGTTTATCTAAATATTTATATATCCATCTAATAAGGTAGATATATTTCTAAATTTTTTTTATATTGAAACAAATAATGACTATATTATATTATCAAATCTTATATAGTCCAAATAAGCATAGTTTATACTACATCATTAATTTTTATAAAAATAAAATTAATTAATCTTTTAAGCTGACTAATATAAGTAAGGATGCATTAATATATATAATTAGAGAATTTCACTTTCGTGCACGTTCAATTGATTAGTAATTCATTGAGTTAGTGGGTAAAATCGATAAATTATATTAAATTGACTGAATTAAATGTACTGGATGGCTATTCAAATTTGCTTCATGAAATGTATCGGTTGGGATCGATTGTTATTCACTTTCACTTTCCTTATTTCAAAGTCAATTAATAAGTGTCTATATTATTACGAATCTGAACCTTATAATGTAATTTTGGTGAGACACGAAGAAAAAGAAAAGTTGTGCAACTGCTGACCAGCTTGCTACATATCTGAAGCATATAAGGAATTTTATTTATTTTTAACTATTTAAACTTAAACTTTTTATATATGATTTAAGTTATATATATATATATATATATATATATATATATATATTACCAGAAAAAATCACAAACTTATAATATTTTAGAAACTCAATTTCATATACATCTGGTTAGTTAGTAACTCATAGAGTTAATGAATAAAATCAGTGAGTTATCTTGAGTTGACTAAGTTAGCCGTATTAGATGACTCTTCAAATTTGCTTGATAAATTGTAAAAATTAGTATTTATTTTGATTGACTTTCCCAATTTCGAGATTAATTAATCATTTAACTGTGTGTTGTGCTAGAAGATGATACAGGTACAGCTTCTGGAGTCTGTATATCACGTATAGTAAATTAGTTTTATCATCACATGTATACAATATACATTATCACACACACATATATATACATATTACACTATAATTCCTTCGAACAATTTTACCCAAAATAATAATAAAAATCTATCATAATCAATTAATGTAAATTGTCAATTAAGTGACACTGTTGTTAAAGACCCAAGAAACCCCATAAAAAATCTAAAAAATATTTACTACTACAATTGCATCAATCCAAATAAACATGCTAAATTTAAATATTAGACAAACAAAAGAAAAAATTCAAATACTAATTTAATAAAAATGTTGGGACCATGAAAGATAACAAAATACGTTAACCTATATAAATAATTACTACTATGACACTTGCTAATTTATAACTTAGAATAGCGTTATTTATGTATCAAATTTAGTAAAAAAACAAACACATAATTATTACAAACATTAACAACAATACCACGATAAACATATAAAAAATCAAATTAACCTATCTAACTAATCATGCATAACAATATGTTACACATAAATAAACGGAATACTTTCAGAACTAAGACAATAGTATCATAACATTGACAAATAGAAAATACGCCACTTTGTTGTAATTTGAGTATAAAATCATGGACACATGACATATAAAAGACTACATTTTCAAATATTTTAAAAAACTAAATTCAGAAATCCAATTGCCACGAAGCCATCATTAAACTGTTAAAACATATTTTTAATTTTAAAATAGAAGATCATATTTTTTGGCATCTTTTAAATGTTTTACCAATAATCTGTAGTACATTCCGCATTTGGCTTGTCTCCTCCCACGCTGAACTTTGTATATAAAAAAGAATTGAAACTAATTATAAGACGTACAAAAATTATTGAACATACAACCATATTGTTTTTAGAAGCTTGAACAATTTCTTGAGAATTGCATTCATTAAATTTCTTTTAAAGCAAAATAATACTCCTTAGGTCGATAATAATTATCGTTTTGACTTTTTGCACATAAATTTAGGTGATATTTTTTATATGTTAAATATTTTATTTAATTTAAAAAAATAAACAATAAAATATATAACATATAAAATATCAAAACCACAGTTATTATTAGCAGAAGGGGTATATTAAAGACCGAGATGTACTGTTTTTAGTCTTTTTTCTTGTGTGACTTCTGTATTTTTGCAATAAAAAAAGAAGAGAAGAAACTAAAAAGGAGGAGAAAGAAGAATGATGTTGTACTAACATACGATGATTATATAGAAGTCTGATATGGTTAGGAAAAGTTGGGTGTTAAAAGCAGCTACCAACACCAACTTAAAAGAAATCAGTTTGATAATCATAGTCACTCCACTCAACAAATATTCCACTTTGTATTTGTATTTGTCAATATTATATTATATGGACCCTTTAGTCATTAAAATGACCACTTCCTTTGTCCTTAAGTATTGAATCAATTTGTTTCTCAATAAAATTAATAAGATAAATTTTAATATTAGGATTAATGATATTTTAATATTTTTTTAAATAGAAAATTTCATTTTAGTAGGGTAAGTTTTTTTCTTTTTTACTTTAGTCAAGTATATATTTTCTTTTTTGTTTTTGTTTTGCTTCTCTCTCTCCCTTCCACATTCATAATCACCACTGCTCTTCACTTTCATAACAGTCATCTCCACCACTTCATCTTCATTAGAATCATCATCGACGGTATAATTGTTGTCATCTTCACAACTTCCATTCTTGTAGTCAACAAAAATAGATTGAAAATACCTACACATTACATATTTAAAATGATCGATCCAAGTCTCCAGATTCATCATCATCGTCAGTGTTCCTCTGTAGCTGTTGTCATCACATTTGTAGCGGTCGCCATCATCGCTTAGCCACCATCAGCATAGTAACTTCTATTATCATTTGCTTTGAAAAAATTCAAAATTACCATCACTAGCTAGTTTGCTTGCTATGTGTTTACTTTGCGGTTTAGAGTGAACTCAGCGAATCCCAACCCTGACAGTAAAAACTAATATGAATTGAATTTTCTATTAGTTAAATCTCAAATTTTCTTCTTCTTCTTTTGTTTCTTCAGTCAATACTTGATTTGTTCTTATGAAAATCTCATATTTAAATAATATAAACGTTTAAAGTTACTATGTAAATAGATTAAAGTTACTATGTAAACAATTAAAAGTTATTATGTTATGAAAAATAATATTACGTAAACAACATAAACAAACTATATGAATAACTTACAGTTATTATATAAACAGTTTAAAGTTACTATGTAATCCAACATGAATTGAATTACCATATGATGTGTCGATGAGAATTACATTTAGTCCGTCTTGTTTGCTTGTTGGGTCAATATAGAACCCAATAATATTGAACCACTATCATGAAAAAGTGGACAAACTTGTGAGAACCCGAAAATTGTAATTTGTTTTATAATATGAGATAATATATTTTGTGGCAAATCTTGTTTTATATTATCTTATTTTTTTGCATGGAGTCTAATTCTTTTGGATATGAATGATGAATTCATATACTTTCAATAAGAATTTTATGATAATGTGATATCTATGATGATAAGGTTAAATCCTTGAGAAGGTATCAAAAGGGGATTAGCAAATCCCATATAAGATTATTTGATCTACAAGGAGGAGAATGAAAGGATTATGTAGCTTTATAACTACGTGTATGATTTAGGTGGCAAGTTTGTGCATGAAGGACAGCAGCTGCTTATACGTACTTAGCTGCTAAGAGATCATGATGAGCAGCCGTACTTACCGTCCAAATCAACCAATTATCTTATTTCAAGCTTAATCGTAGCTTACTGCTTTTTAACTCTATAAATACCCCATCCGAAGTGATATTCTAACTCTTTACCAAATTTCTCTCCTAAGAGTTTCATCAAAATTGTTATCTCTGAAGACTTCCGAGATTTTCTACCGGAGAATTTTCTCAGAAAAGCTTTGATTCCACTTTGAGAACGAAGAGGTAAGAACTTAGTATTCTATTCAGTTTTCTTTTATGCATAACATCGAAGATTTATGCTAAGATTAATGCTTTTTGCATCATCATGGGACATCATAATCAGAGATGTTCATGTTAAGTCTTCCATTGTAGCAGAAGCAGTCTCTGCAGTTAATCTTTGATGAGATATTGTTGATCTCTGATGAGATATTGCTAGTCCCTGATGAGATAGTCGTAGTCTCCGATGTGATATTCTGATATTCCCCGATGGGTTATTTATTCCCCGATGGGTTATTTATTCCCCG
>CM025788.1:32697209-32745602 GCA_014636745.2 Centella asiatica
TATTCCCCGATGGGTTATTTATTCCCCGATGGGTTATTTATTCCCCGATGGGTTATTTATTCCCCGATGGGTTATTTAATCCCTGATGGGTTAGTTAGTCCCCGATGACGTCAGGATTAATCCCCGATAGGCTAAAGTTTAGTCTCTGATGACGTCACCAGTATCTCTGATAAGAAGTTAGTCTCCGATGACGTCACCCTTAATCCCCGATAGAGTTAAAGTGACGTCATCAGTCCCTGACGAGTTTTAATCTCCGACGCGTTTAATCTCTGGCGCGTCCAGTACACGTATTAGTCCCTGATACTTTCCCGTAGTCTCTGATGGCTAAGGGAATTAATCCTCGATGCACAGTTTGTTATCAAAGCTACCAAACATTATTTCCTTAAGGTTATTTCACGATGTTATTATACTAGATTCAAGTCAGTAAAGTCTAAGGACATCTCATATCTATTTTCTTCCATAAATTATTATCAAGGTATTAAGATATTACTTGCGTAATTTACAGAATCTTTTCTCGCAAATGAATTGATTTGAATTTTGTGCAAAGGACTGAGGCAAGTATATCTACACTTTTATATTTATCTCAAATTAAAGTAAGTATATCTTCATTATTATGCTTGATAATGCAAGTATATCCTTACTCTGACGGTTAATTCAGTTAAGCGCATGATCAATTGATTCGACATGCGTGCAAAATTACATCCTTTATATTTAAATTTCCTTGTGAAACAAAATGCTATGCTTAGCTTCCGCTAGCATGATAAATATAATGCATGGATATAAAGGAGCCTTGATGTATCTGATATTATTCAATCTTATATCTGTGCAAATGAATAAGAATGTTATGTCCCTTAACTGGGAAGTGCCACATAGTTGGCAAGAGGAAAGGAAAGGTGTTGATTTGTTCTTCACCTAACCTAGAGGAATTTTTATGTGACTACGTACGTTCACACAAGAGGGATCATGCGGGCACAGTTAGGCCAGCTGTATACCGTATGGTTAGCAGATCCAACGGGTATAGCCCCCGATGGATATTTTTACTCCAAAAAAGTTATGCTTGATACTAAGAAGGGTTATACAATTGATTATCATCAGTAACCCTAAAGAATTCTTAAGATTTCAAAGGCATTGATATTGTTCCATCAAGCCTCCCAACAGAATTGGATCTCCTTGAAACACTCGAATCCTTCTTTTCTCTAAATTGTCTATATACTTGCTGGGCGTACATCGCTCATTCTTGTTGAATTTTAATGTCTTGCAGGACAAGAAGTTAAGGCTGAACCCTCGGATAAGGGGAAGGCAAAAATGATTGATTACTGAAGCTGGCTAGCCTTGTGATGCCAATAGGAAGGGAGGGAAGGAAGATGATCTGGGATAGGATATCTTGTATTACAAGATAGAAACAAGATAGCTTCCGCTGTAAATGTAATATTTTGGGTTATAATAACTCCTTATTACTGTTTCTTTCAGTAATTAATCTTTGAGTGGATGTATGGTTATCTTTTCCTTCTTATGACGAAGCCCTGATCCAGTGAGGGATTTTGAGGTCGTCACAAAACTAAAGTAGAACTTTGTTATAAAAGACACACTAAATTATCTTTGTTCCAATGTGATAAGCACTTGTGGAGAGATTCAAGATAATAAAATTTAAAACTAGTATATTAGTTGCTGATGAATAACTTGTAAATTTGTGATTGTATTGATAAAGTTTAGGATGATATATACACATTTTTATATGAAAATGTGTTAATTTATTTTTTTTTTAAAGTCAAATTGATCTTTTTATGAATTATAGCATTTGATGAACAGATTGACAGAGAGGATTGTTAAAAATGTTAGCAGATTGATGGCTGAACATTGAGGAACTCCAACAACAAAGTATATGAAGCCATCACTGTTAAATTTATGTAAATTATATTTTTACATGTTTAAATTTTAATTTTAAGTAGTGATATTATAAGGTTGTGTTTTGACATCATCATCAAACCTTGATTTATGCTTATCATTGATAATCATAAATAAGGGGAGATTGTTAGGAATTATAGCATCTGATGATGATGTATAACACTTAGAATTATTAGATTTTGTAATTATATTGAACTTGAAAATGTAGCTGATTTTGTCCAAGTTTTATCCCTTGACAGTGTAAACTGTTCATCAGTAGATAATAGACAAACCAGTTGAATGTATCCTCTGACAATGTAAAATACACATTAAAGAGATAGCTCCGAGGATATTTCATCACAGTAGTCATAAGAAGATATTCTGTAGTAGCTGATGAACAAATATTGAAGATTGATAAACCCAAAGACATTTGGTTGTCGCCAAAGTTATTTTGACCATCACTAAAGTCATTTTGACCATTGCCAAAGTCATTTTCCTATCGTCAAAGTCGTCGGTAAATCTCTCGATCGCCAAAGTCAAGTGAATCCCAAAATTACTCATCACCAAAGTCTTCGGGTAATTAACACTAGCGCCAAAATCAAATGAAACCCAAAATTACTCATCGCCAAAGTCGTCGAGTAATTAACACTAGTGCCAAAGTCAAGTGAAACCCAAAATTAGTCATCGCGAAAGTCGTGGGGTAATTAACACTATCATCAAAGTCAAGTGAAACCCAAAATTACTCATTGCCAAAGTCATCGGTAATTAACACTAGTGTCAAAGTCAAGTGAAACCCAAAATTACTCATCACCAAAATCGTTGGGTAATCAACACTAGCACCAAAGTTTGTTCATTAGGGGATAATTTCTTCATCAAGGGAAATCATTAGGGGATGATTTGTAGAATGAGTTCTGCAGCAAATAATGCTAGTTACAAGTATGTTGGAGTGTATGCCCTAGTGACCAATTATGTAATGATTGTGACACTATATTTATATTATGTTTTGGTTAAATGATAATTTCTTTTATTATGTTTTATTTATTGCGTTATATAAATGTTAACATAATAAATGTCCTTAAAAGAATGATATTAATTATATGGATTCAAGTATGTGACTTGAGTATGAGATCATATAAGTCTGTTATATATATCATTATTCTGAAATGTCCCTAGTCGAGTATTATTGTTAGCAGGACAACAATAATACATTGAGACTAGTATGTGGATTGACTGATGGCCACATCTCACTGGTCATAAATATATACGAGATATATTAAGTTGATGCATAGGTACCATGTTAGAGAACTGTGTACTGGACAGACCAACCATGAGAATTCTACATGGAGCATTATGCTATGTGTCATAAGTAATTCTCATAGTGACAATGATGTAATGGTCCTTCGACCTGAAGTCATGACATTTCTACATAAGGAGTTATGTGTTTTGACATTTCCAAAAGTCACCTTTAACCGGGTGGACAATAAGTGATTGTTGGATGCAACATGAGTTATGTGAGAAATGAGAATGATGTAGATGAAATTTAACCCTCCTATAAATTAGGGGTGATATCTATAGGCCTCTTGATTGAGTGAGATTATGAAATGCATGGCCATGCTCAAATAGAGATTTGTTTCGTATAGTCTACTCATTGATCAAGAAAACTAAGATTAAATTGTGAAGAGGATGACACATCCATGCTTTGAATTTAATCTTAGATATCAAGGTTAAAAGGATTAAATTACATTGAAACATTAGTCATGAAAAGGTTGTGTCGAATCAACGACTTTATTATTACTTGGGTAACAGTGATGTATTACTAGATGCCACTCATTGTTTATAATTTTATAATATGATTTAAAATTATTGCCAACGTAATAATAACCTACAGGGTCGCACACTAAAGACATTCATTAACGAGATATAATTTAAATGTCAGTGATTTTAATATATCAATAAGATTGATTTTATTTAAATCATAACTTTAAATTATATGTATGTAATCTGTATATATATTAGAGTCCCTTGGAAGAAAATACGAATATATATTTATTTGACATATATATGTATATTAATTAAGTGAGACTTGATTAAAATATATAATAAATATAAAATTCGGATTTTATTCTCCTAATTAGATTAGGGTTTGGAATTACTCTATACACAACTATATATAGGATATATCAGTTGTTCTCTCTAATATACGTTTTCTGAAAAACCCTAGCCGCTCACAAGAGAGAGACTAGAGTTAAGAGAAAGAGAGAGAGAAGTAGATCCAACATCTAGTACTGCAATTCTCATTGCTTCGGATCGTGAGACGATTCATGGGGTGTTCATGTAGATACCGTAGAGGCGCTGTCCAGTTAGATTGCGTTAATGATTCGGAGACATTCAACGCCCTCATCAAAGCTTCGGATTTTGCAATTTTAATCCGTAAAATCTCAAATCATCTGTATTAAATTGTTTCGCATAGATCCTCACGTTAGGGTTTCCTTTTTTTTTTTTATTAAATCATTTTTTTTCGCTACGTTTTATCTGTCGAAACCCTACAAAGTATAACACATCATCAGAGGATGTTATCCACTCAAAATACAATGTCTCTACAAGGAATAATGGTCTAAACCAACAAGTGAAAGCTCAAAACAATATTGCAACTCACCTGCAGAATTGTACTATCGAAGACTAAGAAAATTATCCTATCGTAGACTAAGAAAATTAGCCTATCCAAGACTAAGGATTAGTTTATCAAAGACTAAGGTTTATTCCATCAGATACTATTGTTGAAGCTGCACAAAAATTCTTAATATGCATCAGAGACTAAATGACCATCAGAGACTAACTCATTAGAGGATAAAAGATCGTCATCAGAAATTGAAGATGACATATGGTTGACTGCATAATCCACTAACTCAAGTTGAGGCAGTGAAATTAAAATAAAGATGGTGGTTCAATAAAGAGAGATTGGCTACCAAAGAAGTTTCAAAGAAGATAAGTTATACATACACACATATATATAAAGTTGCAAGTGTGAAAACTGCAATACAACTGCAAGTCGTAAGTGTAAAAATTGCAAGCTGCACAGTAAACTAATAACTTATAGAAACTTGAAGAAGAAAAAAATGGAAGTTGGTCCTATAAAAACCAGAGAAACTCATAGAGATAAGTTATATGCTACAGAGATAACCTATCTTGGGAACTCCAAGTAGAAAATAAGGGAGCTGGTGCAATAAGAAGAGAGTATACACCAAAAAAGTTACATAACAGGTTGACATGTAAGGAATGTCATGAAAAAGAGAAATTAGGTGACAGAGCTGCAGGTTCCAATGAACATCAAAGATATTTTTGGAGGCAACTCAAAGTAGAAGCTTGAAGGACAAGTGAGATGTGTCTATAAATAGAGACACAAAGCAGCTCAGAAAGTGAGACATCTCTCAAATATACAACAATCTCGTAATACAACTGTGAGAACCCAGAAATTCAAATAAAATATATTTCAATTAAATTCGTTTTATTATGAAATTTCGTCTCATTTCAACGATCGATAAATTTTACAATTAAGTATACATGCATTCCACACAAATTGACGTGCGCACATCCACTAATGACAAATTATAATGAACGTGACATTATAAAAATTATGAGAAGTTAATCGTAATAATAATCGTATGAGTACATTTTTTTGCCTCATCGATGCGGGTAAACTTTTGGGTTTATGCATTAAATCAATGCATAACAATTAAAATTCAATTAGTGGCTAAACAAATCAAGTTAAACACTAATTAAATTCAAATTTTCAGCATATCCCTAAATGGAAAAAACAAGGAAATTTTTTTTTACCAATCTAAGTAACTTTTTTTTTTAAAACCAATCCAATGGTCAAAAATAAATTGAGAGTTATATAAATATAACATTATAACCAAACTCTAGCCTCCACTTTAGATCATTTTCTCCAACAAATATTTCACAAAAATCTGAATTTTTCATTTAAGAAAAATTATTGAACTTTTGGCATTTTGTCCGTTAAAGTTTTAAAGAGGTAACTCACTACTTTCTTATTTTTGCATTTATTGCCATTTCTCTTTTTACCATTGTGTAGAATATTTTTTTCAGTATCATTTTCATGTATCACACGTGTGCATAACATTTGTAAATAGTGAGTTATTGATTTTTAAAGTTTAATAAAAAAATAAATAAAAATTCAAGAACATATTGAAGAACTCAAGAACCCTAAGTTTTTCGGATCAAGATTTCTGGCAAGCCGCGTTTGTGTTTGAGCAATCAGTTTTAGGACCTTGTTTCTGCACTTGTGCTGACCTTTTTCCCTCAACTAATTTCAGAAATGGTAAAGCGTAGTATGCTTTCTTGTTCGGCTAAAGTTTCAAAAGTGTCGAATTGATTTTTTTCATTTTTCCTTGAGATCTTGTTGTAAAAACTTGAATTAGACGCCACGCTTGTGTTTCTGGAAGTCCCTAGATTTCTTTCCATGGTTAGCTCATCAGAAATGGTGGAGTTTCGGGGTTTTTAGGGATGAACCGAAGCTCCACGTCGGTTTAATAGAGGAACCGTTGGCGAGGAGCTCCGACGACCAACCGTTCCTTGTTTCCTCATTTTTCGATGATGAAAAGCGGCCTAGGGGGGTATTCGCCTACAGGAAACGTCACGGTGACGTCCTCACCGTCTTTCTGGGCATGTGTGTGCGTGTGTGGCCACTGAAGCGAGGCCGGGACGGTTGTTCCGGCAAAAATGGCGCCACCGGGCTCCTTTTTCTTGAAACCCTAATATGTTAGGGATCATGCTATTGGGTAGGGTCGAACCGACCCAGACTTGACCTGGGCCTTGACCCGCTTGACCCGGCCCAATTCTGACCCGACCGTGACTTGGTCTGACCCAATGACCCGATTTTGACCCATATCCAACCCAGTCCACTTTATTTTATTTTTGGGCCCAAATCCAAATTTAAAAATAAAATAAAGTAAGAATAAAATGCCCATACAATTTAAATTATTAAATAAATGAGTTTTAAATAATTATTTTGACACATAAATAAACTTTTTACATGATTAAAATTTTTATGGTTTAAAAATAAAAATTAATTTATGATGTTAGAGTTCCTTAATTACCACAATTAAGTGACGAATCATTAATTCATAAATAATTATTATTTAAATAAAAAATTAAATAATAATTAAGGAATAACCTGTAAAAGTATATTAAATGATTAAATAAATCATTTAATCTAAGATTTATTAAGGAGTAATTCTTGATTAATTAAATTAACAAATCAAGACCAATCATTATTTAATTAAAACAGTTAAATAATAATTAATGAATAAATTCTAAATGACTATTAAATGGTCAATAAATCATTTAATTCAAAAGTAATTAAGAAATAAATTACTTAATTGATAAATAATTATTATTTAATTAAAGAAATTAAATAATAATTTAAGAACAAATGTTTAGTAAATGATAAAAGACATATAAATCTTTTATGATTAAGATCTAATTAAGAATAGATTATTGTTTAATTAAAAAAATTAAATAATAATTGAGGAACAATGTTTGAAAAATGTTAAATGATTAATAAAAATCATTTAAGTTAAAATTGATTAATTAATATTAATTAATTAATCTAAGGCCTCAAACAATTAAATTTAAATTATCGAGAGCCTACGAACGACGTATTACCAAGTCCACAAATCTCTCGTACTCCGATTCGGTTTCAACCGAATCCAAATTCAACGAATGACGATTCAATTAGTTAATCACAGACTTGAGAATTTAACGAACACTTCGCATGTGCATACTTATGTGTAATTAAATTGAGATTTCTCATGTTATTGCATGTACACGCTTTACACATTTATTTCCTACGCGAGTTATAAATTCTAAATTTTGCTAAGGACTCAAGGCAAGTATATACTCTGTTAGAACTAAATAATCTCAAGTATCTGTAGAATGGGGGGGTTGAATACAAACACTCAAAAATTTTTACTCTTTTTTAAAAAAAATTTGTTAAGCACGGCCGGAAATAGCTACAATATCAGAAAAACTATAGTGAATATTAAGATGAACACACAAGCATTCAAGTTAAAATTGTTGTATAAAAACTTGATCTTTTTTTGGAAATCTGTTTAATCACAAATGTGATTAATTAGCTACAATCTGTAATGAATTACAGCTTCTATTTCACATTCACTAGCTTCTTATTTTCTTTGAATATTTCTCTTAAAATATATTACAAAACTTCTCTCTAGTGTCTATGTGTTTCTCTTCGTTAGTTCTCCTGTTGGATGTTCTTATATCTATATATTTGTGATGAGAACTCTTTTGCATATCTAGAAGATCAGTTGTGGAACCCACATGTTTAGACGTGCTGCTTTTTCAACTTAGCCGCATATATGTCACATTGATGTCCTTTGGGAATGATGTGTTAGACTACTGATGACTTTAGTTGCTTCTTTTTCATTCCCTGATCTTCAAGCATTTAATGATCGAGAGTTATCATTGGACCACCAAACTTCAAGAAATATCTTTCTAGTTATATCTCTTGTTTCTATAACAAGCTTCAATGATTCACGTGTAAGACCCGATGACGAGTGTATGCAGTTATAACTATCCCTGACAGTAAGTCCTGATGTGGACTTGATCATTGCTTTTGGATCCCCTATTAACAAGTCCTGTTTAAGACTTGAGCAGTGCTTCGTGCTTCACTTGAGTTAATCTCTTATTGTAGAGTTACCCAAGTGCTTCTTGATCCCCTGACATTAAGACTTACAACACCTGACAGATTTCCTTGACAGATTAGCTTGTCATTGTCATGCCCTGACGAGTTTTCCTGATGGGTTGGTTTGCCATTGTCATCCCGTGATGGGTTGGCCGGTTTGCCATTGTCATCCCCTGATGGGTTCTCCTGACGAGTTCTCATGATTGAATTAATCATTGATGTTTTGTTTACTTTGTTTAGAACGTATGATGTGCGGAATACTTGTGTACTTTTAAGTAGTAACAGACATTCCTTCTACCCTATCAAGTCCTTTGAAAGTTTCTACTAATGACTTGCTTAGTGTAGAACAGTTTATCCCCTGATGACTAATTAGACCATCAGTGGATGCAAAACTTGTGCAAGAATACTAAGGTTTATAAACCACCTTGAGTATTTACAGATACACAATTATTTTCTAAACATCATCATCATTATTTATATCTAACATACTCACTCTATTTTTTTTTCAATTAATACGTATGGTCATTCTTTCGATATACGTAATATTATTATGTCAAAATTCATGATTTAATTTTTTCGAAGTTAAGTAACGTATGATCTCTTGGTCCGATGTACATGAAAAATATTATACTAGAATCAAGTATCCTTGGGCGACAGTTAACTATTCAAAATTCTCTAACACGCTAAAATAAATCTTATACGGATGTAGAAAAACTTATTTTTCATCCCGTACTTGTAAAGTATATCCGTGTGGGTAACTAAAGGCTAGTGGGATGCATCTACTTGACATCCCGGGCCTAGGATCTATAGGGGACGGAAACCGAGGCATCGATAACCGAACCCTCGCAGTTAAAAGATTTATGCATTGACTACGTATGTCATTATGATGAAGTTAGATAGTGGTCAGGCTGACCAGCGGATATACTGTTTGATACGAAGTTCCTAAGAGCATGTGCGCCAAACGAAAATGGTTATAAGGCGCATGTGAAATTATTCTTTATTCTTTTAAGTAAAGGGTCAAATCTTTCACTATCACTCGAGAACCCTAAAATCTATTTTCCTCCAAATTATGAAGAGGTGTTGACATTGTTTCCGTCCAACCTTATAAACACTTAAACCCAATAAATTATCCATCTTTCAAAACTCACCAAATACTTGATTATATACTTGCAAGCGTAAATCACTTATGTTACTATTATCAAATGTTTTACAGGATATGACGAGAAGGTTGAGCCGTCTGATAAAAGTAAGGCGAGAAAGACATGATGAACGTTTCCTGATCGCCCTATTATGGATGACATTTAGGGAAAGAGTGAAGCATGAAACGATTATTGAAATGTTTAGATTGTAAGGCCTGTGTGGACTCCTCATAAACTTCCGCTGTTAGAATATTAATTTTGGGTTAAATGTAATAGAGATTACTATTATTTTCTCTTATTTATTATTATGTATGTTTGGATGATGTTATTTTTCTTTTGTCAATTATTGACGGTGCCAAAAGTCCGGTAAAGGATTTTTGGGACCGTCACAACAACTCAATACTTCCATATACACATATAGAGATAGCAGTTGTAATCAATTTATAGAAAAAGTAGCATGTTCTTAAGAACTTGAGAAGTTATAAATAATTTTCTAGATTGCAGTTGTTCTTCTTAGAATAGAGTAAAGTAGCTAGTATCAAGTTGTTTTGATTATCAGGTTGTATTTTAGTTTCAAAATCAATAAAATTTATTTTTTATTGATTGATATAATTTGTCTTGTTTATTAATTCCACAATTAATTTATAAATTATATCTGATATCTTTACACTGAAAAAAAAATCTGATATTTATATTAAATTCCACTTTTTACATATACTCATTTGAGAATAACAGATCTTACACTCAAAATGGTAAAGTATTAAATAAACTTAAATACATCTTACTTTGCAGATGTCCATACAAAGTTATAATTCATTTTTAACCATGGGTAGAAGGAGAACTGTTTTCTCCTTAATTCTTATTTAATATGGTTCATAAGACCAAATAAAAGTACCATATGAATTAGTCAGACTAATTTTTAATAACAAGTAAAAAAAATAAATAATATACATATTGCTCCCTCAATCCCTTATATAAGTCTTTTAGATCACTTTTTTATGTCCCACCATATAAGCTAATTATACATTTTAAGGAGAATCTAACGATTTATTTTCAAACATACCTTCAATTAAATATGATGAAAGTTAATCATTTAATAGAGAGAGAATAAATAGTTATTTTTGTGTATTAAAAAAATATAAAATTATTTTTAATATTTTATACAAAATTAATATAATAATTAATAATTTTTTAGTATTTAAAAAAAAAACTTATATCAAAGGAGGAGGAAGTATATAGTAGCAGAGTGAACGGATTTCAAATAATTTAGACGTCTAACGCAATTCTCATATAGGTAAGAGTAAAACTACGTATGCATATTCTTTTTGTTATATTGTCTTATTAACTATACAATTAAAGCTATTATGCATGAAGCAAAAAAGTGAGTCTATTTTGATGACATAGTACTTAAATCCGTTTATCACAATATAAGTGTTATTCCATTAACCAAAAAAAAAAAAAACTATTTATGAAAATAAATTTATTTCACAAAAATAATTATATTTGTACTACGTCATTTTTATGTTTTAAAATATGCCATTAAAAGTTGTATATCTTATTATCACTTTGACATTTTTAACAAATTTCATAAAAAAAATATTATTTTAAATCTAAATCTAAATCTGACATATAATATTAATATTTGTGAAATATTTAAACGTAACTTTTTTTGTGAAAGGAAGAAAGTGTATGTTACAAAAATGAACAAATTTCACATAAACAAGCATACACAAAGAAAAATCTTATTTTAAAGGCAAAACAATACTTTATCTATTCGCAAAAAGACAGTTATATTTAATTTCATTTATATAAAGTTATACAATTTTAAAATTCAAATTATGACAAGAATCTAACAAGATTTTTATATAACAAATATTTTTATTGAAATCTTAACATATTTTATAATGTTAATACTTTTATAATCAAATTCAATTAAATTTAAACTTTAAATTTTATAAAAATAATTGATAAAATTTTAAAATATAACTCTTTTTTCTTGGAACGAATATCATTTTTTGGATTAAAACTCATACGACATTTAACTTCGTAAGAGATTCATTATTTTTGTCATATCAGTCATTAATAGTTTTTATTTTGCAAACGTTGGTTATTAATTTCAGAAAGAGATTATCAATCATTACCAGCGAGTACACCGAATTTTATACTCCAGCGCGTGAGTCACAGTGAGAATATGAGAATTTTAAAGAAAAATAAAATAAGGGAATCGAAGAATAAAAGACTTTTGCAATTTACTCGGAATTTTCTTTTTCTGCAAAATATAAAACTATTTTCAACTTTGAGTCCATTATATATTTTTATTTTACGCGTACACGCCGAAGAACAAAAGAGTCTCTCTCTCTCTCTCTCTAAAACTGAAAAGTATACCTTCTGTCTCAGCAGAGAATCCACCAATTCAATCTCAAGGTATACATATTCAGATACACACACACACACACACACACACATGATTTTGATTGCTTAGCTTGTTTTTCTTCTGTCAATTTGTATATTTTTTCGAATTTTTGTGTTTATTTTCGTTGAGCTGATAAAGCTGGGGAGTTGTGAAATTGTGCTGTTTGATGTGTAGGTTTATTGGTTGATGCTATGCTTTCCAGTTTATACTTCTGTTTTGAGTTTTATGTAATAAGCTGTGAATTAGTGATTTTGGTAGGATTTTTTTTTTTTGGCGCTTTTTGTTCTATTTTCATTGGTTATGCTCTGTTAATGGATTTTATTGAAGTTTGTTATTGAATTTTGTAGCTGATAGAGTTGAAAATTGTGGATTAAGTTTGGGTATATTATGTTAATAATTGTTTATGTAGGGTTGCTGTAGAATGTTTGATTTTGTCTTTGGTTCTTGATTGTATTGAAATTTTGCTTTAATTTGTCTATTCCTTGCGTACTTTTAGTGAGAGAGCAGATGATATATTTATTCCCTCCTTTAGACAAAAGGAGTTACATGTAAATTTCTTGGTGCTATGATTGAGAAATCCTAAAATTCTATTTGCAGGCTGACTTTGTTAAAATTTTAGGAAAACAAAATTGTTTGAATATCTATGTACTTTGCAGTGGTGTAAATGTCATTTGATTGAATTAAAATCAAATTTTAATTTTAGGATTTCCCAAATGTTTTAGGAAAAATACAAGTTCAACTTTTTAGTTTAATGGAGGGAGTATTATTTATGCCATTGAAATTTTATGGATAGCTACTTATAGGTTTCCTATTGTTTGAAAAGATGTTTGGCAAGTTGGATACCATGACATATCGCCACTAGAAGTGTTTTTATGCTTTGGAACATTGAAATGCCTCAAGTGTACATTGACCCAAGCACAAGCACATTTTTTCTTGGTTTTTACTGTTTTTCAATCTAATATATTTATATGGATGTGATGATTTTAGCTTCTGGACATGTTTTAATCAATAGAAAATGTCTTCTACTGAGTATGTCCCAATTGCTAGTAAATTTGTTTATTGTGATTGTTAAAGTTGAAAATTGCCTTTTTCTTTTTATTAGATTGATTATCACATAAAGAAATCCAAGCATCATGCGCTTTGTCATTTTCATTTCATTTTATGTTTTCAAAATTGCATTATTCAGGAAGTATTCTTCATTATGACCATAATCTTCAAAATTAAATGTTACTTACTGCCTTGTGGTTCAAACCCTATTTATAGCAGATGCTGTTATTCACTTATGCATGCAATTCTTCTGTGATTATTTAAATCAGCTCTAGTATTCATGCCTTGCGCTTGATTATATGTTTGACTGTAAGAATTGAAGCTAAAAAATGTCTCTTCCTGTACAGAAGAACAGGTAAGCCAGGCGACCATGAACCCATTGCTGATAGTGTTAGGTGGATAATAAGCATATCAGAACAGAATGGGAGGTTGCTGCTGCTGCTGCTCTTCTAAAGGAGTGGAATTGAACAGTTCACCTCCATATTATCATGTCAGTAATCTTTCTCCTCTCATGCCATATGTTTTCTAAGGAACATTGTGCACGTGCTTGACAAAATTTTCATTGCATGCTCAATTGAACATCATATGTTTATGCTTGGTAAGTGATTCCTTCCTTTTTAATGTACCAATTCAGCAAAAAAATAGATAAGGCTAAACCACAGAACATGGATGTGTAAATGTATTCATCACAATAAGGCGATTAGGAATGTGAATTGATTGCGTGTGCAGAAGAAAATTTGGTGAGACCTCGTATGTTGGATAGATGAGTCATCTAAGTTCCATATAATGATAGTTGCGGGCAAGGTCCGGCTCATTATTGCTACAGAATAGAATGGGCAACTACTACATCCAAGAAGTTTTTTGGATCATTGTTACTCCTCCACTGGTTCCCTGCTTTCATGTCATTGCCTCTGATTGCTAGTGTGTTACTCTTTGTCTAAACCTCATTAAACTCTTTCTAATCTTTCTCATACTGAGTACTATCTCCTTAATTGCTACAAATTCCGCATCTCTTAACTGAGTTTTCTAGTTAATATCATCGACTTTCCTGACTGATTTTCACGGACAACTCTCTGAACCATATTCCTTTGAAAACACATCTGGTTTGAGGCTGTCTTCGTAGGAAGGATTGTAATGCGGCAGTGAGGTGGTGTACGAGGACACCAGAGTTAATGTGATTCTAAATACTGGTGATTTGAATTTTGTGGGAATATACTATATATATATAGTGTCGCCAAAGTCGTAGCCTGGTTTTACTATTTTAGTTGTTAATGTCTATGGATCATGCACTCAGTACTAATCATTTTCCGAAGTTGCGGTATCAGAAAGATGACACAATGAAAATCTTGAAAAAACAGTACTTGAAAAGATTCTATACATATGAACAAATCATGAGTTAATTATTACATCATATTTAACGTATTTAAGTTAATATTTGTGATTTTCTCAACTGTCTCGTAGGCAATTCTCTAAGCCACATGTTTTTCAATAACTTGTCAAAGGCAATGGTTAAGTGAAGATAACGAGATATAGGACACTTTGTTTTTGAGACTATCACTGGGTCGTAGGATCCGATAGTATTATGAAAAAATGTGACACCATGTTTTTTTGCTTGGTAGTATTATAGTAAAATATAGATGCATTCTTGTGGCTGTTTAGCCTGATTATTGTTCTTAGTATCACATCTATCTCTGCTTTGTTTTTATTCATAATTGCACATAGATTATACCGCTTTGGATGCTCTTAAGACTTGCTATATCTATTTCCAACCCCGCATCTTCCGCACCCTGAAAAATATTTAATAAATAAACAGATAAATGGTAAAGTTGAGAGTTTCAGTGTAGTAAGTAGTAACACTCTTAAACTATAGAGCTTGAGTGATTGAGGGGTTAAACTGTTTAGATAGTGTCTGTTTTCCATCAAATAAATACAAGAGCTACATAGCGTGACAGCTCATTAATCTGGTCTAATAGTTGCTTATTTAATTCACGTTTTGAATGTATTTTGCTACTATGGGCTTAATGCTATTATGTTACTTTTGTGTTGTTCACTATATTCAGAAACACATATTAACAACTCTGGTATGTTTTATTGCATTTTACTTTTCTTTTATTCATGTCATACCGTTTGAGTTTGCTGGCATTAGATATTGATAAACATTTGCTTAATTTCGGCCAGACTGCTCAATTTCTTGCTCACATACTTGTCAGCATCATCTTGGTATAGAATTTGATCATCTGTCAGTTTTTCTGGATTCATTTCACCCTGAACCCTAGATGATCTGATATTCTTTTCTCTTTGCTCTTTGCCTTGTTCTTTGTGGGCTTCCACATCTTTCTGCAGTATCCAAGAGTTCCAGAGGAGCATGAACCCTTATCCTCCCATAGTGCCACAGCTGGTGCACTCTCTACTGGACTTCTAGTTGATACAAATCTGGACACGTCAATTTTGGACACTTATAGATCGCCGCCCCTGCCTATACCATATGATTCAAATCTACGACATTCTCATACTCCACCGGGCAGTCAAGAAAACAAAGATGAAGCAGCAGTGCAAGCAACAAGTACTGAACCTGTTGCAGAAACCAACACTGGCAACACTAATAACTCCGCGGCTAAACTTCTAAATAAATCAGGGGAAGAATTGGAAACCAACATTGAACTTGTTTCGTTAAAAGAACTGGATGATGAACTTGAAAAATCTGGTGAGCTCAAGAAGTCCGCTAAACCTATAATTTCAGGACTAGAGGAGGATATTTGTCCCACTTGTCTAGAAGGTAATGTAAACTGGGTCTTCACTTGCGCTTACTAGTAGGTTTTAATTGTTAAGCAATTACCTTATGATTTACCAAAGTTCATGAATTTGTTGTGTTTGAACTACAAAAGTTAATCTCAACTATTATTTTCCTCTCATGTAGAATATGATGCAGACAATCCAAAAATTATCACTAAATGTGAGCATCATTTCCACCTTTCGTGCATATATGAATGGTTGGAAAGAAGTGACACCTGTCCTGTTTGCGATCAGGTTTGCTCGATATAGCTATTTGTTAATGATTAAATTAGGAGACATTGGCGTTCTTTCATTAAATGACAGATCATATCATGTCAATGTAATCTATTGCTTTCTGTTGGTGCAGGAGATGATATTCAATGCATAGCTTTCCCATGTAGTGTAGCAGGTTAAGGTTTTAACTTGAAATATACGACATGGAGGGTACTAGATGCATGAAGTTGTCAGTTATTCTTGGTGTTATTTGGCAGCCATAATCATATCTAGGTCATTTTGTTTTCAGATTTCTGTGTTTTAAATGCAAGCGTTTCGGGGTTCAGTTCGTGGTGAGAACACAGAAAAAAGAAAGAGACAAAAGATGAACACCAAGAAAATGGAGATAGATACAGTATACTTATAGATTCACTTTCTTGTTCTCTGTATATATGTGTTTGGTGTTGAGACAGCAGCTCAGAAAGTAATGACTTTTGCACAGGGATCTCAGACAGCTGCTCCTTCCCTCCCTCGGTCTCTACATTTACGTTGTTTCTAGTTTCTCCAAGAGTGCATTATGTTTGTTCTCGTGCTAAAATTTGCTTCTATAAATATTTTGACCTTATATATTTTCTTTCATTTTTGGGCATTCTTTTTTTCTGTTGGTTAGGGATTTGAGTAGAGTAGGGCAAGGGATTGATGGGAAGGCATGGTATGTAACAAAAGGAAAAAAAAAATAAAAAATCATAGTACTGTTTGGAACTCCACCATAGCAATTCATTAGACAATTATAATTCATGTTACAATTATTCTTTTTTCCTTTGAACACTTCATTCATTTATGTGCAACTATCATATAGCTTGGTATCAAACCTGATCAGTGGCGATAACTGCTATTTCATTATAAATTTTTGGTTTTGGTTTGTAATTCATACCAATATTTGGAAAGTTTTTGTTTAATCTGATTAATTGTCTATGCTCGAGGTTATTGTCGTCGCTTAGCTTGTATGTTCGACTAGTTGCTGCTTAATTTTGTTTAAGTTAACATAGCTTTTGTTAATCCTTAGGTGTCGGATCCTCCCTTTATTGTCACTTACATTTAGCATTGTCTGAATTTTAGATCCTTAACTTTCTATTCTATTAGTCAAGCACACTCACTTGAACGGTGTACCTTTTATCCATGTTATGTTAGTAATGTTAATCCAGAACCAACATAAGTTCTCTATAGTTTTTTACTATTTGGACAGTGTTCTTCCTCGTTCAATCAGATTATTCAGTAAGATATGGAATATTCATATGAAACAGACCAATCAACTGTATGGATTGTATTTTTGAATTTGGAATGAAAAGATGAGTAATTCTTCCTAGCATAGGACACATAATAGGACCACCTAGATCAGAATAGAATAGTATTCACGGAAATGTTCCAACATAGGATAGAATCAAATATTAAAAAGATTAGTTGACAATAGTAAAGATGAGTGCCTAATTTCAAGACAATAAGGGTCTATAAGTTCAGGGCAAAATGTGATCGGTTAGCCCATAAGTACCGTGACGAAGCACACGATCATCTGGGGTGAACAATAATCGGAGATTGCCCGCATATTGATCCACTTTCGCAATAAGTTCTTAAAGCATGTTTATTCGAGGAAAATTCTTCATTCTGGTTTGGATGGGGTAGCTTGTTAAATTAGTTTAACACACTCACTTCCAGAGAAACTTACCATCTGAATATCCGTCTTTTGTAATCGAAATCAAACGAGTAAGATGACATCAATGTTTGCTTATCAATGACCGAATTGTTAAATTTTTAGGACAAATATGGTAGACAAATTTCAACAGTTGTATCTACCTGTTTATCTCATTTTTCCCTCTCATTCATTCTCTTCTGCTTTGATATGCGTCTCCATGTCTCTCTGTCCACTTTGTTTCGAATATAGGTTTATTGAATTGATACCATATATACATACATTTACGTCTGTGTACATATTTGGATTTTCTTCCTTTGTTATTTTTGGGTTTTTAACTCTTACTACATCTACTGTGGGTTCTTGTTATACGATTTTAATTTGATGGCTACTTTATCTATAAAGGTTAAAATTAGAATTGCATGTTATGTGTTTGTAAAAATGCCTCGCTATTCAATTTCTAATCGGGTGGACGGGTCACCGTGTAACATCTGGACGCAGCATTTGAAGTATAGGTTCCACGTACTTAAAAGTGAAACACGTCCCTTTGTGATCTTCAAGATCACTGTTATTGATTACATGAAAGTATGCAACATAGATTTGAAGAGATTAATCAATGTATCATTGCCTAAAATATTGATTAAGAAGTGAAAACAACGTACACTCTCAATTAATATGATAATTATTGTATAGGATGCATAGTAGTTAAATTGCTTACTACATGTGGAAGTTCCCTGCATATTAAAATCATCGAAATCATCGTCATATTCAGGTTTGGGTGTAATTTAGTTCTGTGAGGACATCAAAGACTGCAAACTGATGATAATTACCAATATATTAGATTTATAATACAAAATTTCTACTTGAGAAATATCACTAGAAACGAGTCTTTTTAATTTATTTCAAAATTTTAATAGGTTCGTAGCATGTTTTGAATATAATAAATTTTATTTCGCTTCGTTTTATATTTCAATTAATGGAGAGTTTGTTGTTTTGAGAAGTTCAGTTTCAACAAAAATTTTAAAACTGTGTGAAAGAGTTTTTGCGGCTTTTGATGTTTTTTCTCTCTCCCTTTTTTAATGTTTAAATTTGGTTGTCATCTCTCTTTGAATGACCAGGAGATTCCGTTATGTTATTCTAATTAAAATAATCTTCGTTTTAGAGTTATAATTAAAAACTGATGATTTTTAAATGTTTACCTATCTCTTTATTTGATATAAATTTATTAATGTTGAGTAGATATCTTTTAAATGGATATCACACCAGAGGGGTCGCCTTTCTTGTAAAACAACTTCGAATTGGTCATAAGTCAATGGCGTACAAGGTTCAAAGGATGCATCTACCATTAGAAAATGAGAACTTTTGAATATATGTAAAATAAGATTCTAATGATGTTTTTGTAAAAATATAATATATGTAACAATTCATCGATTTAAGACATTTTCTTAATGAAATTTATATATAAATGGATAAGAAATTACTTCATTTAAGTGGTTAAATTTAGATTGCATGTATTTAATATATTGTAGTATGTTTATCAACTGATAAAATTATTTGTTGAAGTGTTTTTTCAAAGATGGTATTTTCTGTTGATATAGTTATCCACTGGTAGAATTATCTGATATAGTTATCCACTGATGACATTTGGTCATCAACATGTAATTTGTTCATCGGAGGATATGATCATCAACAAATAATGTACTCATCAGACGATATGGTCATCAGTATATAATATGCTCATCAGAGGATATTGGACATCAACAGATAATTTGGCCATCATAGGATATTTGTTCATCGTTGGATAAAATAACTCATCAGAGGATATTGTTCTTCTGTGGATAAAATACCTCATCAGAGAATAATTGTTCACCAGCAGGTATTATCCCATTAGATGATAATTTTCATCTGGGGATAATTTTCTATCAGATGATGTCAATCTTTTGTGGAAGTTCATTTCAAAGGACCAACATGATTCAAATTAATGTTAAGTGTTACTATCAGATCTAGATAATAACTAAGTACTTTAATTTATTTCTAGTGTGTTTTACCTAATATGTAAGTGCCCATTAATGACAGATTGTGGGCAGACATTACATGAAGTGTTTTAAAGGAACATTACAAAAACTATTGGCTTGAGAAATGTTCTAAAATACTCGAAAAACTTGTATATTGATGTGAACACACTGATCTGAACAACCTTAGAATATACAAGTGATTTCGTAAGCTCACAAATTCTTACTCTTTAATTGCTGGATTTTCTGATGAACTGAGGTGATAGTCACTGTGCACAGATTTGAATTGCACCATTTTTGTGTTGTTGTTGTTTTATCGTGGAAGGAAATACATAGCAGCCCCAATCAACGTGAGTGAGATTAATATTTCTTCAAGAACAGTCTATTCTTTTCAAAGGATTGACGACTTACCTGTTTTATAGTTCTAATAAGTCTTTTCTCTTTTTTTATTTTCAATTATTGTACTAATTGTACTGTTTATTTTTTCAATTACTGTTTGTTTGATTTCTGTAATCAAAGCCCTGTTTATATATATATATGTGTGTGTGTGTGTGTGTGTGTGTGTGTGTGTTAGGTCCCAAAGAGAAAAATACTAGAAGAGGGGTTGAATAGTGTTTTTCAAAATTTAAGTCTTGCTTATAAAATTTGCAGTTTAAAACGCTTCTTTCTTATTAAAAAACTTTCTTATGTTTTGAAAAGAGTTAGCAACGAAATTTATAACAAAAAACTCCTTAGTTTTTAAATCAATGGCTTGAGGCAACAATATCAGTAAGTATTTGCTAAATGAGTTTAGTAGAGATTGAGCAAAGCAGGGATAAAGGAAATAAGCAAAGTAAAGTAAGCAGAAGAATTTTTATAGTGGTTCGATCTAAACCTACTCCACTCTTCTTCTCTTTACTTGAGAAGACACTCACTAAAAATGTTCACACAAAATAATAACAACAGAACACTTGGTCCAAAAAATACAATGGGTCACTTAGACCAGATAGTCACACAGACTAATAGCAGATGAAATAACTTGCTTGCTATCTCTAAGCAGTAAACTCCTTGTTGAGCAGATTAGATACCACTTGTTCAGGCTTGAATTTGTGTCTTGCTGAATTCTTAGAATGTCAGATTGTTAGAGCAATTTTTGATTGTTCCATTCTTATAAATGAAATTTATAACTCCTATTTATACTACTCTAAAAATCTATCCGTTGAGAATTTGAAATAGATCCGTTGGAGTTGTACTGTTGATAGTGACTTATACCTTTACAGTTGTTCCTTGCTTAGTTTAAAAAGATAGCCGTTATTTTGTCTTCTAGTACTTTTCAAAAAGTCTTCTAGAAGTTGACTAAGGAGGACAAGAGGTAGAGTCTTTTTCTGACAATCTTGCTTGGATCAAGGTAAGAGATCTTGCTATATCAGTTCTTGCTTATTTCCATTCTAAACAGGACTGTCATTGAACTTTTCTTCACATCTTCAACACCCTTCCTAGTTGATGAGAAGAGTCTTCATTTGTGATTAAAATCCTTGCTTAACTAGCATAGTATATCCATCTAACAAGTTGGATATTTTTCTAAGTCCTTTTACATCATATAAGCAAAGACTATATTACATCATCAATTCTTATATTAGTTAAATATAATTTTTTAAGCAATAATAATATAAGCAGGGGTGCATCAATAATATGGACAACACTAATACCTCTAGTTCACCTGGTCCTACTATTGATTGGGTTACATATAGATTTTCACAACCCATTGATCTTTTTGGTATGCAAGAAAAGTTCAGTGGGGGGTTCAGGTTTTTCTCATTGACAAAAAAAGATGAAACTATGGTTAACTATTAAGGTCCTGTGGACAGTAGTACAACATGATACTCCAATTGTTGATCCAACTTAACCCAATACAATTTCAGTTTATAACTTGTGGGCTAAAAAAGATAGAGTAGATAGAGCTGCTATTTTGGCAACTTTAGAGAATGCTTTATTTGATATTTATTCATCAGAATCATTTACAGCTAAACTGTATTGGGATAAGGTATCAGACACACAACACAAACTCTCAAGCTCTGGAGAAATATTTTATGTCAAAGTTGAGTTTAAAATAGTGGATGCCAAATCCATGACTAAACAAGTTCATGAATTTGAGCTATTAGTCCATGCTTTGAAGGATTCTGGTATGGACCTTCTTGAAATGTTTTAGGTTATGACAGTGATTGAAAAACTTCCTAAGTCTTGGGAAGAGTTTGCTCTATCCCTGAAAAGATAGAAGAGAGAGATCACTTGGACTAACCTGATGTTGGACATAGCTGTGTAGGAGCAACACAACTTTAAACAAGGACATGTGGTGCCTGTTGATGTGTCTGGTCCAAGGGCAAATATAATAACAGTAGGAACTTCAAGATTGAGATTTGATAAAAGATCTAAGTGTCAAGTATGTGTTGAAACTAAACTAACAATGAAACTTTTTCATAATGTTTAAAGAGATTCTAAAGTGTTAGGTTTAGTTCACATTGACATATGTGAGTTCAATGTTGTGTTGACCAAAGCCTTAAAAAGATACTTTATCACCTTTATAGATGATAGTTCTAGATACTATTATGTTTATTTAATTAAACAAAAAGATGAAGCTCTAGAAAAGTTCATTATATTCAAAAATGAAGCTGAAACTTAAACCGGTAAGAAACTTAAAGATTAAGTTTTGATTGGGGTGGGGGTGGGGGGAGGGGGGTGAGTATACAAGAAATCCTTTTAGTAAACTTTGTCAAAACAATGACATTGTTCATGAGGAAACTCCTCCTTATACTCTTGAGTCTAATGGGGTGGCTGAAGGAAAGAATAGAACCTTTTAAGATATAATTAATAATATGCTTCTTAATTCTAGATTACCTAAATATATGTGGGGAGGGACTTTGAATACTGCTTGTCATATTCTGAATAAAGTCTTTCTAAAACATATTAGGAAAAGACCATATGAATTATGGAGAGGCAGGAGGCCTAATTTAAAATATCTTCGTGTGTCAGGGTGCTTTGCGAAGGTATTTGTCATAGAACATAAGATAAATAAATTAGGACATAAAATTGTTGGTGCAATCTTTCTTGGATATGTGAAGACCTCTTATGCTATGAAATTTTTAGTTATAAAATCTGAGATAGATAACATTATGGTTAACACTATAGTTGAATTTCGTGATGCAACTTTCTTTGAGGAAGTGTTCCCTATGAAGGCTGGAATACCTCAATATATTTCTAAAAATGATCCAACTCTAACATCTAGTTCTATTCCAGATCATATGGAAATGATGACTAATGTGGGGGTAGATCCTAGTAGTTCTAATAGTGATAGATTAGAGGAACCTAGAAGGAGTAAGTGTGCTAAAATTGTCAAGGACTTTGGAAGTGATTTTATCACTTACAATGTTGAGGATGAACCTCAGACTTTCCAATAGGCCATGAACTCTACTGAGTCAAGGCATTAGAAAGGAGCTGTTAAAAGTGAGACAGATTCTATTGTCTCAAATGGGACATGAAAATTGGTTGATCTCCCTCCATGTTATACTACAATAGGATGTAAATGGATTTTTAAAAAGAAATTAAATCAGATGGATCAATAGATAAGTTTAAGGACAAATTAGTTGCTAAAGGATTTAGGCAAAAGGAAGGTATTGACTTGTTTAATACTTACTCACCAGTTGCTAGAATGACTACAATTCGAGTGCTAGTTGCATTGACTTTTGTCCATGGTCTTCTGATACATCAAATGGATATGAAGACTACTTTTTTTCATGGTGAACTTGAAGAAGAGATATATATGGATCAACCTGAAGGATATGTAGCCTTTAGTAATGAAGAGAAAGTATGTAAATTTATTAAATCCCTCTAATAATTAAACCAAGCTCTTAAACAATGACATGAAAAGTTTGACAAGACAGTCTTGTCATTTGGCTTTGTTGTGAATGAAAATGATAAATGTATATATATCAAAGTTAAAGGTGAACAAAGTATAGTGTTATGCCTATATGTAAATGATATTCTTTTGTTTAGAATCAAAATAGAGATTATTAATGAGACAAATCATTTCTTGACTAGTAAATTTGAAGTGAAAGATATGGATTGTATCTTGGCATCAAGCTGTTTCAATTAGCAAATAGGATAACCATGTCACAATCTCATAATGTAGAGAAATCTATACTTGAGAGATATAATTATTCAAATTGTAGAATCTCTAACATTCCATATGATTCCAAAGAAGTCTTGTTCAAGAATGAGACACGAGTACCTGTGTCTTTGTTAAGGTATTCTCAAATTATTGGGAGTTTGCAGTATCCTGCTAAATAGACTAGGCCAGATATTTCATATGTTGTGTGTAGGTTAGCTATATATACGAGCTGTTCAAACAAGTCTCATTGGAATGCTTTAGATAAAGTTCTTAGATATCTTAAGGGAACCTCAACCCTTGGGCTACATTATGCTAAATTTTTTGGTGTACTTGAGGGGTACAGTGATGCAAGCTGAATAACTAAGAATTTTGTTTCCAATGGGGTTACATAATATGTTTTCATCCTAGGGTTGGAGTAGTATCCTAGAAGTCTTGTAAACAAACTTTGATTACTCGGACTACTTTTGAGGCCGAGTTTTGTGCATTGGATGCCACAGGGACAGAAACTGAATGGTTACATAGACTGATGTCTGTGTTACCTGTTGTTGGTAAGCCTCTTCCTGCAATTGCCATTCATTGCGGTAGTCAGACATCTATTGTTAAAATTGGTAGTTCAAAGTTTAACATGAAAACCAAGAGACACATTCAAGTTAGGCTTAAGTCTATAAGGGGTTTAGTGTCTGAGAAGATCATTGCTGTTGAGTTCATTGGTACTTAAGATAATATAGTAGATCTTTTGACTAAAGGACTTGAGCATGTTGTTGTCCTTAAGTCCAGGTCGGGAATGAGACTTGTAATCCAATGTAATTCATTTACGATGGGAACCCAATAAATCTAAGAGGAGATCCCTTGAAGTGTATTCAATGTGGTAAAACAAGTTGTAAGGGTGGATTGGTTGTACCTTAACATTTAGATTGATACTTTAAGTATCTAAATTCTATTCCCTATAAACATGTAAGGTACTTTTACTGCAAGTCTAGCAATAGTTTAAAAAACTCTGAATGGGGGTCAAGTCTTTTAGACGAGATGGGAGCAGTACATCTGTAGAGATGCCTAACTAAGTGAATGTAATTGTGTGGTCGTAATTAGAGGAAATGATTATTCCTTGAAATATTCAACCAACAAGATCTGAGACAGGGACATTAATGTCTCAAACCTATAGATTATCACCATAACCTATAACATGTTATCGTCTATTGAACATAGTCACACAAAAACAGATAGAGATTCAAGGTGAAACATTCCTTCTAGTTCTGGTGACTTTTAAAATAGGAGACTCAGGAGAGATTCAAGGTGATACATTTCATCTTCTCCGACAACATATGTTATGTTAAATCCTGTAAGCATTTATGCTATGAATTTTTAAGGGATTGTTAAAAAATGGAAACTTTAGAATATATGTACAATAGGATTCTAATGATGTTTATGCAAAAATCTAACATATGCTAATAGTTCATGGATCTAAGACAATTTCTTAGTGAAATCCATAGATAAATGGGTAATAAATTACTTCCTGTAAATGGTTAAACTTAGACTGCATGTATTTGATATATGATAGTATGTTTATCCACTGATGGAATTATTTGCTGAAATGTTTCTTCAAAGATGATATTATCTGCTGATATGATTATCCACTGATAGAGTTATCTACTGATATGATTATCCATTGATGACATTTGATCATCAACATATAATTTGCCCATGAGAGGATATTGTCCTCAACAGATAATGTACTCAACGGAGTATATGGTCATCAACATATAATATGTCCATAAGATGATATTGGTCATGAGCATATAATTTGGCCATTAGAGGATATTTGTTTATAGATGGATAAAAATAACTCATCACGGGATATTGTTCATCGGTGGATAAAATACCTCATTAGAAGATAATTGTTCATCAACATGTATTATCCCATCGGATGATAATTTTTATTAGGGGTAATTTTCTATCAGATGATGTGAATCTTTTGTGAAAGTTTGTTTCAAAGGACCAACATGATTCAAATTAATATTAAGTGTTATTATCAAATCCAGATAATAACTAAGTATTTTAATTTGTTTCTATTTGTGTTTTACCCAATCTATAATTGCCCATTAATGGCAGATTGTGGGCAAACATTATATGGAGTGTTCTAAGAGAATGTTACAAAAACTGTTGGCTTGGGAAATGTTCTAAAATACTCAAAAAACTTGTATGTTGATGGGAACACACTAATTTGAACAATGTCAGAACATACAAGTGATTTCATAAGCTTACAAATTCTTACTCTATAATTGCTAAATTTTCTGGTGATCTGAGGTAATAGTCGCTTTGCACATATTTGGATTGCACAATTTCTGTGTTGTTGTTGTTTTATTGTTGAAGGAAATTCACAGTAACTCGTTGCAACATGAGTGGGGTGAATATTTCTTCAAGAACAGTCTATCCTTTTCCAAGGATTGGCGACCAGTTGTTTTACAGTTTTGATAAGTCCTTTCTCTCTTTCTGTTTTCAATTATTATACTAATTGTGCTATTTATTTTTTCAATTACTATTTATTTGATTTCAGCAATCCAGGTCTCATTTTTGTATACATATCAGTTTTGTTATTGAGGCTTTGGAAGATTTCCAACATATATTAATGTAGATGTTTCGCTCATTCGAAGGCCTTGTTCGTTTTTATTGATTTCTAAATCTTGCAGTAATTTTGTCCATCTTTGTTAATTTTTGCATCTTGTCGTCATTTTGGGAAAATTTTGTGATTTTGATTGCTACTTATTTTGAAAAGCATATTTGGAATAGGAATTTAGAATCAGAAATCCATATAGATTATAGCAATGACATTTGTAATCACAAAATATTACTAAATTTTAAAATCAAGGAATCAACTTCAGCCAAAAATATCAATTCAGTAAATTTGACTAAGGACTTGTGTAACATGAGACCACACTAATGACCATAGATTTTGATATTTCATCTGTAGGGATCAACTACACATACCATTATGTTTGAGTATTTATGCATCATAAGTATGATACCTAATGAACATTTTTTACATTAATGCGAACAAAAATACGTACATGATTTCAAATTAAAATTAACAAAGTCATTCGTAGACATTAATGGAGAGGTGTACAAAACATAACAACTACTATAACATCCAAAGTTAAAATATATGAATCAATGTATGTTACTCATTGATTGATATGGAAAACCTCAAATTATGTAGTTGTGTTTCTATGACACCGAGCATGAGGTTGAGAATTGACTTAATAATAATGTCAAGTTGCGTGCAGATATTGTTCAAATTCTTATCACAATTTTGGAGCTTAATCCATATGCAACATTTTTTCAAATGTTGAAGGACGTTCAAGCTAATTATTGTTTATGGAAACTCGGGAGGTAGTCATAGAATATTACATGTACTATTACCGTTGTTATGACGCTTTACAATATCCTATATTGTTTCCTTATGGTGAATGTGGATGACATCAAGGTATTCCAAGACAAAAGAAGACCAACTCACGGATATGTTCACCTCCCATCACTATGCCACCTGACTCTTTTCCAAAGAATGCAAGAGAACTATTGAAAACTGAAGACAAATGTAACTACGTTTTCCTTTTTATTTTTTTATTTATTAGCTCTTCATGCCAATTCGGTTATCAAATATTTTTATTTTATTTTATATTTTTGCTTTATGAAATGCAGTGCTATCATCCAAAAGGAAAGCTCGGACATCAATTTCTTGTATTGCTACATCTTCAAATCCAAGCAAATAAACATTTTGTTCTCCTTCATTCTGCACGTCTTTTACAACAATTTGTCGTTGATATGTATATCAAGAGTGAGAGCACCAGATTAGACTTCTTTCGAACAAATCAGAAAGTAATTCGTTTAGATTTATACCAAGGAGTTCTTGATACGATTGCATCTGGTGAAACAAGAGGTTCTAAAACTAGGAAACATATAGTTTTGCCACCATCATTTATTGGGGACATGACATTGGAAACCTGTTAAACAAAATAAGGTAAAGTGGTTTGTAGAAGGGAGGTTGAATAAAAAGACCACAACTTTTTCATTCCTTCAAAACTTAACAAGCACAAACTGGAATAGCTACAATATTCAGAAAAACAATGAAGATATTTACTATGAATACACAAAGTTTCAAGTTAAAATAGTTGTATTATAGCTTGTGTTTTTTTGAGAATCTGTATAATCACAAAGTGATCAAACAACTACAAATCTGTAAGGGTTTACAACTTCTTGTTTCACACACTAGCTATGTTTTTCTCTCTAAATATTTCTCTTAAGAAGTATTATAAAACTTCTCTCTAATGTATGAATGTTGATTGAGATATTTCTAAGATTTTCTGTTTCTCGTGTTTTTCTCACTCAACTTCCTGGTAGTTTCTTGTAACAACCCTTCCATATATAGGAGAACAGATATAGAACCCATGTGCAAGACATGCTTCTTTTTCATTGTAGTCACAGTGTATCCCATCATTGTCCTTTTAGAGATACTCGTGTGACACTGCTTTAGGCTATTGTTGCTTCTGTTTCTATTCCTATTCTCCATGCATTTCTAGTATAAAGGTTGCTATTGGACCACCATATTTCAAGGAATATCTTCTTAGTTTTACCCGTTACTTCTTAGCCAAGTATCATTGTATGTCTTTTAATCGCTGATGACATGTGAGTTAGGTCTTTACTATCCCCTGATGACAATCCTTGATGTTGACTTGATCAGTGCTTATGAATCCTCTGATGACAAGCCCTGATGTAGGCTTGATCAGTGTTTTACTATCCACAAATGACAAGCCCTAATGTAGACTTGATCAGTGTTTCTTGATCCCCTGATGTTAAGACCCAATGTTGTCCACTAATGTTATCCATTGATGTAGTGTATAGGTATCCCTTGATGGTTTCCCCTGATAGTCAGATTATTTCCTGATGGTATCCCCTGACATTCAAGGTATCCCCTGAAAGCCAAGCTAACCCCTGATGGTTTCCCTTAAAGGTCAAGCAGTTCCCTGATGCCTTTTTGTATACTAACATTTTTTATTATTGATACTTTTTTGGTCTTTTCTTGAATGTCTAATGTGCAAAATACCTGACTTATTAAGTACAATCAAATCTTCCCTGACACTATCAAGTCCTTGATATATCCACTGAAAACTTTTCTAGTGCGATACCTACTATTCCATGATAGACTAAGTTGTCCATCAACAAATATATATTTGTGCAAATATACTAAGGTTTGGCGACAACCTTGAGTATTTACAAGTGCACAATTATTTAACAAAACTAAAGAATAAATACATCATCATCATTCTCAGCATTATGCTTAACAAAATCTTCTCAACAATAATAACAAACTAATATTAATTTTAGAACAGGGCCTTGATTACTGAAATCAAGCAAATAAAAATTGAAAATATAAACAGTAGAATTAGTATAAATTAATTGAAATACAAAAAGTGTGGCGCCCCCGAAAATTTCCCGAGCCGGGCCCCGGATACTGTCAGCGATTTGGGTGACAGTCCCCGAGATCCCCAGGCTGGAACCCCGAGCTGCACCAGAAAATTACAACACAACAGCAAAACAAATAACACAGCCAAGCCTTAACAACATACCTGTGGGGAAATATATTCCCAAAATACATTATTACAAAATCTTAAGGTCCTCATCATCTTACAAAACCTCAAAACTTGAAAATAAACAAGCTACAGCGGAAACAAAACTCTACATGGCTCATAAGGCCTTACAACTTAAACATACTTAAGCAATTTTCTCCTTTCCTTTAACAGAGGACTCAGTCTTCAAATCATAACTTGAAAAACATTCATAGCATTCTACATGAGCGTTTACGCTCAGCAAGTATATAATCATAAGCAAGAAGAATAGATAATTCAAAAGCTTTAATATTCTTTGAGGTTGAGCGAAGCAATGCCAACACCTCTTGAAAACATCAATCAACATGTATCATTTAGGGTTCCCGAGTGATTTCAATGGGTTATCCCTCTTTAACCAATAAACCTTGATTCGCCCTCTCTTCATCAGATAATGCATCACCTGACCAGACTGATCATTATCTAACTTCCATACAAAATCAAATTTCATCCCAGCTGGTCAGCCTGGTCGTTTGATTCATCATTGACATACGTAGTCCTTCGCAGAAAGCATATGGTCTGCGGAAAGAATCACATTACCGATGCCTTGCCTCGGTCTATCATTCATTATCATCATTGGCCAGAATACCAGGCGAAAGTATTCAACAGCCCCTTAACTTTCCATATGGATATATCTTCTTGTAAACATTTTCTCAATTTTGAATAGCCTTGACGTGCTAATCAATTAAAAGCAGTGACTGCCAACAACACATATTGGCGTGCTCAACAATTAAAAGACAGTGATCATCACAGGCGGAACTATATATATCCATACAGAAGTTACTTGGGTGTGCATACAAGTCTACGACTTGCAACACCCAAACATCATCTTTACCATCATTTGGTGTGCTAGGAAATTTAAATAGCTAGCAGCCACCCAATAACACATATTTCAATTATCAACATCTTTTCACGTACATCAGATTTAATGATCGTACGTTACATAATCATAAAAGAATTCATCATCGTGCATAAGCATCAACATCATTCATTTACGTAAATCGAATTAATGATTTTACGTAATCAGTAAGAAGGAAAATAGAATGAATATATACTTGCCTTGGTCCTTAGCTAGATTCACTATATCGATTGAGAAAGGTTTCTGCATTACATCATTGTGGGTATATCATGAGAAATCCATACTTAATAGATGGCTATTCATAAAGAAAATGGTTATCAGGGCATCAGGTTGCCCATCGGGGAAAAATTTCACTCGCCAGAGACTATTTAACTCATCAGGGACTGGTGACGTCATCTTAACTCTATCGGAGACTAAGCCTGACGTCATCGGGGACTAATATCTCATCAGGGACTGATGACGTCATCTTAACTCTATCGGAGACTAAGGATGACGTCATCGAGGACTAACAATCATCAGGGACTAACATTAACACAGTCGGGGACTAACAATCATCAGGGACTAACATTAACACAGTCGGGGACTAATGTTGACGTCATCAGAGACTAACATCAACACAGTCGGGGACTAATGTTGACGTCATCAGAGACTAACATCAACACAGTCGGGGACTAATGTTGACGTCATCAGAGACTAACTTTAGAAGCTGTCTTAGATGCAGAGTCGTCTTCTTCACTTCTCCAAAGGTGGTGATCTCAACTACAACTCCATAGATCGACTCTTAACATGCTCTGAGCAACAATTCAAACACAAAAGAATATAATCCTTTCTTTTCTTTCTTAAAGACTTGCTCCTATAACTAAACTTCTCGGATACCAAGCAAAAAGAAAGGCAAAAGAGAACTTAAAATTCTTACCTCCTGGGTTAACGAAAGAAATCACAGCTTGTTTGAAAGTGATGGTCCAAAAGAAAGAACTTGAAATTAAACGGAGATGGTAGGTTTAAGGAAGAATTTTGGAAAAGAAAATCTTTGGAAAAGAGACTGAAATGTTCCTCCGAATGAGGTATTTATAGTAGGCTGAGATTAAGTTTTGAAATAAAATGATTGGTTGAATTGGACGGTAAAAACGGCTGCTCATCATGATTCTTAGCAGCTGAGCATCGTAATAAGCCTGTTGTCCTACATGCACAAACGTTTAATCCACTTGATGACACACAAGCAGCTTATTAATCAAATTAACATATAAACTCATCATTGCATTCCCTTACGTAAACTACTACATTCTTCAGAGAACTTGCTAAACCGGAATAGTGGGCTCCTTCAAGCAATATCAACATAATTTGCTTGATCTTATAATCTAATATCCAAACAAGCATAATCCTTTAATGGATTAAGAAATGTTTAGTTATTTAAAAACATCATATAATACCCATATACATATTATTAAGGAAATACAATAACATAAAAATAAAATAAAATGAGTGAATAAATTATTTATAGATAACAAAAAAAATTTTTCAGGTCGTCACAAAAAGAGAGAAATTACTTATTAGGAATAAGAACAGTTGAGCTTCCGATCTTTAGAAAAATGATAGATTATTCTTGAAGAAATATTCACCCCACTCACGTTATAATGGGATGCTATAAATTTCCTTTCAGGATAAAATAACAACAACATAGAAATGGTGCAATCTAAATTAGTGCATAACGACTACTACCTCAGTTTACATGAAAATCCAACAATTGCTAGAAAGAACTTGTGAGTTATGAAATCACTTGTATGTTTCTGAGATTGTTTTCAAAAACCAGTGTGTATCTCTATCTCAACATACCGGATTTCCAAGTATTATAGAATATCTCTCAAGCCAACGACTCTAATAACGTTCTCGTAAAGTACTCCATGTAACGTCTGTCCATAATATGTAATTATTGGGTAGTTATAGATTTGGGTATAACACAACTAGAAAGAAATTAAAGTATTTAGTTATTATCTGAATCTGATAACTACACTTAACATTAACTTGACCCATGTTGTACTTTGAAATATACTTCCATAAAAATTTACTTCACTAGTCAAAAATTATCCCCTGACGAGATATTTACTAATGGACAAATATCCCCTAATGGTCGAGATAATTTATCCCTTGACGAACAAATATTCCCTGATGGTCGAACATATCAACAGTTAACTCTTATCGGTGGATAATTATATCATCAATTAACTCAATCAGTGAACAAACACACTGCCATATATCAAATACATGCAGTCTAATTTTAACCTCATTACAAGAAGCAATTTCAAACCTATTTATCTATGGATTTCATTAAAAAAATGTCTTAGATCCACGAATTGTTACATATGTTAGATTCCTATAAAAATATCATTAGAATCCTATTTTACATAGATCCAAAAGTTCCCATTTTCTAACACATGAAGCGTCAATACCTAGATGCCATGACATTAGTGCAACATTGTAGGAAGCCTGACATATTTATACAATAACATGTAACCCTTCATGGGTAGAGATATTGCAAGAATTAAGTCCTGGTGAGGACGCACAAAATCGATCGGATTTAGTTGCAAGAGTTTTCTATGCAAAGTTAATGGAGTTGAAACATGATATCATTTCTAAGGAATTCTTTGGTCCGGGGGCTGCATTTATATGTGTCAACAAATTCCAAACAAGAGGTCTACCTCATGCTCACTTCCTTATCATCTTAAAGTCCGGTCACAAGATAAGGAACCCCGAAGATTTCGATAAATATGTGCGCGCGGAGATACCTGATGAAACTCAAAACTTGCACTTGTAGCAGGCTGTTGTAAATCATATGATGCATGGTCCCTGTGGTGCATTAAATCCAAAAAATGTTTGCATGAAAAAGAATGGTTGCAGGAATAAATATCCTAGAGAATTCTCTGAGACCACAAGCAGTACAAAAGACTGTTATCCTATATACAAGAGGCGCAACAATGGAAGAACCGCACAAGTAATCTTCTCCTCTGAAAATGTTCCATACAATGCCTATCTACTTGCAAAATATGACTGTCACATTAATGTCGAGGTCTGCACTTCAATCAAAGCTGTAAAGTAGTTATACAAGTACATTTACAAAGGGCATGATAGAATCCTTTTTCAAGTTGTCTCAGATGATAGGCCTCTTTTCGTTGATGAAATTAGCCTATATCAAGGGTTTTGCATTGGTAGAACAAATTGAGCTTCCAAAGAACATGATAATATCACAAACTAAAGACACAGATCCTATCAATATCTTAATAGATGGCATTTTCCCTTCTCTAGAGGATCATATCCTTGACACAACATACCTTACCAATCAGGCAATTTTAACGCCAAAGAATGAGTATGTTGACAGATTGAACTTGCTTCTGATTGATAAATTCCCCAGAAAAGAGCACAATTTTTGACCATGCAATTGACGACAAAAATCAACATTATCAAGAAGAAGAATTCTTGCATACGCTATCACCAAATGGTCCGGTGATGCCACTTGGAAATCTTGACGCATTTTCTGGTCTGTGCCATGGAACAAAATTGATATGTCAGAAATTTGACAAGAACCTGTTTTCTCACATGGTCAGCTATATCTTGCTCTTTCTAGAGCAAAACAAACTTCTGATATAACTTTTTTGTAAGTCCCTCTTATATACTGTATTTATTTATGAGGCGCAGCTCACGAATACTATTTCTGTACCTTCGCAAGAGTGTACTGTATTTTTTATATGTAGTCTTAGGAAGAACTTAGCATGTAATCTAATATAACTAAGCCAAAATATGAAAAGAAAAATCAAATTGATGAAAATCAATGATAGATAAACAAATCTATATACTATATTTAAAGACACAAATATATTTTATTTAATGTCATGGTTTCGCACTTTTTTTTTTCAATCTTCAAATTCCTTTTATTCCATTATAATTCTTTCCTAATCCACTTCTATTTTCATCAAATACTCTTAATCTATTTCTACTTTCCTCAATTTTTACTTTTATTAGAAGTTACGAAATTTATAATTAAAGAATTTTAAATTAAAATATATGAATATAATATAAATGTGCACTTGTAAATACTCAAGGTATAATAATGTTGATGATGATATAAAAATTATCTAATAAATGTGCACTTATAAATATTCATAATATGTTATAAACATTAGTATATTTGTACAAATAAGTATCTACTGATAGACAGCTTAGTCTGTTAGGAGATAGTCTTAACTGCACTAGACAAGTTAATCTATAAGATTTGTTAGTGTCAGAAAATGTCTGGTTATAAATAGTTTTAAAAAGGGTAATTTGTAGTTTTACATCAATATTGATTGTAAATAGTGACATATATACCTATGTATTAATTGGAATAGAGGACGAAATATATGTTACGTACGTAAAACTTAAAAAATAAAAAAATAAAAAAATAAAAAAATAAAAAAATAAAAAAATAAAAAAATAAAAAAATAAAAAAATATAAAAATAAAAAAATATAAAAAATATAAAAATATAAAAATATAAAAATATAAAAATATAAAAATATAAAAATATAAAAATATAAAAATATAAAAATATAAAAATATAAAAATATAAAAAGACAAAAATATAAAAATTCTCAAATCCTAAAATAATTTCATAATAGAGTATCAAAAGATAACTCTACTTTCATAATAGAGTGAATAATATATTAATTTTGTCCTATAATAATTTTAACAACTAATTTATTCAAATAATTTATGTATGATTTAATAAGATACATCTATTTATACACAAATTATATTCTTCTATGATATTTATATAATTCAACTTTAATAATTTAATTTTAAATTTTAATTAACTAAATAAAAAATAAACATATGTTTAATTAACACAATATTTTTCATACTAAAATATATTATCTATATACCATACAAACAAATATCAGAAAAAAATTTAAACGAACAAGAAACAAAATATATGATACGTACGTAAAACCCTAAAAAAAAAGGCGTGGATCCTTAAAAATTGTCGATCTCAATATATCTAAAACATATTAGATTAACTTTCAAGTGAATAGTGCCAATGATTAATTTTAAAGATTAACCGAGTGAATTTTTAGTTCATAACTTAACATACTCCCACCATTATTAAAAACCAAAAAATTATAATTCTAATATGTTTGCATGTTTAGAACCAATACGTTTGACTTTAAAGGTTAACAACTAAGAAAATATTATCTTATACATGTAATTACATATATAAAATTATTATAAAATCTAAAAATTATAATTTTCTTATGTTGCATTTGGTCTGATGAAATTGAAACACGTGAATATAATAAATTTTACACTAATTGTTAGATAATTCATGTATAAAACTCATTATTCTTTCATTCTTTCCTAGAAGATTATGTATATTCTTAAAACCACTATCTTAGATGGTATTTATCCATTTCATCACAACTAAAATTTTACACATAATCTATCATTTCTCCATTCTCATACTCCTCTCATAATTTTATTAACCTGATCTTTCACATTTAATTTTCTTGGCATTTCATTCATATGTCATTTAATTCTATCCAAATCTTAATATTACCTTAAAAACAAAAAATACTTGTGCTATGCACAAACATAGAAATATATATATATATATATATATATATATATATATATATATATATATTATATTTGTATGTATTATTTATTCTATTAAAATTATATTTTTAACCATAAAATTAATATTCATTGATATAATTGATCACTTAAAAGGCCTTTAAGAAAAATATTAATTATAACTAAGAAATATAAGAATAAATATTATATATATGACGATAGCGTAAGATGTGTTTAAGAAATACATATAAATATATATTTTATTGTAGATATTTAGTATCCAGAACAAAATAAATATCACTCCGCCTTATTAGTATATCGAAATCAAGGAAACACTCGTACCATTTATAAAAGAGAGAGTGAATTTGGAGAGATGGATGGAATTGTCATGTCTAATTATATGGTTTTAAGTTGATTTATATGGTCAAAACACATACTCAAATTCTAATTAGGAAATGGTCAATTTTACTACTAAATTTAGTTAGAATATTTGGTATGTGATATAATTGAAGTATTGTTTGTCATCATCATTATAATTGTCTTAATTTATTTTTTTAGTTATAAAAAAGTTTGAGTTAATGAAAACTTTCTATTTTAAGGTCAAGACATACTATAAATCTTAAAGAACCGTTGACAAGACTCGACGACACAATAATTATAAATAAAATACAAACAATGAGACAATTAGCATCAACAAATATAATTGAATTGTCAATAATATAGTTCTTGTAAAATCATATAATAATTTCAAATTACTAAGACCTTAACTTTTTTGGTTATAAGGACCTTAAATTAGTATATTTGCTTTAATACCTTCCACAAGATAAGGTCAATGACTCAGTCAATAAGACATTCCTTAGGATGACATCTATCTTTTCTCTTTCTTTTTTTTGTGGTAGCATTAGGATGACATCTATCAAATTTATGATATTGGGTTTATGATAATCTTAATTAATAAATCTTAGTATAGATGAGTGGGATAAAATAAATTTTGCTCATATGACAACAACTAGGATGTTAAGTAGTATAATTTTAGTGAATTAAACTACAATTTCTATAGTTCACGACAATGGTATGTTTGTCAACTATGAATTTCTGACATTAATTATTATAAATTCAATTCAACTTCAAAAAAAAAAAAAAGAACAAGAAATTAATACTCTATTCGTTTTAATTAAAAAAAGAATAAAGTTACATTTGGGTAGTGGCGGATTTATTCAAGACAGGGTAACATGGATTCTATTTTTCTTAATTGTATATTCGTATAAATAAATTTGTATATTTTTAATTATTGTAAATAGTAATAATGTTTAACTTATCGATTTAGTTAGTTTTTCCTTTTTCAATTTTTTAGAAGTATGTTTTAGATTATTTAAATGTATTCTTAATAAGTTTTTTTTACATGTTTTCTCTTAATTATATATTTTAGAACATGTTTTAATAAAATTTTGTTACAATAAAAAGTTAAGAATTTTAAAACTCTACATAAATTGGTTTACTACATAATTGTATTTGATTACAAGTTAAATTTTAATTCGATAAGTGATAAGTGATTTTGAACTAAATTAAAATAAAATTAGAGAATTTTTGGGGAAAATATTTTAATTTAATTTTTTCTTAACTCGTTCAGGATCGATTTTATTGAATATTGAACCGAGTTAGAACGGTAATCAAGTTAATTTAGACACCTATTTAGGAAGTTTTAGATAAAAATTTTGTTTAACTTTTTATATACAAAGAAATATATGAGAAAAAAGCATGTGAAAGACTTTGATCATATAAAATCCTAATTTCCCTCTAGAAAATTTAGAATATCAATATTAACCCCCTATTTCAAATAATTTCTGGTATAAAATTCCTCACAGCCTAAAGCTTAAAGCACAATAAATATTAACTCTTCTAATATAATTAGAGAAACATGTAAGCATAATTTTATTACAACTAGTTAAGTCCCGCGCTGGACCTCTTCATCCGAAAATTTATTACACAATTGATATTTTTTCTAATAAGATATTTTTTAATTTCATAAATTAATATATTTTTTGTATTACTGATATTTAAGTGTGAATTTGTATATTATACAAGACAATGCCATTAAATTGTATGTTGACGAAAAGAAAATAAGTCCATATCATTTTTTAGAATTTGAAATAGTTTCTTCTAAAAATGGACTTTTAATTGCAAAATTTACATACATACACATACCTACATATACACATACATACATATACACATACATACATATATATATATATATATATATACATATATATATATATATATATATGTAAGATATGAAATTAAAAAATGAGTATAACTTTTAAATTTTAAAATGGGTATCTTCTTTAATATAAGAATGAAGGAAATTAGAATTAGAGTATTTTTTTTTTTGTGTATAAATAAAATTGTGAGAAAGTAAAAGATTTTAAAAACTCATTAAAGTTTAAAATATAAAAAACTTTGTGATCAATATTTAGTGTTATATCATGAAATATTTTATCTCTTTCAACATATAATATATATAATTACATTTATTTAAAATATTTGATAACAACAACATGAGTTAAAATAAAAGTGTTTTAAAAAAGAAATCACTAATATATTATTATTACTATATTTAAAACTAATATTGCTAGAAAGAAATAGTACGATGACAACAATGATAATGATGAGAAATAAAAAAAGAAGATGATGATGATAATGATGATGAAAAATAATAATAATATTGCTAGAAAGAAATAGTAAAGTATCAAGTTAGTAATATAAACCAAACTTTATAGCTAATTATAAAATTGATATTAAAAAATAGTAAAATAGATAATGGCAAGTTAGTAGTTAAATTAAAATCAATGTCTAGTTAGTTATTTTTATCAAGTTTCTCAACTTATTCCCTTTTTTATATAGAGTACTGACACAATTGTAGCATTGTGGAGTAAACTTTTGATATATAATTTCTCTAATTTAAACTTGAAGATATAATTTAATTTTATTATAGTAAATATGTTAAATATGCAAGATATCAAAATCAGAAAAAATAAATCAATTACTATTTCTTAAGTAGTATAAATTATTAACTTTATACTCAATCTAAATTGGATTTTTTTGTTTTTTGTAAAATTTAAAATATAGAATTTCACAACTTACAAAAGATATAAAGTCAAATATAGTTATAATTTTGAAATCGCAAAACTATGCATTTGTTAGGTTTATAACATTTGATGATGATGTATAATACTTAGAATTGTTAGAGTTTGTAATTGTATTGAAACTGCTGATGTGTTATATAAACATCAGTACATAAACTGTAACTGGATTTGTCTAAGGAATATCCTCTGATGCTGTTATCATCAGAGGATAATAATATTATTCTCTGATAGTGTTAGATATAAATGATGATGATGATATTTAGGAAATAATTGTGCATCTGTAAATACTCAAGGTATTCTATAAAACTTAGTATATTTGCACAAGTTTTGCATCTACTAATGGACGACTTAGTCATCAGGGGATGGACTACACTGCACTGGGTGAGTCGTTAGTGACAACTTGAACGAACTCGACAGTATCAAGGAATGACTATTGTTATTTAAAAGAAGATGAGAATTCCATAAGACAGACATTCCAAGCAAAGTCGACAAAGTATCAATGATCAAAAGAACAAATATTTTTTAAAGGGTATCGGTGAAAAGAATCCATCAGGGGAAGTCTAAAAATATTGCGTCAGGGGATAACTTTATCAGAGGAACTCGTCAGGGGATGAACCCGTCAGGGGAACCTATCAGGGGATGAACCCGTCAGGGGAACCCATCAAAGGAACCCCCCTAATGTCCAGAGTTTGGTGACAGCATATCTCCTAACGAGTTTGGCGATGGCTAAAAGTCACTTTGGCGATAGCGTATCTCGCGACGAGTTTGGTGATGACTAAAAGTGACTTTGACGCTAGTCATTTTTATCCCCTGACGCTGAGTTTGATGATGACTTGGATTTTCTGACGAGTTTGGCGATGACAAAGGAACAACTCATTAGGGGAACCCATTATTGGATACAAGAAAGTCATAACATCGGTGGATAATGAAGCACCGATCAAGTCTCCATTAGGGCTTGAGATCACACTAGTACAAAATTGATCATATGTGTCGGTTAAATTAACTATTTTGCATCGGTTAACAAGAGACACATATGGCGGAGACGCAAAAACTTGACTATTTTGCGTCGGTTAAAGAGATGACGCAAAAAATTATCATTTGCGTCGTACCTTTAATACGACCAACGCAAATGATATGGTCATTTGCGTCGGACTTTTAAAACAACCGACGCAAATGATAATTATTTTTAGTTATTTATTTTTTTAATTATTTTTATAGTTTTTGCGTCGGGTCTTTTAAAGACCCAACGCAAATACTCAACAATATTTTTTAATTATTTAATTAAAAAATAATTATTTTTAGTTATTTATTTTTTTAATTATTCAAGAAATTTTTTTACCTTACACAAAATGAGTTGAGTTTCCATCAAGGATCCATCAAACATAAGTAGAAACAATCACTAAATTAAAGTTCATAACAAAAAAGAGAGATAGCATACAACAACACTAGATTTACTATATTCTTTTCCCAAATTAATCTGATGCATATACATTTACATTACATATATATATATACACACACACATATAGAGAGACAGAAAACTGGAAGTCCACTTGTGGTTCTCCTACTGTCCTTGCAACATTTTGGGACTGGTTGCTTGTAATTCTTGTGTGTCATCTTCTTCACTTGTATACAAACATAAGTTTTAAGAAAGAAAAATTTATTCGTGCGCACCAATATGCCAAAATTTCTTCGTGAGTTTGAGACGAAACTTCTTGTATATCATCATCATTTAACGAAATAGAAATAAGTGGATATGAATTAAAAAGAAAAAATATAGTAATGAGGAATAGTAAAGTAAAGTATACTGCAGATACAAGAAGAAAAGTAGCAAAACTAGGATTATTTTTATGTTTAATTAGATAAAAGAATATCACATATAAATATATTTGCTACTCAAGAAATATAGTGTAATTTAAAAGATTGATATGAAAGAATACTCACTTTCACTAATATCAAAAGATAGAGGTGAGCCCAAAAATCAAGAATTTCTTGAGGAGAGCTTGCAAAAATATTGAATCTACCACCCATGCTTTTCTCCATTTTATACCCACCAAGAACAACAACCAGCAACATTAACATATATAGGCACCAACCCCTTACAAATAGACATGAGCCTGTAAAATGAAAATGAAAATGTATTCCGCACAATGGAAATAAAAAAGATTTAAAGAGAACGGGGTTCGTCTTCAAAAAGCGGTAAAATGAAAATGTATGCCGCGATTTGAAAATGTAAAGGCGGTAAAATATATTAATATATTTTTTTTCCGTACGGTGGCAGACTCGTAATTAATCGTACAACTATTTGCGTCGGTTCTTTAAAACAAGCGACGCAAATGTGTTATTCATTTATTTTTTAATTATTTTTATAGTTATTTTTTAATTAAAAAATAATTATTTTTAGTTATTTTTTTTAATTATTGTTTGAGTATTTGCGTAGGGTCTTTTAAAGAACCGATGCAAATACTCAAACAATATTTTTTAATTATTTAATTAAAAAATTAATATTCTTAGTTAGTTTTTTTTAATTATTGTTTGAGTATAAAGAACCGACGCAAATACTCAAACAATATTTTTTAATTATTTAATTAAAAAATAATTATTTTTAGTTATTTTTTTTAATTATTGTTTGAGTATTTGCGTCGGTTCTTTTAAAGAACTGACACAAATACTCAAACAATATTTTTTAATTATTTAATTAAAAAATAATTATTTTTAGTTATTTTTTTTAATTATTGTTTGAGTATTTGTGTCGGTTCTTTTAAAGAACCGACACAAATACTCAACACTATTTGCGTTGGTTCTTTAAACAAGCGACGCAAATGTGTTAGTAATTTATTTTTTTAATTATTTTTATAGTTTTTACGTCGATCCTTTAAAAGAACCGACGCAAATATCGTTTGTTTTATTTACCATAATGCCACTGTTCTACTATATGCGACAGTTCTATTAAGGAACCGACGCAAATAAGGCAGCACATAAGGCAGTTTTTGTACTAGTGTCAGTAGATAATGAATCACTGATCAAGTCTCCATCAGGGATTAACATCGGTGGATAATGAAGCACTGATCTAGTTGTCATCAGTATTGCCATCAGGGGATCCAGAAGCACTGATCAAGTCAACATCAGGGCTTGTCTTCAGTGGATCGTTATGACCTAATCCACTCGTAGAAGATCTTTATCAATGGCCAACAAAGTTGGAAATAGTAAGGTCCCCATGTTGGAAAGGGGAAAGTACTTCTTCTGGAGACAACGCATGATTGTTCATCTAAAAGCAATCGATGATGAATATTTACAAATTCTAGAAGAAGGCCCTCATGTGCTAAAAAAACTCACTCCTCAAGAGGTTGTCAATGGAATCAATGTTCCAGAAAGATTAGTCTCAAAGACTAGTGATGAGATGACTCCCGAGGAAAGAGAAAAGGTTAAGAAGGATCTAAAAGTAGTAGGTATCCTATATAACGTACTAGATGATGATATGTTAAACAGTATCATGAATTTAACAACATCTAAATTAATATGGGATAAAATCCAGATCTTATGTGATGGCACTGAAGATGTGAGGGAAAACAAACTGCAGATGTTAACACAACAGTATAAGTGGTTCACAATGAAAAATGGTGAATCACTCACTGAAATGTTTAACAGATTCAACAGGTTGGTAAATGACCTGAGGATGTATGAGAATATTTATGCCAACAAAGACGTGAACAGAAAGTTCATAAGGTCACTTCCCATATCATGGGATCTAAATACAACAACCATCAGAGAATCCAAGGACATGAATCTCCTAAACTTGGATAGGCTCTATGGTACTCTAAAGACATATGAACTGGAGGTTCAACAGAGATCTGAAATGTCAGAGGATATCAGAATGCTTAAATCTGTAGCTCTGATGGCTGCCAAGAAGAATAAAGATGAAGTAAGACCTAGTGTCTTGATGAAGCAGCAGTCAGGAGATGCTGAAGAAGATGGGGACTATGAAGCTGACTCAAAGGGGACTGAGTACACTCCTGAAGAGTTAAAATAGATGGATGAAATCGTGGCCTTCCTTACAAAAAGGTTTTCCAAACTGAAATTTCAAAAGCCAACTGGAATAAAGAGATTTTCAGCAAGGAAACCCAGTAGCACAAGCAATTTTATTGATAAATCAAGAATAAAGTGCTACAAATGCAATGAGTTGGGTCACTTTGTCAATGAGTGTCAAAAGGCCAAGAGTGAAAATGATTCCAAAAAGAAGGAAGCTGAAGTGGATTACAAGAAGAAATACTTTGACCTTCTTAATGCCAACAAGGAGGGAAAAGCTTATATTGCAGAGGGAAAGGACTGGGCTGACTCAGATGAAGAAAACACTAAGGAATATGTCAACCTAGCCCTGATGGCCTCATCCACAAATTGCAGCAGCTCACATGTAAGTCTCAAAATTTCCTCTAACATGTCAAAAATTGATTGTTTCAAAACTGTTAAAGAAATGACTTGTGTGATAAGAGACCTTTATGACACTCTAAGAAGTGTTGTAGCTGAGACTAAGAGAGTACAAAAAATCAATGAACATTTGACTACTAGAAATACTCTATTAGAATCAGAACAGTCTAGACTTGAGAATCTTGAAAAATAACTCTCTACGACTAGGAACCTTCTTGACTGTGCCATAAAGAGAGAATAATGGACCTCCAAGCTTTTGAGAGAAGAAAGGGAGGTTATAAAAAGATGTAATGAGTCGAGCAAGAAACTAGATGATCAACTAAAAAGTCAGAAATCTGATCATAAATCTAGTTTAGGCTATGAGGAGACTCTAGTGAAACAACCTTCTATTGAGGTTGAAAATGCAACTAGCTTTGGAAAAAGGCCTATACAACCTATCAAGTTTATCAAGGTTGTACCAAAGCTAGAAAAAGGGAATGTTTTCTCGATGAGAGAAGCTTCCATAAGTGGTGGGAGAGGCAAAAAACTTGTTCTGATATCCAAGTGCTTCTTGATCCCTTGATGTTAAGACTCAAAGCATCCACTGATGTAGTGCTGAGCATTCTCCCTAACGGGTTAGCTTGGCACTGTCATACCCTGATAAGTTTCCCTGATAGGTTGGCATGTTACTGTCATACTTTGATACGTTCCCTCTGATGAGTTTGGCTTGCAACTGCCATACCCTGACGCTGTGAGAACCCGAAAATTTTAAATTTATTTTATAATATGAAATAATATATTTTGTGGTAAATTTTGTTTTGTTATCTTATTTTTTTGCATGGGGTTTAATTCTTTCGGATATGAATGATAAATTCATATTTTTTCAATAAGAATTTTATGATAATGTGATACTCATGATTATGAGGCTAAATCCTTAAAAGGTATCAAAAGGGGATTAGCAAATTCCATATAAGATTATTTTGATCAACATGGAAAAGGATGAAGGGATTACGTAGCATTATAACTACGTGTTTAATTAAGAGATGTTTAGGTGGCAAAGCTTTTGTGCATGAAGGACAACAGCTGCTTATACGTACTTAGCTGCTAAAGAATCATGATGAGCAGCCGTACTTACCGTCCAAATTAACCAATAATCTTATTTCAAGCTTAATCATAGTCAACTATTTTGAACTCTATAAATACACTACCCGGAAGGAAATTCTAACTCTTTTACCAAAATTTCTCTCCTAAGAGTTTCATCAAAATTGTTATTCCCAAAAATTTTCAAATTCTTCTTTCGGAGACTTTTTCTCAGAAAAGCTTTGATTCCACATTGAGAACGAAGAGGTAAGAACTTGGTGTTTTACTCAGTTTTCTTTCATGTATTGCATCAAAGATTAATGCTAAGATTAATATTCTCTGCATCATCATGAGACATCATAGCCTGAGTTGTTCATGTTAAGCCTTCCATCGTAGTAGAAGCAAGCTCTGTTGTAATCTTTAATGAGATGTTGTTAATCTCTGATGAGATACTGTTGATCTCTAATGAAGATGATGATAGTCTCTAATGACGTCAGCATCAGTCCCCGACTGTGTTGATGTTAGTCTCTGACGAGAAGTTAGTCTCTGATGACATCACCCTTAGTCTCCGACAGTGTTAAGATGACGTCATTAGTCCCTGATGGCTTATTTAGTCCCTGATGGATTATTTAGTCCCTGATGGATTATTTAGTCCCTGATGGGTTAATTAGTCCCCGATGACGTCAGGCTTAGTCTCCGATAGAGTTAAGATGACGTCATCAGTCTCTGATGAGACATTAGTCCCCGATGACGTCAGGCTTAGTCTCCGATAGAGTTAAGATGACGTCATCAGTCTCTGATGAGACATTAGTCCCCGATAGAGTTAAATTAGTCTCCGATGACGTCATTTATTAGTCTCCGATAGGCTAAATTCGGTCTTTGATGACGTCATTCATGGTTTTAATAAAGAAAGATTCCGTAGTCTCTAATGAAGGATTTATTAGTCTTCGATAGAAGAATTTGTTAGTCCCTGATGGGCAAAACATGTTAGTCTCTGATGGCTAAGGAGATTATTCCTCGATGCACAGTTTGTTATCAAAACTACAAAACATTATTTTCTTAAAATTATTTCATGATGTTATCATACTAGATTTAAGCCAGTAAAGTCTAAGGATATCTCATACCTATTTTCTTTCATAAATTATTATAAAGGTATTAAAATATTACTTGCGTAACTTACAGAATCTCTCTCTTTCAAGTAAATTCATTTGAATTTGTGCAAGGACTGAGGCAAGTATATTTACTCTTATATTTATTTCAAGTTGAAGTAAGTATATTTTCATTATTATGCTTGATGATGCAAGTATATTCTTACTCTGATGTTTATTTCAGTTATGTGCATGATCAATTGATTCAACATGCGTACAAAATTATGTCCTTTATATTCAAATTTCCTTGAGAAACAAAATGTTATGCTTTAACTTCCGCTAGCATGATATGAATGAAATGCATGGATATAAACGAGCTTTGATTTATTTGATATTATTCAATCTTATATCTGTGCAAATGACCGAGAATGATATGTCCCTTAATTGGGAAATGCCACATGGTTGGCAAGAGGAAAGGAAAGGTGCTGATTTGTTCTTCACCTAACCTAGAGGAATTTTATGTGACTACGTACGTTCACATAAAGAGGGATCATGTGGGCACAGTTAGGCCAGTTGTACACCGTATGGTTAACAGATCCAACGGGTATAGCCCCCGATGGATATTTTTACTTCAAGAAAGTTATGCTTGACTTAAGAAGGGTTACACAATTGTTTATCATCAGTAGTCCTAAAGATTCCTTTAAGATTTCAGAGGCATTGATATTGTTCCATCAAGCCTTCCAACAGAATTGGATTTCCTTGAAGCACTTCAATCTTGTTTTTCCCCAAATTGTTCATATACTTGCTGGGCGTAAAACGCTCATTCTTGTTGAATTTTAATGTTTTGCAGGGCAGGAAATAAAGGTTGAACCCTCTGACAAGGGGAAGGCAAAGTTGACTGGTTATTGAGATGGCTAACTCTCGTAGAATGAATAAGGAAGGAAGGAGGATAAAGTGAATAGTGATGTTTTGTATTAGAATGTAAAGATAGAATAGCTTCCGCTGGAATGTAACAATCTGAGTTGTAATAACTCTTTATTATTATTGCCTTTTACCTAATATTTTCTTACGAATGGATGTATGGTTATCTTTTCCTTCTTATGACGAAGCCCTGATCCAGTGAGGGATTATGGGGTCGTCACAGACGCGTTTCCCTGACGGGTTGATCTGCCTTTGTCAAGACTTACTTGTGAGCTGCTGTTGTCAGTGGATGAGGCCATTAGGACTAGGTTGACATATTCTTCATTATCTTCTTCATTTGAGTCAGCTCAGTCCTTTCCCTCTGCAATGTAAGCTTTTCCCTTCTTGGTGGCATTTAGAAGGTCAAAGTATTTCTTCTTGTAATCCACATTAGCTACCTTTCCCCTGGATTCACCTTCCTTTGTTGCCTTGCGGCACTCATTTGCAAAGTGACCCATCTCATTGCATTTGTAGCACTTTATTCTTGATTTGTCAATAAAGTTTTTAGTGTTACTAGGTTTCCTTGCTGAAAATCTTTTAGATCCAGAAGGTTTTTGAAATTTCATCTTGGAAAACCTTTTTGCAAGAAAAGTCATGGTTTCATCCAGTTCTTCTAACTCTTCATGAGTGTACTCATCCTCCTTTGAGTCAGCTTCAATGTCCCCTTCTTTTTTAGCATCCCCTGACTACTGCTTTATCAAAACACTTGGTCTTGCTTCTTCTTTATCCTTCTTGGCAGCCATCAGGGCTACAGATTTAAGCTTTCTAATATCCCCTGACATTTCAGATCTTTGTTGAACCTCCAGTTCATATGTATTTAGGGTACCATAGAGCCTCTCCAAGTCTAGGAGATTCATATCCTTGGATTCCCTAATGACTGTCGTTTTAGGATCCCATGATATGGGAAGTGCTCTCATGAACTTTTTGTTCACATCTTTATTAGCATAAGCCTTCCCATATAACCTCAGGTTATTTACCAACCTGTTAAATCTGTCAAACATTTCAGTGAGTGTTTCACCATTTTTCATTGTAAACCACTCATACTGTTGTGTCAACAGCTGCAATTTATTTTCCCTCACTTCTTTAGTTCCATCACATAGGATCTGGATGGTATCCCATATTGATTTAGACGTTGTAAGATTCATGATACTGTTTAGCATATCATCGTCTAAACCATTATAGAGGATGCATGTGACTTTTAGATTCTTCTTTACTTTCTCTCTTTCCTCTGGAGTCATTTCTTCAGTGGTCTTTGGAACTAATCTTTCTGGAACACTGACTCCATTGACAACCTCTTGAGGAATGAGCTTCTTTGGAACATGAGGGCCTTCCTCCAGAATTTGCAAGTATTCATTATCGATTGCTCTTAGATGAACTATCATTCTTTGTTTCTAGAAAAAATATTTTTCCCTTTCCAACATGGGGACTTTGCTATTTCCAGCTTTGTTAGCCATTTTCAACGATCGTCTAGCAAGTGTAATCTGCTAGTTGACTCTGATACCAATTGTTAGAACAAAATAGGCTCAAGTGTTTGTAGAAAAGGGGGGGGGGGGGGGGGGGGGGG
>CM025788.1:32745702-32765049 GCA_014636745.2 Centella asiatica
GATGAATACAAACTATAATGACTTTAAAATAAACACACAAGTATTCAAGTTAAAATAGTTGTATTAAAACTTGAAGTTTTTTCTGGAAATCTGGTTAATCATAAATGTGATTAATCAGCTACAAATTCTGTGACGAGTTACATCTACCCTTTCACACTCACTAGCTACAATACTTCTTTGAATATTTTCTCAAAAATGTTTCAAAGCTTCTCTAGTGTTTGTGTGCTTCAATTGTTGGTTGTTCCTTTTGATATTCACACTGATGTAATGAGAACTCTTTTGAATATATTGAAGATCAGTAGTTGAACCTATGTGATTAGACGTGCTGCTCTTTTCAACTTAGCCGCATATATGTCACATCAATGTCTTTTAAGAACGATATGTCAGACTGTTGCTTCTTTTGTTGCTTCTTTTTCATCCCCTAATCTGTGTGCATTTAATGATAGAGAGTTGTCATTGGACCACCAAACTTTAAGAAATATCTCTCCAGTTTATATCTCTTGCTTCTATAACAAGTTTTATTGATTTGCGTGTCAGACCTGATGACAACTGTATGCTGTCATAACTGTCCACTGATAGCAAGCCCTGATTTGGACTTGATCAGTGTTTCTGTATCCCTCTGATGACGAGTCTTGTCTAAGACTCGATCAATGCTTCAACTTTCACTTGAGTTATCCAAGTGCTTCTTGATCCCCTGACGTTAAGACTCAAAGCATCCACTGATGACTTCCACTGATGCAGTTCTGAGCATTCCCCCTGACGGGTTAGCTTGACACTGTCATACCCTGATAAGTTTCCCTGACAGGTTGGCATGTCACTGTCATGCCCTGACATGTTCCCCCTGATGAGTTTGGCTTGCCACTGCCATACCATGACGCGTTTCCCTGATGGGTCGATCTATCTTTGTCATCCCCTGATGTGTTCCCCTGATGGTTTTAATCACTGAAGCTTTGTTAATTTGTCTGGAATGTCTGATGTACGAAGTACTTAAATGTTTTTGAGTAACAACAGACATCCCTCTTCACTATCAAGTCCTTTAGAAATTTCAACCGATGACTTGTCTAGTGTGAAATATTTCATCCCCTGATGACTAAGTTGATCATCAATGGATGCAAAATATGTGCATATACTTAGGTTTATAAAACACCCTGAATATGTACAGATGCACAATCAAAACTCTAATCATCATCATCATTTATACTTAACATATGACATGTAACAACTTTCAAATATGTATAGGAGATCAGTGATAGAACCCATGTGTTTGTCATGCTTGTTTTTCAACGTAGCCGCAGTAAATCTTGTCATTGTCCTTTCGAAAATACGTGTTTGACTTCTATTGGCTAGTATTGCTTCTTTTTCATTCCCTAATCTTCATGTATTTATTGCTTGAGAGTTGTTATTAGATCACCATAGTTCAAGGAATATCTTTCCAATTATACATTTTTGCTTCTAAACCAAGTATCAATGATTTTCATGTAAGTCCTAATGACGAGTTGGCTAGATCATAATCATCCTCTGATGACAAGCTCTGATGTTGGCTTGATTAGTGCTTCTGGATCCTTTGATGACAAGCCCTGATGGAGACTTGATCAGTGCTTCACTATCCACTGAAGTTAATCCTTGATTTAGAATTAGATAAATGCTACTTGATCCTCTGATGTTAAGACCTACTTGTATCCACTGATGACTTTCACTGATGTAGTGTTTAGCATTCCCCCTGATGGTTTCCCTGATGGATTTTTACATTTATGTTGTCCCCTGATACAGTGTTTGAACTTCCCCTAATGGGTACCCCTGACAGGTTGTTCTGTTGATGTCATCCCCTGAAACTAAGTTTAAACTTCCCTTGACTGTATCATCGCCTGACAGGTTCCCCTGACGGTGTCATCCCCTAACGCAGTATTTTAGGCTTCCCCTGATGGGTTTTTCTACTGATACCTTTTCAAATACTGACTACTTTAACTATTGATGGTTTGTTGGCTTTTACTGGAACATCTGATGTGCGAAATACTTTAACTTTAATTAATAATAGACATCCCCTAATACTATCAAGTCCTTTTTAAATATCCACTAATAACTTGTCTAGTGCAGTTAAGACCATCCCCTGACAGACTGAGTTGTCCATCAGTGAATGCTTATTTGTGCAGTTATACTAAGGTTATATAGAATACCTCAAGTATTTATAAATGCACATTTATTTACTAACATCCAAATCATCATTAACAACATTTATATCTAACAACATAGTTATCGGTGGATATTGAAGATGAAGTATGACTGATTGGAACACAATAAATCCTAATCTGAATATGATTTCAAGTTAAAAAAACAAAAGTTGACTAAGATCCAATATAGAGTCACATTAGGATTGACAAAGTCGAGAAGCTGATTTGAATTAGGATTGTCGAAGTCTGTTATATATTCAGTATCAAATCAGATTATAGGAGATACCATGTATCAAAAAAATAGAGAGTAGTAATTGAAATACGCAGAGAGAAGCTGTAATTGATTTACAGAGATAGCAGTTGTATCAAGAGATTCAAAGATAGATATTGAGAGAGAGATATAGAGTAACAAGTTTGTAAAACTTGAGAAGTTAGGATTTATATTCTAGAGTAGAAGTTGTTCTTCACGAACAGAGTTTAGAAGTAGATAACTGTGTAATCTTTGTTAAGATTAATAAAGGTTGCAGAATATTGATATATGCTGTATTCTTGAGATTCTTTATTATTCAATAAATTTATTCATAACTTTTAAAGAATTGTAAGAAATTGCAGTAATTGGTGATTTGTATTCAAACACCCCTTCTACAAATCTTTGAACCTACTCGGACTAACAACATTAATATTTTACAATCACAGAGCTTATATTTGGTTGCAGCCAATATTGCCAAAAACACAAGTTGGATACAAGCAATGCCTAGTGTCTTGACAAGGTTAATCGAAGTTAAAGGAGATTAATCGGAGTTAGACGAAATAAGACATTAGCCGGTATATGATCGTCTAGTGCATAAACGAAAGAATTAATCGACTTAGGTGGGGAGTTTTACAACAATGACCACATCTATACATTATAAATAGATTATTAGTCTTATCTTTATGTCCTTTTTTTTTTTTTTTTTTTGTGTTTACATAAAAGGTTATTGTCTAAAAATTCACGGATCCACCCATAGACTCCTCAATGATTATCTTGCAATATACTTTTATAATTTTATCAATAACATTTAATAAATTCACTAGAAGTTTAGCGCATAGCATTTGACAATCAAATTAGTTATAAATTTTGTTTAAGTACAAAAAAAAAAAATCCAGATATTTTGTGCCCCCTCTCCCTCAAAATCCGGCGTTTATCGTTGCATATTGACAAACATACTCTTATATATTTGATTGAAAATTATATTATTTACATGTTCAATTCATATATTTTTATAAAATTTACTTTAAATGTTCAATTAATAACAAAGTAAGAAGGTTATAATGAAATTTTTTACAAAATATAATATTATAATAAAAAAATTATATAAATGTAACCTTTAATACAAAATAATCTTATTTTCAAATGTATTATCTTTTTTAATGGAAAGGAGATGGTATAAATTAAAGGACTAGAGAAGCTTTAGAACTTTTATTATGAAACGGATAAGTCAATATCTTTTGGAATATATTCGTATTTTTCTTTGTTTTAGACTTAGTTGACTTGGTATTCTTTTTTTGATCGGGAAAAGAAAATTCCATTAATGAACTCTCCAAGGTACAGAAAAGGCATGTCCATAACTCCATAAGAGTTGATATTCATATTATCAAATTACGTAGAATTTTGGATATCTCTTTCATTTTTATATTCATTTTAGCTGTTCGATAAAATTATTTCAATTCTTAATGTAGTGATATCGAAAATAAGTTATAATTTATTTTTTAGATCTTACAAGCTCATGTATTTAAAATATATGAAGATAATTCAATCCGCTAACTGAAAAAGAATTAAAAATAATATATGAGATTTTGAATGTTTTCAAACTCCTCCTCATAATTCATGTAAAAATTAATGTATCAAAACCGGAAAAAATTATATAGAGCACTATTCAATTGAAAAAGAATTCAAAAATAATAATTCATAGGGTTAAACGTTTTTCAAAATATTTTTGTACAGTTAAATTTTTTAAATATTTTATTGATTATATATAATACGAGTGAATAAGAATTAAAAATTAATTATAGTTCATTTCCGCACACTCATAACATCCTCATCAAATTAAGATAAATGATCAAAATTCTGAAAACTTAGATGAGGTAGCTTTTCCTTGTGTTAAACTTTTTCTGGGAAAAAAAGTTCTGTTTTTTTAATTATGTTGCAATATTTAATTATTATTATTATCGTTTTTAGTAATATAATAAAATCTACATAATTATGTAATTGTAGTATTTATAATAAATATATTACGAAATTCAATTTTAGAATCATATTTATTGTATCATATCCGTATAAATCTCGAGGAATAGATTTTCGTATTTATGATCGGTCAACTTTTCCATGGAAATTATCGAAAAACTTAACCAAATCTAATTTTGAGATGAACCAACCGTCCAAATTTGGCAAAACTAATGAAATAGCCCTTATATTATAGGCTTGATTTCATTTTAGTCAATGTATTTTTTTTAATTATCAATATAGTCCCTCCACTTATTTTTAAGTTTCAAATTCATCCATCTATTTAGTCAACACATATTTAATGATGACATGGATTTTTTTTAAAAAAACTATTTAATAATGATGATTTGACATTTATGAATTTTAAAGACTTTTTCTTTCAACTATCCAAATTCTAGTTAATTTCTAAAAATTCATATTAAAGTATTGAGTTAGTTAATTTTAAATTTTTAGTCCATGTATTTTAGTTCATTCCACATTAATTTTGAGATGTTCAATTTTCTCTAAAAAGTCCAATAAAATAATATTTTAAAAAATATGAAATAATCAGTTTTTAAGATTAAATATATTTTATGTACACATTTTGGAATATCTCTTTACAAGACAATCAACATAATTTTTGGAATCTTGACACCTTTGAACAATATCCGGAATATTCTGATATTCTAATTGTCTATCGGCTATTTATGTAATCATTCTAATTTTTATTTTTTTGGACAAGTTTTGTAGTTCTTTAATTTCCATGTATTTTCTAGCATGTCACTTTTTAAGTTGAATTTTAATAAAAATTAAAATAAAACAAATTAATTTTTAATTAGATTTAACTTAAATAATAATGTGAACTAGAGTGAAGTATTTTTTAATATTTCCATTAAAAGAATTATTTTAGAAAAAAATAATAATGTTCACTTTATTACTATCATTTTTTAAACTTTTAATATATGCGAATAAGCGAGTGCTAAAATAATTATACATTTTTATAATATTATTTTTATCTTTGGTAAATTAATTAGAATTAAAAAAGACAAAAAAAAAATGAGGATCCATTTAATTAAATAAATATTGCTATGTCAATATTATTAAATATATTGCTTAAATCCATGTCATCATCAAAACATGAGTTGGTAAAAAAAATGAATAAATTTGAAATCTAAAAGTAAGTGGAATGACCCTTGTGATAACTAAAAATATACATGGACTAAAATAAAATCAAACTTATAGTATAAGGACTATTTTGTTAGTTTTGCCATCCAAATTTCAAGCACAATAATATTTATAGATCAACGGTCCACATACAAAGTTGTGTATCCTTCTTTTTTCCAATGTGCTCAAGCACACATTCTTATATAAATACCACTATATGATGATTCATTCATTCCCATAACAATTTCTCTCATTTGTCATTTCTTCATATTTTTTCATAGACGTGATCAACTAGTTTGCTTTGTGATATACCCTTTGATTCCCAAATTAAAGTTCTGGTAAGTTTCTAATTTTCTAAGTAATTGATATACTATTCTACTAATTATTTTGAATTACTCTATATTTTTCCATTATATGTTTGTGTTGGTATTTATCCAATTATACATTTGGGGTTTTACATAAATCTAAGATAGATTGAGGGAAACTATTAGAAGGGAAAGAACATTTCTTTTGGGGAAAAATGATATTTTTTTTCCAAATTAAAACTTGTCTCCTCAATTTTTGAGCTGCGAAAGAATGAGCACTTTGGTTCAGGCTTTCAGCATATGAAATGACGCCCAAAAACCTTGATTCAGCTGGGTTTCTCACTTCAACTGACCGGCAAAAACTTTCTGCTTTTCTTTTTTTGCAGAGAATTTTTATGGGGTTTCAAGAAAAATAAAGGAAAGGGCGGAATCAAATATATACAGGTAAAAATCTAAAAACATCAACATTTTTAAATTGTAGATTTGGTTAGTGTATCTCCTTTTTTAAATCAACTCCATGTGAATTAAATTTTGTTTTTTTTGGTGTATGTATTTTGTGATGTTCATTTCATGTTCGAAGAAAAGGGTGAATTTATAAGAGGGGGATAAAGAGAAGATTGTGGTAAAATGGCTGGGAGTTCTAAATCAAAAGGTGGATTGGTGTTCAGATACAATGAAACCTATAGTGGTTATGAGAGCCCATACACTGAAGAAGATGGTGATTTTGATAATGACTACAAGGATAGATTGAAAAGCATGTTTGATCAAGTAATTGCAATTTTTCTGAGGGAGACATCGACATTTGAATGTGTTAGACCTCTTCCGGTATTGCTTGGTGATGGGGAGGCAGTAGATTTGTTTAAGCTGTTCTGGGTAGTTAAAAAAAGGGGAGGTTTTGATACAGTTTCGAGGAATGGGTTGTGGGGTACGATTGCAGAGGAATGCAGGCTGAATGTGATAGCTGTAAAATTAGTTTACATCAAGTATTTGAAGGGGTTTGATGGATGGCTAGAACAAGTGTTTAGGGTTAAGAGGTCTGAGGATGGAGAGCTGGAAATCTTTAAGAAACTAGATTTGTTGATTGCGGAGTCGAAGGAACTTAATGATTTGGTGCATAGTAGTGAGGACAAGAAGCAGGATGCTGGCAAAATCAATGAGAAATCCAGGGCAACTGGTGGACATGTTGACATTGATATTGGCAAGGGAGTATCAAATTTGTCCGATAGTGGAAAAGTTCATAAGACGAATGACAATGTAGAAGATGGCATATTTGATGAAATAGGAACTTTAATTGATTTGGATATTGATAAGGGTGGGTTCCTTTTCTCAGATGGCGACAAAGACTTCAATAAAGTGTATGATAATATGGAAAGGAGTAATGATACTGAGAAAGATTCGTGTATCCAAAGTACCAAGAGTATCATGTTATCAGCAAAGTGTGGTGTAGATAAATTTATTAGCTCTCATGAATTGAGTTTTGGAGCTGCAAACGAGGTGCAGAACAATGTAGAAACAAGTAGAAATGATGAAGACAAAGGAATCGCTACAGTAGATGATTATGATATTCTGTTATCAGCTAGAAACGCTGTTCATGGAGTAATTAGTTCAAAGACCGATGAAATATCCTCATTTGATGGAGATAATGTCCATGTATTGACTACATGCGATGATGACAAAAAACTGAATGACGATTATGATGTCCTCTTATCAGGAAGAAGCGTTTCTGGTGAAGTCAATAATTGTGAGCAGGGAGAATTGAATTTATGGGTAGGAGATGATATTAAGAAAGTGCATGAAAACAGTGACTATGAAAAGTCGCATGTCCAAGATGATGACAACATAGCTAGCTCTAGGAAGAGGAAAAGGGAATCTGCATCTTTAACAGGAATGCTAGATTGGGTTGCTCAAGTTGCAAAGTGTCCTGATGATCCTGCAGTTGGGTTGATACCTGGGCCTTCCAAGTGGAAGGAGCATGGAATAGAAGAGTTCTGGGTGCAGGCACTGTTGGCACGTGAGGCGCTCCTTATAAGAAGGCGAACCACTGTGAGCATTGTAGGATCTTCCATGCAGGTATAAGTCATTCATCTTGTTGCACTTAAACTTCCGAATTCTTGAAGTAACCAGTCCTCTATCGTATTTACAGTATCATTTTATATCATGGTTTTGTTTTTTCCTGCATTCTATACAAAACTTATACTATGTGAACCTATCTCCATTATCCTTGCTGCAAATACAATGTAGGATGGATTGCAGTCTTACCGCTCTCATTATAAGTTTCACATATTTAAGGCATGAATAGTTGGTATTTACTATATCCGGTCAGGAATCACAGGATTATGTGCAAGTTAATCAGTCGTTCAAGCATTTTTGTTTTGTCAACGATTTCAAACTAACTATGCTTTTTGCAGCCTTCTAAGTGGTGTTTTACATTTGCACAACTCTTCTGAGAATGTCGTTTTGCTGCAGAGCTCTCAGTAAGGGAATAGGCATAGTTAGTGGTTTTCTTTAAAACGTTTCATAAATAAAATAATTGATCTGAATTTATATGGCGTTAATTTACTACTTTGCATTCTCTGTTGTTTTCATTCCTTTTCTTTCATATGTTTTCTGACAAATCGATTTAGGAGTTTGGTTAGGTGTCTATTCTCATTGGTCACTTACTTTATACTATTATAACACGAAGTCATACGTGATGCAAGACCTGATTCTAACTTTGTAGTTAGGTAATTTGATATGTATTAAATTAAATTTGTTGTGAAGACGTGACTACTTTTTGTAACATGAAATATCTTATCTGTTTATGTAGTTCTATCCTTTACTCAGCCTACAGGTTTTAGGTTGTACAGGTTTTATAAATGAACATCCCTCCATTGCCCTAGCTCTGTTTGTTTACATAATTATAAGTAGTATTTTATATGCATTTGTTTTCTAAGTAGCCTGGTCTAATTTTTTATCTACCATCCTAGGCAACTGTCAAGAAATAAGGGCAAACTTTGGTTCATAAGTTTCATGTATCACTGTTGATATTAGCAGAACATTAGCGAACAATTTCTGCCTCAAAGCTGTATTGGATAGATTTCGGGGATGGTGTGGTGGTTTCAGGGATTAGTATTTGTGTTTTGAGGGTTAGGATGACATCGACAGTTAGGGTTTATGTTGAGAAAGGTGGAGGTTAATTTTGGTAATACCAAGGTATAGGACGATTTATATAAAAACTAATGGAGTTAAATTATATTCAATTGTTGAGTTACTTAGATGAATTTAATATCTTGGTCAAGTATATGTTGTAATAACAAAAATACTAGAACTATATTAATTGATCAAAAGATGTTTCAACAATTTGCTAATGTAATCTACTTCCATGTCCTGATGCAAGTTAGGTCAAGAAGCTGAAGCAATAAGGACAAGAAATTGAAAGCAAAAGCAATATGTTTGTTTATATGAATTATGGAAACTAAGCAATTAAAATTATTTCTTAACGTACCTTTCCTATCCGTTTTCCACCTAAATGATTTTCTATATGTTGTTCTCTAAGTTATTTCAACATTTGGTCCCATATCATAGCTATATACGTACTGGTGTTAATATTAATTATCAAGCTGCATCCCAGCTGAGGTGGTTACAATTTTTTAAATCTGGTCATCTGTTTCTACAGATTTCTTATAGTGATTTGCAAAGAATAGGCATTCTAGGCCAAGCTATAGTTCATCAGTTGAGTATTTCAATATTTCATAAATTGAGAAGACAAAATTCTCCCAGAACATAGATTACCCTTAACCTTGTAAATAAATGAACTTATGACTCTTGCAGGAGTTGAAATAAGGTAAGAAAGTTGGCGAATTAATGCTTTAAGTAAACTCCATACAAAAAGGAATACTCAAAATCTGCTTGGGTCTACACGCCCCACTGCACCCGCCTTACTTTCTGCCCCTGTTGGGGTTTTTCATTCTGTCAAGATAATGTTTAAAACAATTACTGGTCGGACTCTTATTCTGTCAAGATAATTTTTTTCATTCTTTATAATTTAATTACAGTATTATAGAGGGCGTTACTAATGATTTATGTTGATGAGCAGCTACCTTTTCAGCATATTCAACACTATTAGAAGGAAACATGGAACTGAAATCTATTGGAAAGAAAATGTTCCTTCTCCATTCACAAAGAAGGAAAATATCTTGAAACTTGACTATCCTCTAGCTATACTCGGCTAGTGCTACTGCCCTTGGTTCTTTTCTCTCTCTCCATTCACCCTTCACACACACACACACACACTCACACTCACACTTACACATAAAAGCCAGAAAAGAAAATCTCCCCACCCTCAACAACGAAAAAATCACAAATTTAAATTAAAAGAAATCTGTAAGTTATACTTTTTTACTTAGTAGAATGAAGGCTAAGTTTTAAAGTAATTCTGTGGATTTTTATTTTTCATTTTAGTTTTTGCATTTCTGTCTTACTGTGTTAAAGATGGTGCCACTTGCCATCTATTACTAGATTTATCCCATTTATTTTGGATTTGATAACGAGAAACAAAAATGCCCATGAACTGCCGTTTCTGAAGATTTGATTGGCTTGAAATGTAAAGAAATTAATATAGCAAGAGAACCAGAAGTCCCAACATATAACTTTCACTCATTCAATGTATTGACCTGCCTCATAGTTTCTCCTTTTATCCGAAAATATCTATGTATAGGCTTTCAGAACTTCTCGGTTTTATTTATTTATTGATCCGTTAACCATTGTTATTATTGATTACTAATCTCAGTTTCTAATGGTGTTGGACAATAATATAATTAACATACCTTTTAGAATCTGAGGGAAATATTTCTTGAGGAAGAAATTTGCATCTCAATTATGCTTGCTTTAATTAAAGTGATTCTGACATATAATTACATTTCTGTATATGTCAGTTCTGTTGATGCTCAGAATTTATAGCTTTGCATGTCTGTACCTATGAATGATATGGTATGGTACTATGGTTGTGATAGTTTCTCAATTAGAATCACTCATTCCATTCTGTGTTGCTATGAGCTAGGGACTAGATCTTAAAATATAGTTTGGATTGTAGACATAAACAAAGTCGAAATGAAAATAGTGAATTTGGAAAAGATTTGTCTTTAAACTGCCACTGTTATCCATTTTGATCAACCTATTAAGATTTGAACTTGCAGAAGAAGCTGAAGATGCATCCTTCCATGTATGAGGATAGAAAAGCTCTACACCATTCTAAGGAGAGAGTAAGATGCAGTAAGCGGCTTCCTTTAATAAAATCTCAGAGTTGCCCCTGTTGCAAGCCTGGCCCTTCTAAATTTGTAAGTCCTTGCAAAGCAGAAGCGCAGAATCATTGTAAGGTATCATCTCCTATGACAGTCGAGGTAAATACAGTTGCAGCGATGGATCTAGATAGGCAGATGGAAGTTCGCGTTGGCAATGATTATCAAGCTGAAGTTCCTGAATGGGCGGAAGTGGATTCAGAAAGTGATTCCAAGTGGTTAGGTACACGGATGTGTCTTTATGAAGATGGAAATAACCAAACCCATATAGAAAACAACGATCCCGTTGACAAGGGATGTCAAACCAAATGTGATTGTTCAGTTCCAGGTTCTACTGGATGTGTCAGGTTTCACGTTGCTGAGAATAGGCTAAGATTGAAACTTGAATTAGGTCCGCTGTTCTATCGCTGGAGGTTTGATCGCATGGGTGAGGAGATTTCGTTATCATGGACAACCCAAGAAGAGAAGAGGTTTAAGAGTATGGTCATACTAAGTTCTGAAGAAGAAGACGATTTCTGGGTAAAAGCTGTCAAGCTCTTTCCTACTAGAACTAGAGAAAATTTGGTGAGCTATTACTTCAATGTCCTTGTTCTCCGGCGTAGAAGTTACCAGAACCGTGTGAGACCAATTGACATCGACAGTGATGATGATGAAAAAGATTTCAGTTCTGTAGTCGATACTGCTTATGATGAAGGAAACCATACTTCAGGGCCCGACTTACAGGTGTGCTCCCTAAATATGCAGCGCTATGATTTGGACTAGGGAGTAGGATTATTTGGAATTTGCAGGTTACTTCTGGCTTGTACTTTGTACACAATTTTGTCTATGCAGTTATTGCATCATTAGCCTCTTCACAATTTTGATGAACTGTGATGGCGGTTAAGAGAGATTTTGAAGAACCGGCAGTTCTGTGGTGGCAAAGGATGACTCATGGTTCTTGATGAGAGGCCTTTTTTTTTTTCCTTTTTCTTTTTGTTGGTGGAGGTTGGGGGTGGGGTGGGGTGGGTGGGGGAGGAGGAGTTGGTATAGAACAAGCACAAAGGTTTTGAATGGCACTGCCAAGTGCTAAGAAGCTTGTTAGTATACAAAGTTTTGAGTTTTTTCATGGATGGTATCCTGTGCAGGTTATGAAATGAAACTTTCTTTGGTGAATGCCCATATAAATTTCTTTATACAAGGCTTCAGTTGGCAGCCAATTTAAGTAGTTTGGGATTAAAGACGATATTAATGCTGAAGGCTTTTAATATCTGAAATTTTATTCTCTTTATTATATGGTGGATGTAGATGTATGTTTTAATAGCCCATATATGATCTAAGACATCTTCTGCTAATTTAAAAGTATAATCGGTGGTGTAGCCGTGCTCAACACGGGATTTTTAAATTAATTTTTTTACTTAAAAGTTTTCAAGTTTTATCTATTTAGAAATTTGTATTTTATTCATTTTAAAATTAGAAATATATTAAATTTAGAAATACAAAAATTTAGCAAAAAAATTAGAAATATATTTATATTGACGTCAATTTTTTACTTTTTAAAAATTTTAAAGTGGAAGAATTTAAATATATAAAGATTACTCCTGAGTACAAATGTTATTATTTTCACATATTTACGAACTTATATTATAATTAAAACTATAGGATTTTTGTATGTAGTCAATGGTAACGTACTTGTACACTTTGTGCTTATATTGTCCTCTAAACACCTGTTTATTTTCACCAAATTCTTAAGGATTCTTCATTAAATTTAAAAGTCAATATTCTAGATCTTAAATGTATTAAATTAGTGCTACTAACTCGGTCGAGTAAAAATGACTCGCAAGTCTGTTGTGTTAACACAGCGAGTTACCTTAATTAATATACTAGTGTATCTAAATCGATCGGATTAACTCGGTAAATATGCTGAGTTAACTCACTGAATTATCAATTAAATGGGGTACCTTGTTAAATTAATATACTAATAATAGATAATAAATTTGGCATTCGGAATTTATTACGTAATTAAACATTTCTCCATACTAGGTTTTGCAAGTTGCAACTGAATTTTAATTTATTATCGTTGCCACATGATATATTCTGAGGAGTCGAAGAAGATGGGAAACCACTACTTTGAAACACTAAAAACTCTGCTTATCAGTGTTTACTCTTATTTTTATAATTATTATCAGTCCTTTATTTTTCGCAAAAATGTGATTACAATATCAGCTCAAAACCATCAAAATTTCACGGTAGAGGTTCTTCCAGGTATATTACTATTCAACTGTAAACAATACGTAGTATTTATTGGTATTGAAATACCAGTTATGTAGTCAAGTTTTTCGATTTTTTTTTTTAAACAAGAAAATTTGACTTTTTTAACCAATATATTTATCGGTTGAGGAGCCTACTCTAATTAGTTTTTTTTTTCTTAATAGGAGCCAAATATCTCGTTGAATTATTACTTTTGTACTCAAATAAGTGCTTTAAGTACATTCTAAGTGTGCCAATAATTTTTTAGTTTAAAATTACATTAATTTTTTTTTTGAAACATACTCTCTCTTTAGTTTTTAACGTCGCTCTTCTTTCTTTTTTTTAATATGCCTGTTTAAGTTTTTTTTTTTTTTTTTTGTCATAAATTATGAAAGCTGAACAGACTCACAACTGTCATGACGAAATGAAGGTATCAAATTGAGTTGATTTCAAGTGCATGGTCCCTGAAACACTTCATTCATCCTGTGTCAAAGAAGTTAGCATCCCTCTTCCTACCATGTTCTTCATCTCTTTCAAACACTTGAAATTTCTATTTAATTATAACATTTTCAATATAATCCAAGCTTCCAAATTTAAAGAAATTGCACAAATAGAAAGTAAATAAATTAAGCTAACTGAAGTTGTATTATTGAAGTCTTGGACATTCATCTTACATTTATATTTTCTAGTATGTTAGTGATTTTTTCTAACCCATGTATGTAGTGACGAATTTATTTTATATCTAACAAGAAAAAGAAAAAAAGAAAGAACCCTAAAATATTAAGAAAAGTAACTTCTTAAACAAGTCCATCTTTCATTTCTAAACACAAGTGAATATAATTTAAATATTAATAAAAAAAATTATAAACCTAAAGAAATTTGAGAATTAGTTGAAGACTTGAACTTCAAGATGCGGATATAAACGTAATTTGAATAGTTTATTTTTGAATGGGACACTGGGCACAAGTTTAAGAGCTCAAAGAGTGGCTAACATGGCCACAATAAAGAATTAAATAAGGAGATTAGTCGGTTTGATTTGCTCCCAAACTCCAACATTTCATGGGGTGTTCAAAAATCAGAATTCAAAGTCTTTGATTCATTTTATTTTTGAAGTTGTCTTTGATTCATTTTATAATTCTATCTGCAACAAGTTTTCTACAATGCTGTTGTCGCCATTCATTACCAACTGATTTTCCAGTCTTTGCCAAATAGAATGCCTCTGACATTTTGAATTTTCTCTCCTCCTCTCTCCAATGAGGCAATAGCATACATATTCCCCTTTTCTCCAATGCCAGCCAAGATAGGAATGACCCTCTTCTCTGCAATGTCTTGTTCTACCACCAAGTAAGTACTGGCACTCATACCTTTGTAAATTATACTTTACACGTGTCAATATATTTTTTGTATTTATTGTTAGGCAGCTCATGTTACCATTTCTTTTTTGTTATATTTATGTTACCAATTTAGTGGAGCATCATTGTTTGTAGTGATTCTGGAATTGTGGGTTTTTGGGGTTTTGTGGGTTTTATGGTTGAGTTGGTGTCTGAGGGTTTGATGTATTTGGTTTAAATTTATTGTGAGTTGGGGTTTTGTCTGTTTAATGGTTGAAAATGATTGTGCTGCTGAAGAGGTCTATGATCTTCACATCATGGGTACAAGACCCTATTGATCCCTTCACCTAGAACTTTAATTTCCCAAAATCTTCTTTATACTCATGTTTTTGCTAATTTACCTAAATTATCTTCTGGGATGGTTACAAATAAACCAACTGAAAATCCCCCAAATTTGGATGGGTTCATGAATTCGTTGTCTATGTGAAGTGGTTCTTCAAGTCGGACCAAAACCTCTTCTAGTAATTCCATTAGGGAGGAGACTTTTACTGATTCAGGCTCTAGGGTGGTGCAACATGGTGTAAGAGGTGCTGATTCAGAAGGGTTTAGCATGTCCAGAAGGAGTTTAATGATGAGGATGCTAGGGTAGTTTATATAAATGATCCGTCAAAGACTAATGAGAAGTTTGAATTTGCTGGAAACTAATGCCCCTGCTTGAGTTACATAATAGCCTATTGAATCATGTATCACCTATTCATGAAATGGTTCCTCCTGGAAGGGATAGCACTGACATAGACGGTCGAGTCTAATGACTTTTCGTAAAGAATCTTAGAAATCAACATCAATATCTCCTTTATCCCTAACTAGCTGTTGTCCGGAATATCAATCCATATACAAAAAGTAAAAAGAGATTAAGAAAAAAAAATTAAGATAAAAAAATATATGATGGAATAGTAAGGAAAAAGAAACTTTAAGCAAAATTATTGGAAAACTAAATATATATTGAAAACGAACAGAGAGAGAAGGAAAATAAGGAGAAGCCAACTGTATCCTTCTACAATACTAATAGCTTTCCCCCATTCTATTGTAATATCAACTATAAGATAATCTATCTCTCATATGCCATAACTAGCAACAGTTTACAGCATGAGAATATACCCAACACAAAATTCAACTATGTATGGAGAAAGTTGATTTTTAGCATGATATGCAGTATAACACATGTATTCTGAGCTCTACATTCAAGAGCTTTTAGAACTACAGTGATGTTTTATTGTAAATCTAACCGAGATATGCTAAGGAAATATATAGAATCTATGGTGAATTATTAGTTTCAACATTATCAAGGAGCTCAGTTATTTTGCTGAGAAGTGCGCGAGCAGATACCATATCTGGGTGATTCTCTCCACTTATTGAAGTTCTGACAAAAATAGCTTTCCGAATTAGTTCATCCGCTATGTCTAAGTGTCCACCTCTAAGCATAAACCTTGCCCTCGTTTCCAAAATTGCAGCCCTTGCAAGGGCCAGCTCCTTCCAATGGAAAGGATTCAACTGTCCATTTGTTGGGATAGATTTCCAACAGAGTGATTTATCCAACCATGTATCAACTGGTGGAATAAATGCTTCTTCCTTCGCTTCCAATGCGTTTGTACATAGACGAAGAAGTTCTATAGCAGCTCTGCAACGCGAAAATTTGAAGAATGTCCTGACACCAAGTGGTAAACCTATATCTTTTGCAAGATACAACAATTCTGACACCTTGAGTTCATTCACTACTGGGTCATTCCCAAATCCTAGAATCAAGAAACATGCAGCCCACATGTGGTCCGAGTGCTGTATAAGTGACCCCCGGCCAATGACAGCTTGTACCATGGCTTGTGCAGCTCCAGATTCTCCTCTCTTTCGGGCATAAAGCTTGGTAAGCTGGTTGAACTGGATATAGCCTTCCTTTGTACAATCCCTTGCGATATTAAAAGTTGCTAGCAATGAGGAAGCTTCAGCTTCTAATCTTCTAGAGCGGAGAGATGTCAAGCCACAACTTAAGGAATGGAAAATCTTTTTTGACAAAGGCCCATGATTTTGTTTTTCAGGCAGCTTGTTAGCTGCTACAGCTAAAAGAGACACCGGAATTGGTGAAGGTGCAAACCAACCACTTGCCAAAACCATTGTAGTTGCCAGGCTCATTGCACTTTCTGCATGGTCAAATATTGAGAAACAAACCTCAAAGAGTTGCAAGAGGAAGTTGTTTTGTCTCAAGGAATTGCACTCCCTGCCAGTCCATGTTGATTCCCTTGAAGGTACTTGGTCAATGGTGTCCAAAAGCCGCCTTGGACTAATGGGAAGCTCAGAGAGAATAGCTCCAACAATAGCAAGGCCTAGTGTTAGTCGTCCAAGTCTTTCCTCGATAACATGTAGAGCATCTATTTCTTCTTCAACTGAGTAATCTCTGTCCCTTCCCTGCATTAAAGTCATCCCCTCAGCTTTTGTTAGGTAAGAAAGTCTCAAAGGCTCCAAGTTCATAACATGAGATAAGCGCGTGGATATAAGCACATGGGTCTCTCTGCCAAATCGGGGAAGAAGATCCATTACTAGATTATCATCCCACCAATCCCTCTCACTCTCTAGGTTATCAATCACCACCAAATATGGTATTTCTCGCATAAATTCCTTCCGCACCCTAGCTATAACAACTTCTTCAAGCTCTTCAAAGCTCCTAGTCGCTCTTTCATCCATGGTACTCTCGACCCCCACATCAACCTCCAAAAATGACCCCATGTTCAAATAATTTTGGCGGATGTACCTTCTTTCCCCACCTATCCATAACACCATCTTATACCTCTGGCGAAATCTATATGCATACTCTAGAATCAGCTCTGTCTTGCCAATTCCTGAGTCTCCTGATACACAACCAATCCCCTTCCCATACACAACTTTCATGGATCTACTTCTTCCTTCCTTTCCACTATTTCTGAACTTTGACTCGAGATGATGTGGCTCAGGATCTTGAAAGCCTTTTATCTCAATTTCTGTCTCAGACTCACTCCATATAACAGGTTCTTTTCCCTTTCTCTTGCTACTTTCAGGTTGCTCCTCCTTCCTTTTCACATCTGCTGAACTATTCCTAGGCCAGCCAATTGTCAAATTCTTCTTTGTTGCTCTCGGTTTGAGCTCAAAAAAGTCATTTTCTGAATCTCCAAAAACATCACCAAAAAGAATGAACTCTAGCTCAAAGAGTTCCCTTTTCCTGCCTATAAAGTTATTATTTCGAGGGAAAGGGAACTCTTCTTTCTCTGCTTTATGTCTCCATTTGTATACTCTATCTAAGATATTTCTTCTTCCCAACCTCAAGCCTAAGAGAACTACAGCTCTCAATATGCAATCTCTCCACCGTCCATCATGGGCCTCTAGTTTCCACTCATCAGTACCAGTGAGGGCATTCACAGCTTCTTTCCATTCATTCTCCAAACCACCATAGAGAAGCCAGACTTCTCCTCCATGCCTTTCCCATAACTCACCTCTTTGCTCAACTATATTTGTGATCTGGCAATCATCTGGACTCACATCAAAATAAATTGGAACCAAGTTCTTCTTGTTGGAAAAGAAATGCAACTCTTCAATAGTATAACGATTGCTGAAGGATTTCTTGGTTAAGATTACTACTCCAAATGTACAAGCAAGCAATGCCCTCTCAGCGGTATCATGTTCTCGAGAATTCCTACATCGAGCTCTGTCTTTTACATAGCACCTCAACCCTTGCATTTCTAGTTCAGCACGAAGCCAATTCGTGAACCTTAGCAGTAGAGGTTGAAGACCATGAAAGCCGATATACAGATCACAGCTCCTCAGTCTGTCAGATTCCAATGAAGTTGGAATAACTGCGGGTAGTTGGCTTCTCACATTCCTTTTCTGCTTTTCTCTAGGCCTGCAGTGATCATTTCCATGCTCCTCAGTTATTTCATCGCTGTTGGAGATGGCAGTTGAAGAAGGCATCTCATCGATCTTCTGAAAATCACTTGATGTACAAGATGCAGAAACCGAAGAGACAGCTGAAAAGGAAAACCTGCCTTTGTAAGGTTCACAATCTAATAACCATATACGAATAAGTTAAAAAAAAGAGAGAGAATGAATAACATTTTATGCATTGTTACCATCACAAGGCATTTCGGGGAGCGTTGACAGAGAGGATGGCGATTTTGGGATGAGTCCAGGAGATTGATCAGCTGTATAAAATGCTGAGGAAGGTGAAGACAAATTTTTTCCAGTAACATTTGGTAATGAAGTTGCTTTTGAGCTTTCCTCCTGAGAATCCATAGTTCTTGATTTCTTATGTTCTATCAGAAAGCCAGCTTCTCTGAAATATTGAAAATCATGGAGAACTTTCAGCAACTAATGTACCTACTGAATATGTAGTTCTTTTGACAGCATCTGAATAATGTTCACTTCAAATGCTTGACATATATGTGTAAAAGTCATATTAACTTATATAAAAATAATAATACTTGTGAGACAAATGGGGGATTGAAAACTGATGAATCTAACATCCAAGGTATAGGCATCAAATAAATCCCACTGTTAATAAAAAGGACTCAAACACTCCTTAAATTGCATGACAATTTCCTTCTTTTTTTTTTCTTC
>CM025788.1:32765449-32812327 GCA_014636745.2 Centella asiatica
TATACCTTGGTTGTTAGATTCATCAGTTATCAATTCGGAAGGGGGGGGGGGGCGAGCTGCTCCTTAATGGTTTTCCATGATAGTTCCTTGAAACTGGAGCAGTTTGAAGTTGAAAAAAAACACATTTAGAGACAAAGAAACTATAAAACCTTTTGTAAACACTGCAAGTAAAAGGAGCACATATGGCAACCATGGTTCACTCCTTTATCAAGAAAAATATATTTTATCTGCAATAATCTCTATACCATGTTCACTAGAAATGCTTGACATATATGAGTAAGAAATCACTTTTATTTCCAATGTAAGGGGACCAAATAAGAAATATTATATTCAACTCCTGATATTTATGTTAGCCATAAAGAAATATCTATTTTCTTTCAGGAACAAAATATTTTGACTTCTAAAACTGCCTCAAATCTATGGAGGCCATCCTTGAATTTCATTAAGGCAGTTTAGATGTTGAAATTTTTTTAGAACTCCTTGCTATCCTTTGTGATCAAAGTATTTTTGAAACTTCAAAACTCTAAAGAAATTTAATCAGGATTTCCAAATTCAAAGTACAAAATATAGGACATCAGAATTTAGGCCAGGAATTTTAACTTGTTGAAAACCCATGAAAATTAATCTTCAGAGATTAAAATGTAAACGCACTTCTCCAGATGACTTACCGACTTTGTACACACAAGATAGGCAGAATAGCATAATAATCTCTATAATCAACAAATCAAAACTTCACTAATTCCAAATTCAAGTCTCCAAAAAAAATGGAAACCAAAGAACATGCAATTGATCAACAACTCAACATCAGCATCAACATCATAATCAATAATTCCTTTAACCAAAAGTAATTGGGGTTAACAACCAATTAAACAAGAAAATAAAAAAAAATAAAAACTAATATTGATACATTACACAAACAGAACTAAAACAATCAGATATGAAAAAATCACTAGTGTAATTCCTAAATCAACAAAGCAAACTTCATTAAATAGGAACTAAAAAGGTGATATACATGATACAAATAAAATTTAACCAAAACAACTTCATATGAAACGAACACTAATATAATCCCTACAATGACCAAAGAAAAGTTCATTTAGTGGGATGTCAAAAAAAAAGGTCATGATATCAAATTTATATATACATGACACAAGTACCAACTTAGATAACCTCACCCAAAAAATAAAAATAAAAAATTTACCAACTTAGATCAAACAGTTGATATGAAAAGTAACAACTCTCAAAGATTTTACCAAAAAGAGAGATTTGAGAGATGCCCAGTTCCTGAAAATTGAGAAAAAAGAGTAAGATTTGATAAAGATTGAATTTCTGACTAAGGATACAGAAAGGGGGTTTACCTTTTCAAGAAAAATAAACAAAGAAGAAGAAGAACACTATGGTGTATACATTCTGGGGTTTAACAAACAAGTACACTATATGTATACATTTTTTTTTCTTGTGGGTGTCAAGCTCTCTTCAAGACTCTTAACTTTATGGTGGATGTTTGGGGAATTTAAGGATTTGGGACTGACAATGCAGGGGTACATACATAGTTGTTGGATAGTGACAGTAGAGATTTCGAGTGTAGGATACGTGGGACCCAATAATGTACAATTTTTTTTCATGAACAAATCTACTAACCATGACAACTATTGTATTATGTAAATTATTGCTATCTATAATAATATGTGAATTGTTCACTGAAATAAATGTAGTAGTTACTGGTAATCTCTAACCATCACAAGTTCACAGCTAAATTTGGTGGAGACTCAGAAAATATGTGTTTAACTAAGAAATGGGCGGTGCTCGTTCACAATATCTCTAGTTAAATTAGAGTTTTTTAACACACCAAAAATAAAAAGAAATGGGGACTAAAAATTTGAAGCGTTATGTTACTTTTTGGTTTTTCTTTTTGAGTTTTGTTGGGAGTTAAAAGTGACAAAAAGTTGGTCAATACTCTTTAAATTTTAGATTTGGAAAAGAAAAACAAGTAAACGACATAAAATTTTGAAAATGTTGTTACTTTAACTTGTAAAAAGTCAAAAATCAAATAATCTTTAGAAGGGTAGTGACTGTTTTAGAAGAATTTTTTTTATAATCATTTCCTGCAAAAATGGTATATATGACCTACATTTATGTGATTTGAATAAAGTAGAATTACTTTTCCTTTTAAAAATTTGTTTCCTTTTTATAAATTATATGCTCTAGTTACATAAACATGATGAAATGCTAATGTGAGTTTGAGAAATACATTTTTTTCCCTTTTACAAACTCACAAATAAAAAATAACAAATACAAATCAAAGAAATGATAAATCTAGTAATTCTTGTTTTCAGTTTTCTGCCATTTGTCCATTTTCTCCAACGTTAGTTTTGCATTCTTTGTCTTTTAGCTTGAAATTCACAAATACAATACTAAGTATTAATGAATATATTATAAACACAACAAGATCTCCATGTGTACAATTTATTTGTTGACTTTTGTCAGTGGGCTACAACTGTATTCTTTTTATTGATATTGATTTATGAGTTATTGTGAGTTTATATTAATGGTATAGATTAATTATAATAATTGTACCATTGGGGTTTAAAAGAAATAAGTTGACTAATGAGCGTTTTAATTTTAAGTAAAATAATATTACTATCGTATTACCATATATATATATATATATATATATATATATATATATATATCAATGGTAATTTATTAAAAGATTCACATCATTACGTATGTCATAGATTATTAAAAATTATTTCTACTTTATGAATGCTTGGTGTCTTTTTGAAATCTTGTATCTTATTCCAAAAAGTTTTCATTTTTTGAAGTAACTAAAAAAAAATTCATTTTAATAGCAAGTGAATCTCTCTTAGGTTTGAGAGTAGAATGGTTTATGGTTATACTAGTATATAGTTCGAGAATATGAATTCCCTAAAAGCTCTTATTATACATGTTTTTTTTTCCTTTATTACATTAGAAATGAAATTCAAACAAATCAAACAAGGAATGAACACCAGTTTAGAATGATAAGAAACTAGATTAACAAAAATAGGTTGTATCACTCGTTTTGAATTTAGAGATATTTTTTAAATCTAAAATTAGTAATATATTTATATTTTTGAACAATAAAATGAAATCAAGTTTTTAATTCAATTCTCACTATCTCCATCATCACTATAATAAATAATGTCTTTGAAAACTATTGGTTTTATAGTGTATCTTTAATTTTCAAACTGATGCAAAAGTCAAACTTTTTAAATCTTTCGGAATAGTTTAGAAAATTTTATTGAGTATATATATATATGATATACTTACTAACTTAAGCTTTTCATTAATTTTGTATGGTAAATTAACTTAAACAATTAATTAAAAAACGTTTTGAACAACTAATTAGTTGGCAAGTCAAACTGCATAATCAAATGTCTATTTTTTCTATAAAATATAAATTAATTAAAAGTATTTTAGAATAACTAAGGACTTAAATGCTAAAAAAAACCCTTAAACTGTTTAGTTGTTTTCAAAAAAACTTTTGAACTCTGTAAATAACAATTATACCATCAATCTTTTATTTTTATTTTTTTATTAAAACAACCAATACTGGAGTTAAGTTCTCACCATAGTTTAAAAAATTATGATGTGTCGTCTCAACTGTCACATTGACTTTGATTTTTTTTTTTTTGGCCAATTTTTAAATCCACATAGGATATTAGATAAGTATTTTAAAAAATTAACTATTATCACAAAATAATCATGTAACCCACCTTGACACCATTGGACTTGTAACAAGTTACCAAAGTTAGGCAACCAGAAGCAACAACAGCAACGGAGTTGTACAACGGCAAAGAAAATATATTGCACCGATTGCTAATAACAATATAACAGAAGTATTTTCAATAAATAATAATTGATAAAGGATAAATGAATTACAACCCCAAAAAAATTCTGTTGGTTCAAGATATCAAAACATCTAATTGCCAATAAGCTTTCAAGTTGATGCTACCATTCTACCACATACCCTACCTCTCCTAGTTTAACTTAAAATTGTTTTTTCTCCATTATGATTGCAGGTCATAAGTGTGAAAAATCGGAAATTCAATAAAATGTAATTCTATTAAACTCGTTTTATAATGAAATTTCCGTTTCACTTCAACGATTGATATATTTTACGTTTAAGTTTACGTGTATTCCACACAAATCGACACGCGCACGTTTACTAAGAAAAATTATAACGAACACGACTTTTTAAAATCTTAAAGCGTTAATTATTATAATAATCGTATGTGTGCATTTTTTTTGCATCGCCAGTGCGGAAAAACTTTTCGACTTATGCGTTAAACCAATGCATAACCATTAAATTTAATTAGTGGTTAAACAAATCAAATTTAACAATAACTAAATTCAAATTTCAGCTTGTTCCTAAATGGCAAAAACAAGGAAATTTTTTTTACCTATCTAAGTAAATTTTTTTAAAAACTCATCCAATGGTCAAAATTAAATTAAGGGTTATATAAATATACCATTATAGAAACCCTAGCCTCCACTTCTGATTTTCTCTCCAGCAAATATTTCACAAAAATTCGAATTTTACATTTTTGAAAATCATTGAAGTTTTGGATTTTTGTTCATTAAAGCTTTAAAGAGGTACCCCACTGCTCTCTTATTTTTGCATTTATTGTTATTTTTGTTTATTTCATTGTGTAGATTATTTTTTTCAGTATCATTTTCATATATGGCACATGTTTATAGCTTTTATATATTGTGAGTTATTAATTTTTAAAATTTGAACAAAAAATAAATAAATATTCAAGAAATAAATTCAAACCCGAAGAACCCTAAGTCTTTCGGGTCAAGATTCCGATGAGTGGTGTTTGTCTTTGTTCAAATCGTTTAAACCAACTTGTTTCTGCACTTGTAAGGACTATTTTGCCTCAAACAATTTGAGAAATGGTCAAGTATTTCTCGTTCTGAAGTTCGGACAAATTTTTTAAAATACCCGAATGTTTGTTCTTGATTTTTCTTGCGATTGAGTTGTTAAAACTTGAAATTTGTTGCATGTATGAGTTTCTGGAAGTCTCCAGAATCATTTCCATGCTTTAATCGTCAAAAATGGCGTAGGAATGAAGCTTTGAAGCTCGGCCGCGAGCTTCGCCGCCGTTAATGGCGAGCTCGCCGGCGGCGAGCTTCAAACTTCTTTTGGGCTGGTTTTCTGGCGAAGGCACGCAGTCTGGGGGGGTACTTCCCTATGGGAACCTTCATGCCAAGGTCGTTACCTCCTTCCCATGCGCGTGTGTGTACTGGTGTGGGGTGGCCGCGGCGGTCGCCGGCGGCAGCGGCTGAACCCTAACTGCTGCTGCTGCCGATTAAGAAGAAGAAGGCAGGTCGGGTTGAACCGACCCGTGACCCTGACCCGTCCGATCCAGTTTGACCCACAGTTGACTAGTCTAACCCAATCAACTTTAATTTTATTTTTGGGCCCAATCCCAATTTAAAATAAAATAAATTAAAATACCTTTATTTATAAATTATTTAATGAGAAATTTTTGGATAATAATTTTTGACATGTAAATAAATCTTTTACATGATTAAAATTTTATGTTTTAAAATTTAAAATTTATTTATGATGTTAAAGTCTCTTAATTACCATAATTAAGTGACGAGTCATAAATTCATAAATAATTATTATTTAATTAAAAAAATTAAATAACAATTAATGAATAAACTCTAAAATTTTATTAAATGATTTAATAAATCACTTAAGTTAAGATTAATTGAGGAATAATCCTTGATTAATTAAATTGAAGAATTAAAACCAATTATTATTTAATTAAAATAATTACATAATAATTAACGAATAAATTTTACATGATTATTAAATGATCAATAAATCATTTTAATTTAAAAGTAATTAAGAAATAAATTACTCCAATGATCAATAATTATTATTTAATTAAAGTAATTAAATAATAATTTAAGAATAAATGTTCAATAATTGATAAAAGGTCTATAAACCTTTTGTGATTATGAAATGATTATTATTTAATTAAAACAATTAAATAATAATTTAAGGAACAATTTTCTTAATAAATGTTAAATGATTTAATTAAGTCATTTAAGCTAAGATTGATTAATTAATATTTATTAATTAATCTAAGACCTCCAATAATTAAATTTAAAATTATCGAGAGCCTGCGAACGACGTTTTATCAGGTCCACAAATCTCTCGGACTCCGATTTGGTTCTAACCGAATCCTAATTCAACGTTTGACGACTTGATCAATCGATCACAAGACTTGAAAATTTCACAAACACTTCGCTTATACATTTTGATGTGTAATTAAGTTGAGATTTCTCATGATTATCGCATGTACATGTTTTACAGAATTTATCCTACGCGAGTGTTAAATCTAAGATCTCACTAAGGACTCAAGGCAAGTATATACTCACTCTACTTTCTTTCAATTAATGCGTATGATCATTCTTTCGATATACATAATACATTCAAGATATTATTATGTTAATATTCATGATTTTTTTCAAAGTTAAGTAACGTACGATCCCTTGATCCTATGTACCTAAAAAATGTTGTATTTGAATCAAATGCTCTTTGGGCGGTTGTTAGCTATTTAAATTCCGCTAACACGCCAAAGAAAATCCTATACGGATGTAGAAAACTTATTCTTTACCCCATACTTGTAATGTATATTTGTATGGGTAACTAAAGGTTAGTGGGATGCATCTGCCTGGCATCCCGGGCCTAAGTTCTATAGGGAACGGGAACCGAGGCATCGGTAACCAGACCTTCGCAGACAAAAGGTTTCTGCATCGACTACGTATGTCATTATGATGAAGTCAGATGGTGGTCAGGCTGGCCAGCTGATATACTGTTTGATACGAACATTCCTAAGGGCACGTGCACCAAACGGACATGGTTATAAGGCGCATGTGAAATTATTCTTTATTCTTTTAAGTAAAGGGTCAGATCACTCGCTATCACTCGGGGACCCTAGAATCTATCTTTCTTCAAGCTATTAAGAGGTATTGACATTATTTCCATCCAACCTCATAAACACTTACACCCAATGATTTATCCCTCTTTCAGAATGTATCCAATCCTTGTATATATACTTGCGAGTGTAAATCGCTCATATTGCTTTTATCAAATGTTTTACAGGTTATGGCGAGAAGGTCGAGTCGTCTTCTAAAGGCAAAGAAAGAATGGCATGATGAACGTTTCTTGATCGACCTCTTATGGATGGCATTCAGGGGTCGAGTTAAGCGTGAGACGATTATAGAATTATTTAGATTGTAAGGCCTGTGTGGGCCCTCATAGACTTCCGCTGTTAGACAATTATTTTGGGGTATTGTAATAGAGATTACAAATTATTTCTCTAATTTAATGTTATGCATGCTTGGATGTTAATACTTTTTCTTTTGTCAATTATTGACGGTGTCCGAAGTCCAGTATGGTATTTTTGGGGCCGTCACAATAAGTCTGTATTTTCCTTTATTCTCTTCCAACTTCTGTTTAATTCTAGGACAAATAGGGTCATGAGGATCTTTTGAGATTATTATTGAGTTTGTATCAAAATAGGGATGCTTTGAGGCAATTGTGCTTAGGGGAGGATTGGAGAAAATCTAAATTGTCCAAAACTGAGACAGCGAAGAAGGTGTATGAAATTGTGCTATCTACCAATTTTGGCATGGTGTAGAGGATTGTCTTAGAGCATTACAACCATTGTTGGTTGTTTTGCGCCTTGTTAATGGAGATGAAGTACCTGTCATGCCCGAACTCTTCGTGGCTTGTATTACTGCTAAGGAGAAGATAACAACAACATTTGAGAACAAAAAAAGGTTACCACATCAAGTGCTTGATATTATTGAGAAAAAATGGGAGATCAAATGGAAACTAAATTGTATAGTACCACATTATTTCTCAATCCGGACAAGTACTTTACCTTTTTAGAGAAAAAAATCAAATTACCATGGTCATACGAGCTGGATTTAATGATGTGGTTGAGAAGATGGTACCTGATCTTCAACTTCTACACAAGATACTTTTTCAAACTGAAATATATTTTTCTTGTGGAGGGTACTTCGAAAAAGAAGTGGCGATAACGAGTCGATCAACATGAAGTCCTAGTAAGTATTTTAATGTTTAAGTTTTAAATTTAAAATCACACTTATATAAAAATATATACATAGATATTTTTTTTATTTGTGCTAGTTGAGTGGTGGGATACATTTGGTTGTCATACTGTTGAGCTCATGCCTATTGTTAAGCGGATTGTTGGTCTTTATTGTTTCTTATCCAGTTGTGAACGTAATTGGAACACTTTTGAGTTTGTAAGTATGTATTAACTTTTTCATTAATATTTAGGAGACATATATACTTTAACTATATATAAATTATTTGTGTTTTTCTGTTTTAATTCTAGATTCACATAAAAAAGAGGAATAAGTTGGAGTTTCAACGGTTGAATGATTTGGTGTACATTCAATAAAATTGGAAGTTTGAGACAAGGTTTCAAAAGAGACGTGATCAAGGAAATAACTTTAATCCATTAATATTAGATGACTTTGATTGGAATAACGAATGAATTTGTAGTGATGAGTCGGAGGTTGTTAACCCCGAAGATGTTCTTACTTGGGAACAAGTTGATAAAGCAATTGGTACTTCTACCACATTAGAAGGTCGGAATCTCACAAGGAGGGCACAAGAAGGCAATGTCTATTCTTGACGTGGTGTGATGCTACTTCGGGAGGATCAAGGTTGTTGGATAAAGATGATGACTCTAATGTTAATGAAGATGTTTTTATTCCAAATGATTATATAGATGTGGAGGACAATTTTGGCAAATATCCTAATGATGATTCAGTTGAAAGTCCTACACATAGCAAATGGATGATTGTGTGGATGAGTTTGATGATCTTTTTTAATCTCGAAGGTCTCTCGATTATATATGTTAGGTCCCAAAGGAAAATATCAGAAGAGGGGTTGAATAGGATTTTTCAAATTTCACTTTGCTTTAAAGACTTTCTTATTGAAAAACCTCTTCATTGCTTAAGCAAGGTTTGAGAAAAGTTAGTTCGAATTTTAAAGGCAGCAGAATAAAAAATCCCCTTATAAGTATTTTGGGATAAGCATGCAATATTTAAGCAGGGTAACAAATATAAGGCAATGAAAATTAGCAAGATATGAGACAGAAATTTATCTAGTGGTTCAGCAAAGTTTACATTCAATATTCTTCTCTTCTTACTTAAGAGAAGACGCTCACTATAAAAGTTCACATAGAACTTAGTTATACAAGGACACTTAGTCCACTTTTACAATCGGTCACTTAGACCTTGCTAAAGTCACACTGACTTCTAAGTCACTTAAACTTCTCTAAAGATATATAAAATCTTGTTTGTTAGCTTTTAAGTGAAACTCCTTATTGAGTAGATAGCTATCAGTTTGTTCAAACTTGGGAGTTTGATTGCCTTGCTAAAAGTTTTAGGATGTCAGATGTCAGAGCATTCTCTTAGTTGTTCACTATTGTCGCTTGTCATAAATGAAATTTATGACTAGTATTTATAGATTCTCCAAAAATAGAATCGTTGTTAATTTGAAAAAGATTTGTTGGAGATTTGTACTTGCTAACCGTTGTTATGTCTTGTACTGATCTTCAAGTAGTAGTACAAATATTTGAATATTGGAGGATATTTGTCTATTAGAGGATAATCGTCCATCAGCTGATAATTTGTCAATCTGCGAATAATTTTCTATCAACAAATATTTGGCCATCGAAGGATAATTGTCCATTAGTTGTTATTTTTTGCGTCGGAGGATAATTGTCTATCAATGGATAATTGGCCATCGACGGATAATTGGTTGTCAGTGAATAATTTTCTATCAACGGATAATTGGTTGTCAGTGGATAATTTTTTATCATGAAGGGTTTGAAGATGGTATTGTTGTTGAGGGAATATAAATGAGGGTAACAAGGATGTCAATGAAAATCAGGGGGAAAATGAAGCTAAAATATTTTGGAAAGAATCAAGTGAAGCCGAAGAGGAAGAGAGTGATGTTGCAAGTCTAGATAATTTGACAACTGAGGATGAAGAATTAAATAGGAGTTAGAATCAAAATGATAGAATTGCATAAGAAGAAGAAGAAAATGACTACAGCTGAGAATGCAAATGAGCAAGCCACTAAGGATGTAGTTGGAGATATAACTGAAAATGCTCTTAAAAACAATGCAAGTGAAGGTCAAATTATTGAGAATGCTGACTTAGAGAACTTATTGCAGCCTAATATAAATCAAAATGATGAATCAAGTCATTTCTTCAAAGTGAACAGGAAAAGCTTCATATTAATAAAGTTGGATCTTCAACGGTGGTAGTTGCTAAAGGAAAGAGAAAGAAAATCTTTTTAGGAGAAGCCTTTTATTGTGGACCAGATCCTGGTTTCACAGGTTATGAAAGTGACTATTACGATTCAAATGATGAGGAAAGAAACGTAAATGTGAGGAGCGACGACAGTGATGACACCACAAGCGGAAAAGAAGTTTTTTATCCCACATTTGACCCAACAACCAAGCACAAGGACATAGACTTTGTCAAGGGTCAGAAATTTGAAAGTTTTCAACAGCTCAAGCATGCATTAATATGTCATTCTGTGGCAAATGGATTAAGATTTGTAAAGAATGAACATAAAAGATTGTTAGTGAGATGTCATTAACAAAGATGCAATTGGAGGCTATTTGCAACTCCCATGAGAAATGACGATAGTTTTCATATTAAGTCCTTGAATAATGAACATGCTTGTATAAGGGAGTTCAATGCAAAAATTATAAATGTAGCATGGCTGACCACTGAGTATGCTACAAGAATAAGGGGATAATCCAAAATGGAAAATTAGGGAGTTCAAAAATGAAGTTAAGGACAGTTACGGGCTGGATGTTATCAAGTTGCATTGCTATAGCGCACGAGAGAAGGCTCTTGGTGAGGTTAAAGGAGTTCTTATAGAACATTATGGAAGACTATTTGACTATGATGAAGAGATTGAAAGGAGCAATCCTGGGAGTAAAGTAATTATCAATCTTGTTCCAGACACCGATAATAGGACCTTAGAAGGTTTTATGTTATTTTTCACGGTTTAAAAACTGGGGGATTGAAAATTGCAAACATGTGACTAGGTTGAATGGTTGTTTCCTAAAAGGGTATTGTAACGGAGAACTTCTTGCAGCAGTTAGGGGGGACAGAAATAACCAAATGTATCCTTTAGCATGGGCAGTTGTGCTAGACACATTTACGCCAATCTAAGAAAGAGGCATAATGGAGTGAAGATAAGAAAGCTTTTCTGGACTGCTGTAAAATGTGGAAATAGAGAGGAGTTTGCATGAAATGAAGGCCGTTTCAAATGATGCATAAACATGGGTAATGAACCATGATCCTCACTTATGGTCAAAGGCTTTTTGATACTCAAACCGTAACAAATTTAGTAGCTCCGGGTCTCACAAGGTCTTTTCAACATGTTTTCTCTCTCAAGAAATCAAAAACTCAACTATGGCTGTAGATAAAAACTATGATAATCTAGCTCTTGTAATTGTGGACCAAAATGGTTTCAACTTTCCTATATCCTCCACCACAAGATCAATACAGTGGGCCACACACGATTTCCAAAATAAAGTAGGATACTTTTGCATTATGATTTTCCTGACTGTCTTGCAATTAATTGCATTATCCATGACTAACTTAACAACATTTTCCTTGTCAATCTCTTCAATCTTCTTTTCAAACAACATTTTCCTTACCAATCTCTTCAAATTTGACAATTATCCATAGCATCTGATGATTGACTAGAAGCATCTATCGAACCCAAGAAGTATGTGCCCTCAACATTGTTGACAAGGAAGTTGATCAAGTGTCGCCCTCTCTGGTCTATCCAACAATCTGACATCAATGAGCATCCATTTTTCTTCCACATTGTCATATTTTTTTGTTTCAACTTCTCTGTTTCCTTTTTTGCTTTTTGTAGAAGAGGCTCTTGCAACTCATGGTAAGAAGGGGGCTTAAAAACCGATCCATATTAACAATGGACTCAACCATCACCTCGTAACTCCTAGAATTTGCAGCATCAAATGGTATACCATTTTCAAATTGTCAATGTGCATATGGACTATTTCTTTCTCCTCCTTTGTTCTCACTTGATTATCCAAAGTTGTCTGGCTAGCACTCTTGCAATGCCTTTCCTCCACAACCTCCTCCGGAGTCTTTCTAATCATAGACCTAATTGTTTTTTATTGTGATTTAGTGTTAGGGCTATAAACGAATATTAACGGATGTGAATATATATACATTTGTATCCGTATTCGAAATTTTCTTCTCATATTCGTATTTGTATCCGTATTCGATGAATATAAAAGTTATACATCCGTATTTGTATCCATTGAATATATATTCGAATATAGATAATATTCGTATACGTTAGTCTTATTCAATTATAGAATATTTTGATAATATTCAAACATCCGATATAATATCCGAAAAAGGGGAGATTGTCACCTTTTACTAGTCACAACTTGCTGCAGCCAACTTGGAAGAGATTGAGTCCGTCTTCAAAGCTTTGGAACACAACATGAATGTCAACATTGTCAATTTCAAAAGATTGTTACAAAAGGAGCTTGAGGCATTGAAGACTGGTGGTAAAGACAAAAGACTCAGGATTCCAGACCAAAACCCTGACTAGAGAAGACAAGGCCTTAAAAGTGACTCTCAATCGATTGAATCAAGTCAACAATTGCCCTTTGTTATAGCTCTACAAAAGGAGGATCCTGAAGTCTGAATAATCATTTGTATCATTCATGCATTGAGTTGTATTTAGTTTTTTTTTTATACACATTTCTATACCTTATTCTTTATTGTTAATAATTTTGGGTTTTGACATCATCATTAGTAAATAAGTTAAATTTATGGTTATCAAACTGATAATCATAAATAGAGGGAGATTGTTAGGTATAAATATTGTTGATGATAATTTAGATGTTAATTAATAAATTGTGCAGTTGTAGATACTCAAGGTATTCAATAAACCTTAGTATATTTGCACAAATAAGCATTCATTGATGGATAACTCAGTCTGTTAAAGAATGGCCTTAACTGCATTAGGTAAGTCATCAATGGATATCTAAAAAGGTCTTGATAGTGTTAGGGATGCCTGTTGTACTTAATGTTCAAGTATTTCGCACATCAGGCGTTCTAGTAAATGCCAACAAAACATCAATGGATACAAGTGTTAGTATTTGAGAAGACATCAATGGATAAACCCGTCAAGAGATGGCTCAAATACTACGTCAGGGAATGACGTCAGAGGATAAATTCGTTGGGGGATACTGTCAGGGAATGTCATCAATGGATAACTTGATTGTCAGGGGATACCATCAGGGAATAACTTGACCATCAGAGGATACCATCAGGACATACCAACAACAGTCGAGTCTGCAGGGGATAGCCTATACACTACATCAGTGGATAACATCAGTGAACATCATTGGGTCTTAACATCAGGGGATCAAGAAACACTGATCAAGTCTACATCAGACCTTGTCATTAGGGGATCCAAAAGTATTGATCAAGTCAACATCAAGGCTTGTCATCAGTGGATAGTTAAGACCTAACTCGCATGTCATCAGGGATTAAAAGACATTCACTGATACTTGGTTAAGAAGCAATGAGGTATAACTGAGAATATATTCCTTAAAATATGGTGGTCCAATAGTAACCTTTATACCAAAAACACATGGAGAACAGGAACAGAAACAGAAGTAACAATAGCCTATAGCGGTGTGACATGTGTATCTCCGAAAGGACAACAATGGGACATACTGCAACTACGTTGAAAAAGAAGCATGTCTTGCACATGGGTTTTATATCTATTCTCCTATATATGGAAGGGTTGTTACAAGAAACTAAAGGGAAGTTGAGTGAGAAAAGCACGAGAAATAGAAAATCTTAGAAAAATCTCAATCAACATTTATACACTAGAGAGAAACTTTGTAATAGTTCTTGATAGAAATATTCAGAGAGAAAAACGTAGCTAGTGTGTGAAAAAAGAAGTTGTAAACTCTTATAGATTTGTAGCTGTTTAATCACTTTGTGATTATACAGATTCCCAGAAAAATACAAGTTAGAATACAACCATTTTAACTTAAATCTTTGTGTATTCATAGTAAATATCTGTATTATTTTTCTGGATAATGTAGCTATTCCAGTTTGTGCTTGTTAAGTTTTTAAAGAACGAACAAGTTGTGATGTTTCTATTCAACCCCCCTTCTACAAACACTTTAGCTTATGTTGTTCTAACAATACGCCTATTAGTATTAAATCTAGTTTAACTCAAGGCACGAGTAAATTTTTCATCTCTAACAACAGATGACCCAATGTATCTTGCAGTTTTTTGAATCTCATCAATTAATCCATCAAACATTTCTAAACCACGTGTAACAATCAAATTTAAAATATGAGGTACACAACGCAAATGAAACATATCACTAATGTGAATGAGTGCCTTTTTACCATTCAACCAAGTCTTAATTGTAGGAATTCGAATTAACTTCTGAATAGTGGAAACGTTTTATTATTTGAAAAACTGTAATTTGAAATCCATGAATTAGGATTTGCACGTCTACTATAATCAAGAACATACCTTGGTTTTTGTCATAGTAATTTCGAATGAATTGCGACAAGCAAAACTATAACTGTTGTGTCTTAGTCACGCATCAATCGTCATGCCTCTATTGTTATTAACACACGAACTGAAACAACTTGTCCACACGTGCTAGTGAAAACTCCTTAGAATTCTCTCTCACATATCTTATGTGCAAGAGATATATCAAGCTACCTTAGCTATCTTTATATATATATATATATATATATATATATGTATGTATATATTGATATACATATAACAATCATAATTAGAATTGGACTTGATTTAGTAATAACTCAGTTCTTTTGTGTGTGACTAGGTCCATTTAAAATAGCCATGGGCCTAAACTATTTAAACCTCATAAGTTATAATTGGTTTTTAGCAAAACATTACAACTACCTAATTTAAATAAATGTAGGTTATTTCGAACACAACCTTTATACAACTAATTAACTCATCTATTTATATAATTATTCTTAGGCATAATTTCAACAATCCCCCACTTGCCTTTGAATCAATTATACAAATACAATTCCCTTTATCACAAGATATCAAGACTGGATTGAAGGTAGGAACATGTCATCCTTAGGAATCCAATCAATTTCCCCCAAACCAAGTTAAACTGTTCAACAAATAGTAGACTCCTCAACTTATTTGAGTACGACTATGCATTTTGCAGTTCTAACTCAATGAGAGGCCAAAAATATCATTCTCTCATTATATGACATGGACAAATATCATCTTGCTCATACACATTCCTTTACATGATTCATAAAATATTCAACCATTATCTTTTTTAACACCTCATAAAGACTGACGTTAGATAATGTCAAAAATATTATAATCTTCATGTAGGAAACCATGACGAACTCAGATTAAAATGACTAAAATAATTAGTTGTAATGAGAAAAATTGATGACAATTATATAACAATCCTTGTAGCAATCTCATAGCGGGTCAATCTAATACAATATTCTCTAAACATGTATGTGATTAATTCGATATCTCATATCCATAACTTATGGAACAAAGTTATCAATTAATCCACGTACTAGTTAACACATTCTTCCATTGAAATAAGGTCTTCCGAATTGAGATTGAGACTAAGGTTGGAGTTATGATTAGCCTCGTTCCTAGATCAGTTGGTTGTACATGGTGTCAAAGTCATAGCGCCTGAAGTTGAAGCTAGAGAAGACATATCAAACCTATCATAAAAATTAGCATAATAACACTTTATTAGTTAAATTTCCATCAAATAGTTTAACGATTATAACAAGATGACTTCAGAAAAACAAACCTAGCCCAGTTGCTTGCTTGTTGCGTATGATTTGCACTTCAAACATTAGAAGGCAAGAGTGATTGTGTGCAAATTAAAACCCTGGATCCTAGATTTTGGCTTTTTAAGGAAAAAAAAAATTAAAGATAAGAAGATGAATTGAAGAAATAACGAATATGAGGCGGCATGAGTAATCTTACTTCGTTCTTTTCGCTTCTAATCCAAAACTTAAACCTTTGTTGCTTATTCCTAAGTGGTGGGCCTTTGTTTAGAGAATTTTTTAAAAATAATTTATTTAATCTCTTTAATATATACTCTTAAATATTAATTTTAAAACAAATTGAATTGATTTTGAAAGTTGAAAGACAACTAAATGACTAAATTTAAAAGTATTCCCGGATATTGTCAGATTCGAATGCTGATGTTAGCGATTATAAATCTGGATATTCGAATATCTGTATATCTGTCAACAGAATACATATACGGATATTATTGAATATTAATGTGTTTATATCCGTATATGTATTCGATTTCAAGTGAATATAAATATAGATATATCTGTTTTATTTCGAATTCGGATAATATTTATTTTAACTCGAATATAGACACGGATTTTTGAATCGAATATCAGATATTTCAAATTCCGTTTACGGCCTTAATTTAGGTCGTGGCTTTGAAAATTGAAAAGCAGCCTTCTTCCTTTTGGAAGTTGTACCGAAACTTGGACCACTGAATGCAGTACTTGGAATGGTGGATGATTGTGTTTGTTGTTCTTGCTCATCTTCGTCATTCTCCTCATCCAACTCAATCGACTTGTTCCTCTTCTTGCTTGTTAAGGTATCGTGCATTTTTCTCATAATTTTTGTGGTGGTTTTCGAACACTTTGATGTCCCCATAACCTCCGAAAAGGTGTTGCTTGAGCCGCTTAATTCCTAATCGACATTTTCTCCCACAAAATGTACATTGAACTAAGTGTTTGTTGTTCAAGTCGGGCCAAAATCCGTATTTCCACCCCGAATCATTTGACTTAACTTTTCTTTTAAGATCTTTGCTCATATCTTCTACATTAACTCCCGGAACCCTCGGTTTCCACAATTATAACTAAAGAAACAACTAAAAAAAATCATCAATGCACGTAGATTCATTATCAGTAGGTTAAACGCATAAGTCCAACTAATTCAATTAATATATATCAGTACTTCAGTAGGTTCATTATATATTATAAAATATATAATTTATGTTTGTATAGCCAGTATGTATATATATAATTTATATCAGATTATATGTATTATGTACGTATAAATATATATAATATATATCAGTAATCAGTAGGTTCATTATATATTATAAAATACATAATTTATATTTGTATAGTCTATTTATCAGACTAGCAGCACTAGTTCATATAAACAAAAAGTTAGAAACCGAGCATATTATTATTACTATATTATATATATACAAACAACTAACAAACACAAACATATATTGGACATCATATTATTATATATTATATTTAATTATATACTTATATATATATATATATATATATATATATATATATATTCATATAAACAACAGACAGTAGAACCGAGTAAATATATTATTATATAAAATTTTTAGTAGATTTGTTTTGTCATATTTAATAAGTCATTCACAAATTTTAAAAATAATATTAATATATTTATTCCTAAATTATTTGTAATGTCAATTTATTGGTATTGTTCATCGTGTACGTTGCATTTCTTTTTTTCTCTTATTTATTTTATTAATATAAAAAACTTAATTCAAGAATAAAAAAATTATTTAGAGAGAGAATATAGTTTTAAAATTACATTGATGATTATTTTAAGTATGTTACCTAAATTTTAAATATTAGTGCGGTTTGTTAATATCGGACCAAGGACTGAAAAAACAAAGGTATAATATAAACACTTTTAAGTGTCAAACAGAGAAGCAGATAACAACGGCAGAAGAGAGAGTCGGGTCGATTGCAGTCGGCGAGAAGAGAAGGAGAAAGAGTACCTCGTCGAACAAGAAGCCGGAGCCGGAAGAACTTGTCGTCGATTGCAGTCGAGAGGGGAGGGATAAGTCGATTACAGTCGGAAGAGGTCGAATAGGGTTTTGGGATTCTCACGCGTAAGTTTTAGTTCCCTTTGCTTTTTTTTGGCTGCCAAACTTTGAGGTGCGTTTGGTTTGAAAGAATGAAATGAGAAAGAGAATGAATTTGATTTATGGGTAATTATTATAAGAGAATTTAGGTCCCGACGGGAGACGGTGATGGAATAAACCATTCTTTCCGTCCGTAATTTCATTCCATGTGTAATTTCATCCCATCGGCTCCATCTCCTCATCGCTCCTTCCACCGTTGTTTTTTACTAAATTCTTTCTAATTTCTAATCTATTCCCCTCTCATTCTATTCGGTCAATCCAAATGCAACCTCACTTTCTCCCCATAACAACCATGTTTGCAATTAAATTTTATTATTAATGTTTGTTTCTTGAAGCTTCAAGTCACTTTTCGTGTTAGTTCTTCTGTTAGACATCCAGTGAAAAAGTTTTCTAGTTACAGGGCAGAGGTTTGTATATTTAGCTTTATTAGGTTTTACTAGCTAGGATACTTATGTTCTATTGTGCTGCTTTCAATCTCATGTTCTGACTTCGGTTGGTCTTTGAATTTCATTATTAAATCACTAAGCTCTTGATAGTAGTCGAATCTTCTTGTCATTAGGTAACACATTGGAGAAATTATCATTTTCCAAACCATCGATTACCTGTAAGTAGCTATCTATTTTCTAACTGCATTAAGAGAAATGCATAATTTTTGTTCAGTGCTCTCCCTAATTGTTTGTATGTTTATCTTTTTGTACATTGCTAAGCATATCTGGAGAAGGTTAATTTGTTCAGTTGCAACATCACCAAAGCAAGTCGAAGAGTTAAAGATGGACATGCCAAAAGAAATTTTTCTAAAAGACTACAAGTCCCCTGACTATTATTTTGAAACGGTACTTTCTTCCCTAAACTTGAATGTCTGCAACTTGCCAACTTGGATGGGAAGATTGTTTGGTTAATTTATATGGAATCTCATTTACTTCTCTTATTGGGTGTATCAACTTTTCTTGGCATTATATTAAGAATTAAAAATCTTTAGCTTGTATTTATGATTATGTTATAAATTTTGTAAATTCCTTGTTCAGGTGGATCTTAAATTTACACTTGGTGAGGAGATTACAGTTGTGAGCTCCAAAATAAGTGTCTTCCCCAGAGTAGAAGGTATTTGGAAACTTTTGTTGGTTTGCGCATTTGATAATAGTTGCAATGTTGCATTATTTTGTATGTGTGTCGTTTTCGTTTTTCATTTTTTCTTAAAAATATGAATGATACTTCCACTATATTGATTTCCTCCAATCACAAAAAGACAAAGGATAGATGGAAGGGAGCGAGGACAGTTAAAAAAGAAGTCAAACATGGTGGTCCAAAGTTGTGAGTTGATATGAAAGCTAAATTTAATTTGATGTCTCCAAATCAAAAGGTTAAAGAGATGGAAAAAATCGGTGGTTATGATGATGGAAAATATGGCTGTCGTTATGTATTTTATAGACAATATATAAGTACTACATTTATAGTAGTTTACATTTTTAGTTTCAATTTAAGATATTACTTAGCCTTAAAATAAGGGATTTCAAAATCCTTATCAATTAGGAATATTTTAGAATCAATTGCAATATTACTTGTGATTACCTTTCCAATTATAATTGTAAGCCCTTCTTATATAAAGGACAAAGCATTACATTGTAATTCAGTCATATTTGAATTATTGAATTACTATAGGAGTTTTACTCTAAATTAATTGTGATTCTTTTGTGTGAGTTCCTTCCTCGCTTGTTCTCTTTGTGAGTTCAAGTTTGCGCCTTGTGGATTCAAGGTATTTATACGTCTGTGTTGGAACGTTTAATCCAGCCCCTGCCTGTACTGCATCAGGTTGGAAGATTCATTTTTCCTTTCCAACCCAAAGAAGTACATCATTAAAATGTGCATAGATGTGTGGAGGTTATTCCAAGGCTGAATGCTTCTCATCTCGCAAAATTTTCAGCACTCTTTGATGCATATAGTACAAACTCATGAGCAGCTCTTTTCGTGTTATGTTGACACAAAAATTTCCCCCAATTTCGACACTTGGTATACCAAATATAGAAGGGCTGGTTTAATGACCTTAAAAGCTGATTGCTTTCTAAATTTTAAATCACAACTAAAATATTCCAAAAGTTCAGCCACTAGTCTTCTGCTTAGTCTTCGCTTCAATACTAGCTGTCAATAAAGTTCTATATGGAACGTAGTTCAAATTTGTCTTTCACTTAACATGTTTCAAATAACTTACAAGCGGTTGTGAACAGGATGCTCTTCTCCCTTGGTCTTGGATGGACAAGATCTGAAGCTGGTCTCAGTTAAGGTCAACAGTAAAGAGCTAAAGGTGTGTTGATATTCTTTAACATTAATGATGTTTCTTGAACAGACTCAGTTAGGTTGTAACACATTTATCTCTTTATTTTTATTTAATATTTCTTCCCTTCATATGTTTGTCTGTGGGTTTTCTACACACACACGCATACGCATAGCTATACATCAATTTTTTTTCTTATTGTATAATATGTCAAATTATATCAGAGGTTGTTTTTGGTGATCAGCATTCTGACCATAAATTTCATTCTGTTTCAGGAAGAAGATTTCCAATTGGATTCACGACATCTCATCATTACATCACCTCCAAGTGGCAAGTTTATATTGGAAATCATTACTGAGATATTTCCTCAGAGGAATACATCTTTAGAGGTGAAACATTTCCTTTTCTTATTTCTACCGATTGTCTTTGTTTTTAAAAGACTTGTGTTTTTGACTTTTGTTTGTTATCTATATTTAGTTATGCATCTTGTCTTTTCACTGGGCTTAAAATAGCAATTTTCCTTCACTCCAGGGGCTATACCAATCATCTGGAAACTTCTGTACGCAATGCGAAGCAGAGGGTTTTCGGAAAATTACATACTATCAGGTTTTTCACTTGAGGGGATGATTATTGCTTGGTTTCAATTTTTCTTGCACTTATCTGATGTGTTAATTGTCTCCCCTAGGACCGTCCTGATATCATGGCAAAATACACTTGCCGAATTGAAGCTGATAAGCTACTCTACCCAGTTTTGCTGTCTAATGGAAACCTTATAGAACAAGGAGACTTGGAGGTTAGTTTCTCTTACCATCCATCAAGATGATTATAGTGTGTCCATTCTAGGCGCCCTTTTAACTTTATTTTCATTTCAGGGAGGCAGACATTATGCTCTCTGGGAGGACCCCTTCAAGAAGCCTTGCTACCTTTTTGCCTTAGTTGCTGGACAGTTGGAGAGTAGAGATGACACGTTCACAACTCGTTCAGGTCGTACGGTGTCCCTCAAAATCTGGACTCCTGCACAGGATATGCCTAAAACCGTCCATGCTATGTATTCTCTGAAGGCTGCTATGAAATGGGATGAAGAAGTTAGTTGTCTTTTATTTCTTGTCAATAGTCTTTTTGATCAGTCTTTATGTATAAAATTTTGGTACCACAATTATGCTTTCTTCTTTTTGGCAACAGGTTTTTGGGCTTGAGTATGATCTGGATCTTTTCAATATAGTGGCTGTTCCAGATTTTAACATGTAAATGCCTATGATGTTTATTCCTTGCTGTTCTGGAATAGATTGTCTTTTCGTCTGTTTCTTCACTAACATTGAATATATATCTCTTGTATTGACAGGGGAGCTATGGAAAACAAAAGCTTGAATGTATTTTTTCTCATAGCTTAAGCTGATTCTATATTTAAAATTATCATAAGATCTAGCATCTCACCTTCTTCAAAACTTGTTTGAACTCTCTATTGGCAGATTTTCAATTCCAAGCTTGTTTTGGCATCACCTGAAACTGCTACAGATGCAGATTATGCTGCAATTTTGGGTGTTATTGGGCATGAGGTAAACCATTTATTCAGGAAATGAAAATTTGAAGTTTCTTTTATTTTAGTACTAATGGTCTTTTTTTCACTTTTGGCTTTATTGCAGTATTTTCACAACTGGACGGGCAACAGGTTGGTTTTATCTCCCTATTTTATAATTCATCGTGCAAGCATTTTCTGGCTGTCATGATATTTATATGCCCTCACAGTGGGATTGTTTTAGTCCTAAGTATTGTTTTAGGATAGGAAACTACTGCGATTCATCAAGAAGTTTAGGTGTGGAATTAAGTCATCGTGTGTGTACATGTAGCTTTTAATTTTTTTGGTCCTTATTTGGATTTTGAATTATTATAGAGTGACATGCCGTGACTGGTTCCAGCTGAGTCTCAAGGAAGGTCTCACTGTTTTCCGTGATCAGGTAAATGTTTCTCTTAGATGCCTACAGTCTAGATGCCAACAGTCTATTAATGTTGACACTTATTTCTATTTCCCTCCACATCTATAAACCACCCCAGTAACACTAAATCTATTGGCAGGAGTTTTCATCAGCCATGGGGAGCCGTACAGTGAAGCGAATTGCCGATGTTTCAAAGCTTCGGACATATCAATTTCCACAGGTTTATACTTGCTTCACAGTGGGCACCTTTATTTGGTATTTTGGTCATTGTCAAAACTAGCTACTTCAAAAAGCTTGTTCAATCGCAATAATCAAGGATAAAGAAACTGCTGTTTGTAAAAAACGAATGTTGAAAGACCCATTATAGTACCGGCTACGTAATGTTGTACTTTTGGTGCCCCAGTTGTTTATGGAATATGTTATAATATTTTGGAATCAAGTATTAAAAATTTTGTCCCTTCTAAAGGATTATATGTCTAAAATTATTTCTATTTATTTATTTTTTTTGAACTTCTAGGATGCTGGTCCAATGGCTCATCCTGTACGGCCTCACTCATACATAAAGGTCAATAATAACTTTCTGTTCTCTCTGTTTCCTGGAGACATTTCCTTCTCTCAAGTTTTTTACACTAATTTGTTAGACGTCTATATTCACGTTGATTCCTTCTTTTTATGAACAGATGGACAATTTCTACACGGGCAAGTTCCTGTTTATCTTGTTAAGATGGGATTTACTTGCAGTCTTGACTTGATAAATCCGTCAATTTTTTTATCTGAGTATTGGTTGCCTTCTATTGACTTGGGAATATTAATATATTTCCTTTGTTTCTGCTAAAATGCTTGGCTTCGGATTCAATTTGGGCTTCAACCTGCAGTAACAGTAAGTATCACAAATATTATTTATATCATTTGGTCTTGTAAGCCAACGCATACGCATGTTGGGAGATGTTTACTGTTGCCCTTTATTCTGATGTTGCTTATCCATTTTCTTTTTCAGGTGTATGAAAAGGTTCGCAATCTCTGGCATATCTTTTATGTTCTCTTCGTCTCTCTGTCCTTCCCCTCCCTATTATCTTACACCCTCCCTATACATATGTCCATCTTTGTCGGTTAATTTGTGGCGAGTACATTTCCCTTTACATGTGCTCAAAGAAGTACATATCTCAATCCAATTGATCTAATTAAATTCTGTGTTCAATTTATTAGGGAGCTGAAGTTGTCAGGATGTACAAAACCTTATTGGGGAGTCAAGGATTTAGAAAGGTATGGAAAATGTTTTGTTTTTTCTTTCTTTCTTTCTTTTTTTTAATTATCCTTTTGAAACAGAGTATATTCTATGTTTATATCTAGGGCATGGATCTCTATTTCAAAAGGCATGATGAGCAAGCTGTAACTTGTGAAGATTTCTTTGCTGCCATGAGAGATGCAAATGGTGCAAACTTTTCTAATTTCTTAATGTGGTATGATATAAGTCTGTGCTTTTTATTTGATTAACTTAACTCTCACTTTGCTGTGATGCTTATGATTTAATTTTTTTTATAAACAAATGTATAGGTATTCCCAAGCTGGAACGCCTCTTGTGAAGGTTACTTCTTGTTATAATGCTGAAGCTCGTTCTTATTCTTTAAAATTTAGGTACTAATTCCTTTTCATTTTTCTCCTTTTTTCAATTTATTTTAAAATGTTCTTAAATTTAGGGAAAGATTACTTTTCTTTTTCTCCGTAACTTTTTTTTCTTGAAGTGTTGTTTGGTTAAGAGATTCGTCTGAATATTTGGTTCATAACTGAAATAAAAAAGAACTGTTTCTTCTCGGACGTTTTACACAGCCAAGATATACCAACAACCCCAGGGCAATCAGTGAAAGAGCCAATGTTCATTCCTGTGGCTGTTGGTCTGCTGGATTCAAGTGGTAACGACATGCCTTTATCCACTGTATATCATGATGGAGAATTGGAGTCTGTTGCAGTCAACGGTCAACCTGTTTACACAACAGTTCTTAGAGTGACAAAGGTTAGTTCAAAACTATTAAGTGTTGAGGAAATATATTCTTTACTTGCTGAAATGTGTTCTCAGAATGTTTATTGTTTACACTTTGTTTTATGGCCTCTTTCCTTCACGTTTTATGTTCTCTTTCTGATCAATATTCTAAAACCCTTTTTAGAATTCAGTAAGTTGGAATCAGGTGTTCAATGACATTTATCTGTACGTTCTTTTGCATTTTTTTCTTCTTTCCTTTATAGTCTCTTGTTTTGTATTTTGATATCTTTCCCCATGGTGGAGGCGTTAACACTTCTATTTGTTCATTCAATTCAATATAGGAAAAGGGCAATTCCCAAATGTTGCTAGACTGTCTAAAGCATTAGATAAATGCTCTAGGTATCAGAAATGTTTGTGCATGCATATGATGTCATATTTGCTGCTAACAATGTTTTCCTACTGATTCTATGTTATTGAAACTTACAGTTACAAGATAATGCAAACCAGAAACTAATTTAGATGCCTGATTTTTGTAATTGACAGCGAAATGTCTCTCTTTCATTTTCTTCCTCAATGACTGAACTTGTATTTTGCTAAGCAGAAAGAGGAAGAATTTGTCTTCTTCGATGTATCCCAGCGACCTATTCCATCTCTATTACGAGGTTACAGTGCTCCAATCCGTCTTGACTCTGATGTCACTGACAGCGATCTCTTTTTCCTTCTTGCTCATGACTCAGATGAGTTCAACCGGTATAAGTTTCATTAATGCATAAATTGTAATGTATCTCCCGATCTAGAAAAAAGATAGAGACTTTAACGTATTTTATATAGTTGGGAGGCTGGGCAACTACTGGCAAGGAATCTGATGCTTGGGCTAGTGGCTGACTTTCAGCAAAATAAGCCTTTGGTTCTTAATACGCAGTTTGTATGTGGTCTCAAAAGCATACTTTGTGACTCAAGCTTGGATAAGGTACTATTAGCAAATGTTCTATTTAATTTTGAATTGTAATTCTTTTGACCTCCAAGAAAATTCAATTCTGGTTTGGTATTTCAGGAATTCATAGCAAAAGCATTAACTCTTCCTGGTGAAGGAGAGATCATGGACATGATGAAAGTTGCTGACCCTGATGCTGTTCACGCGGTTCGATCTTTTATCAGAAAGAAGCTTGCTTCTGAATTAAAGGAGGAGCTTCTCAATACGGTACAATATCAATGCATCTTGGCTTTTTTATGGTTCTAATTCACAATTCTGGTTATGAAATTAATTTGGCTGTCATACACTAACAGGTCAAGAACAATAGAAGCTCAGAACCATACGAGTTTAACCATCTCAATATGTCGAGACGAACTCTCAAGAATACCGCCCTTGGTCTATATCGTCCAAAACCTTGCATGTGATGGATGTTTGTAAAATAACATTATCTAACTATCTGCTATATTGTGTATCAGCGTATCTTCTATCCCTCGAAGATCAAGAACTCACAGAGCTTGCGTTGCATGAGTATAGAACTGCCACAAATATGACAGACCAATTTGCAGCTCTTGCTGCCATAGCTCAGAATGCTGGTAAAACTTGTGATGATGTTCTCGCTGACTTCTACAACAAATGGCAGCATGACTTCCTGGTATACTCTTTACATATTCTTACTTTACTTTAGTATAACTTTTCATGTGCATTTTATGGTAAGATGGATAGTGGTTCTTAATAGCATCTGATTGATCGGTGGATGCATGAGCTACCCTGCATCTCAACCTGAGTAAAGTATAAACCATTGGTCCATAAATAATATATCTACTTACACTCTTAAAAGCTTGAAGGATAGATCATGTCACCTCTCTTAGCAAGTCTCTAGCTGTGGGGAATATATAAAACCCATTGTCACAAATCTCGGTAAAGAAGTCCCTTGGAAGAAACTATTACTTGAACAACTTTTTGACTTCAAATAAAATATGTTTGCTTTATGGTATGCAATGTATTAACCTCAATTTTATATTTGAATCTTTGGAAGCTTCTTGACATATCAAGTTCCTTCTCTCAGGTTGTTAACAAATGGTTCTCTCTACAAGCCATGTCAAACATTCCTGGAAATGTTAAGAATGTTAAGAGCCTGTTAAACCATCCGGCGTTCGACCTACGTAATCCAAACAAGGTAGATAATCCTCTCCCCATCACACATGCACAAATTTACCATGGGAGTCTTTTTTTTCCTAGTTAATTACTTGATGCATTACTCATGGGTTGATTCTATGGCATAGGTATATTCACTTATCGGAGGATTTTGTGGGTCACTCGTCAACTTCCATGCAAAAGATGGGTCAGGCTACCAATTCTTAGGAGATCTAGTGGTGCAACTGGACAAGCTCAATCCTCAGGTCCTTTAGGAATGTAGTTTTTGCAATTATATATGAGCGGTTTCAATCCAGGTATTTTAAATTATGCCTATCAAATGCAGGTGGCTTCTCGAATGGTATCAGCCTTCTCAAGGTGGAAGAGATACGATGAAACTCGGCAAAGTCTTGCCAAGGTAATAAGCTCCTCAGTATATGCCATTCATGTACTTCACCTTCGAGCAAAAGACACTCCCTCTATATTGACTATATGAAAAAAAGAAGAAAAAAAAAAGAAAAAAAAACTGAATATAATAACAATTGGCACCGAGTGTTTTGAGCTAACTGTTTATCCGTGGGATTAATATTGTTTTCATTTTACAGGCACAACTGGAGATGATCATGTCTGCTAATGGGCTTTCAGAGAATGTGTTTGAGATTGCCTCAAAAAGCTTAGCTCTTTAGTATTGCATTTTTCCTTTTTTTCCAGGTTATTCTCGTTTTTAATGAGATTTGCCAATTTGGTTTAACTAGCTGTTCTGTGATTTAGAGCTGAACTTGGCAGCTCTCTGACTTCACTGAACAATAATCACCTTTAAATCAATCTTTAAATCTTTTCATAATACTGAAGTCCTCTTTAAATCTTGGTTATATTTTTTATTTTAGACAATAAAGTGACGTGATGTTTTGAATATCTTAGCAGACAGTGGTTTGGGTACCATGATGTCATCATTCGGAAATGTTCTTCATTTTCATGATTTCTCATTTTTATTCTTTGTTATATATTTATTTTATTAGTTATTGCTTAGAATTCACACACGCTCATGCACACGTTCAAATATCTATTAACTAACTTGCAGGATTTTTTATTAATTTACGAGATTCGAAGTCTTGACATTCTCGCTTTTCTTTCTAATATTTACTCTCATCAAATGCAATCTATTCTATTATAATTCTTTCCCAATCCACTTTTACTCATCTTTTTCCTTTTTTTTATTTTATTTTATCGTAATTCTTTTGTTAAATCACTTCCACTTTTTATTGATTCTTATTTCTATTAATTAAGGCTTTGGGCCTTAAAATAATCGCAAGGTGGTTATGGTATTTTTGTGTCATCATTAAATAAATAAAAAATAAAAGGAAAAAAATGCTATGATGGAAAGAGAGAAAACTATCATATCCATTTTCTCCAAATTTCCTACAGTTATATCCCACTCTTTTGCATTTCAAAAAAATCATTAATCTTCTTGCAGTCAAGCAACGTGTTTGAGTAAAAATAGATGACTTCCACGCTTAATCTATATGAGTTAACGTGAGTAGCTCCGATTACATTTGAGATGTTGTTTTTCTCATAAAGGGTAAGGATGACAATTTCACCATGTTAATTTTCGGTTTAACTCTGATTTTAATAGAATTCGATTCTATCTAATTCTGATCTTAATAATATTTAATTATTTGAATTCTATAGAATTAGGGTTGGGTATGCAATTTATCATCTCACCCCATTTAACTTTGACTCCGAACTGTTTATATATAAAACATATTTTATAATGAATTTTAGAAGATTTTGTAAGAGAATAATATAAAAAAACCAAAAGGAAAAATAAATTAATTAAATTAAAAAAAATAATTTTAAATAACGGGGTGGAAATAAGTTGAGTTTGGTAGAAGAGTTAACGGGAAACGAATTTGGAGACTACGTAATTTTAATGAATAGAGTTTAAAAATAACTCTTTCGTTCGATACCCATCCCGTTCGTGCATATTAAAGGGGTTCCTCTCACACTTCCTATTAGTGTGTTTATCATTATGCAAACTTGGGTCCCCAAATTTCAAGATATAATATTGATAGAGAATTGTTTTTTCAGAGAATTTTTATAGTTTAATTTGTTTAATTAGTGTGTTGGATCAGATACGGCTTAATTGCCATGAATAATAAATTAATAATAAACATTGCACACGTGTATACGTGTACTTGTTACGCTAGTTTCTATTAAGATTATAAACTCTTTATTTTTCAGTATTATCCTTTTTTAATCTGTTTTTGTTCTATCATAATCTTTCCTTAATTTACTTATACTTTTTTAATTAATATATACGTTTATGACAATAGTCCAAAAAACATAAAATTGCATGGCATTTTTTGTTTCAAAAGGGTATAACTTTATTCTCAATTTGTAATCCACTTACATTAATCGGATACAAAGATTTTGCTGGTTAGATATTCTTTCGAAGTATATTCTAATGTACTTGATACATATTCTGTGTTAGATATTCATTAAAATCTATCTTAAAATCTTGGCAAATAACAAAGGTGGATGAAAAAAATTATCAAAGTATAACAACAATTTTCATGTAAAATATATGATTATGTATAAGATTTATGAAACTATTTTCAATTGCATCCATGCATTAATTCATTTAAACTTTGAGTTTGTAGTTTAATTTCTTCAATTTCATATTTTAAAATGTATTTTATGTAAACTTCTGGGCCTGGTAGAGGTATCAAAAATTAACGAATCTAAAAGTTTCAAATACGAACTTTTTTAACAATAGAATCAAATTGATATCATAATAATATTATAATAGAAGTACAATCAACATTTTATCAACTAGAAAATGGATACAAAATATAGAAATTCTTACTTTCAAATTAATATACCTATATTTAAAATAAAGAAAAAGACCTCATACAAATATATATAAAATGTCTCTTTCAAAAAAAAGAAAAAAAAAGAGATGTAGTTATGAATATTACAAACTTTTTAAAAATATACCTTATTTCTTTTCTTTTGATACTTAATTTATCTCTATGTTATATTTATTCACAATAGAACATAATTTTGAGTTTTTGGATTTTTAGTTTTGACATTCTTTAAAATGTAGTTTTTGTTTTACTCTTGAGTAGTTGTAAGGGTCGTGCACAATATAGACATATTTTATTTTTTTAAAATTTTGTTATTAGTCATTTTGATTAAAGGTGAAGTATTGCGAAAGGCTGGGACGGAAACAAAACAAAATGTACCGAATTTTTAGTATACTCTGTATATGGTAACGAGATTTTGAGCGAAAGACTTGGATGGAAACAAAACACAATGTACCGAATTTTTAATATATATAGTAACCAAATTTTGAGCAACAAACTTTTAGCTATTAATTACTAGTCCGTTTTATAATAACTAGCGTTTAACTTTTTTCAATTAAGTTTTTGTGAACTTTTTTATATGTAAGATAATTTATTTAAGTCTTAAAAAATTAATAATACAAAATATTCTAAATAATAATTAATATGAATAAAAAATTTAATTAAAATTAAAAAATGATCATATAAAAAAGTTTACTTAAATTTATGTGAAAAAAAGTAGTTATTATGAAACGGAGGGAGTAATAAAGAAAACAAAGTCAATAGAGGGAAAAAAAAAGAGAGAAAAGGACTCGTGAATGAATCTAATTTATTACAACTATTTGAGTAACGTTAATAGATGTTGGCTACCGGATGATGAAAAAAATGAATCTATAAATGTTCACTTTTAATTGATTTATTCGTCAACATCATGAAAAGTTGTCTATACAATGGAACACTCCATAGAATTGAAATTAAATAGATATAAACTAAACAAAAAATTAAAAATAAATCAGGGATACAAAGGCTCAAATCTTTCTCAAATGCTCATATTTAGCAAGGCCATGCACCCCACATTCCCCTTTCTCTTCCCTATATACAATGCAAAAACTAAATAAGCTAAATATTTTGACTTTATGTAACACATGTCTCATGTTGATCATTGACTTAATCAAATTTAGGTCATAACACCATTGGCAAAATCTCTCTACATTGCATGTTAGTTTATCATCACCATATGCACAATACTAATTCTCAACACACAACGATTGTTGGGCAATTATACATATGTGGCTTTCAAAAAGAACTAGCTTTCAAATCGTGTAAAACACAAGTTGTTTTTATTTTATTTAAATATTTTACTAATAATTATAATTTAATATTTTTTATATTTTAGATTAATATAAAGTATATTTAATTGTTGTTTAATATTAAATTTGTATAAATTAACTTAATTTTAATCGTAAGGTACAAATTCTTTTAGCACATATATCAAATATTACTAATTTTATGATTTTACCAAGTTAAATTAACTTTGTAAATTCAAATATGATCTCATATATTTTTATTCATATTTAATATATATCTTTATATACTTTATTGTCAATATAATGATAACATATTCATTAATAATTTCATCATGTAGAACTTATAATATCAATAAAAGAAGACATTATAATTTTAATAATAGAATTTAAAAGGAAAAAAAAGATAATAAAATATAGTATTTAAGAATTGGAATGAATAAGATATCTAACACTATATTTTAAATTATTCATTAATATTTCTTTAAGTAGTGTTAAATTTTTTAATTAAATTGAAGTGAAGTCAACATAATTTATAATTCAAACTCTAATTAAAATATATTATCTTACACTTACTCATATATATTATAGATATTATGTTAATTATAAATTTGAAAACATATTCCAAACATCCAAATACAAAGTTAGAGAGTTTATATAAAAATAAAATATAAAAAATATTTGAAACATTTATATCATTAGAGAATACGTTTTTAAATCATATTAAAAACTACAAATTACTTAGAAAATACAATTGAAATATATGGTAAATCTTAACAATTATTAACTAAAAATAATATAATAAATATATATAACAGAATCCACTAGACACTTATTAAATAAATAAACTTAATCAAATAAATCACAATTTAATCAATTATAATTGAAGATGTTAATTAAAATAATTATAACGAAATAATGATGATAAATGTTAGTAATCCAAAAATATAATAACTGCACAAAAATAGCTCAACTAATAAAATAAATAATACTTTGAGTTAAACGATAAAATTTTAATTGAAATATTGATTTATTTGTATAATTTATGATGTGTTTATATATATACCTCAAAATAATTAATTATGATAATATATACTTGAAAATTACTTAATATATAGTTAAGAATTGTTATACTTATTTAATGGAATTAATTTTAAATAGGTATGATAATTATGTTAATTAAACTATCAAATATCACATTTAAATTTTTGTCTATAATTTCATTAGTCATGCATATGGAGTTATATATTATATTATATTTATATATTTTATTTTAAAATTCTCTAATTATAGATTTCGTAACTCCTAATAGAAGAAGGAATTGAGGAAAGTAGAAGTGAAGCAGGAGTATTTGATGAAAGTATAAGTGGATTAGAAAATTATTATAATGGAATAAAAAGAATTTGAAGAGGGAAATATTAAAACAAAAGGTGCAAAACCATGACAAATAAATAAAAAAAAATAAAAATAAATAAATATATATATATATATATATATATATATATTTATTTATGCTTTTAAATATGTAATAGATAGATGTCCAGATGTATCAGTTCTCCTCGTCTATTTCAGATAAATGATAAAAAAAAAAAAAAAAAAAAAAAGAAGGTAGAGAATAAAACGTTGCACTTGAAGTCGATGGACCAAAAAGTGAAATTTCATTTGTGGAAAAAGTTGGTGAAACTGTGACCTCTACCACATATTATGTTCAGGTAGAAAAAGTGAATGAACTTCTTAATATTGATGAAGAAAATGAATTAAAGCCCATGATATTAAAGAAAATGAGTTTTAAGTACACGTGTAACTCACAATTAATAATCAAATCAAAATCATACAAAATAATACCACTGGCATGCATGATCTATGTGTAAAAGAAAATGATAGTTATTATCAAGAAATTTATTAACATCCACAAATGCTCATTATGCGAGATGTTCAGGTGACATATGCTTCGCTCTTTGTTACGATTATTAATTTTATATTTTTAATTAAAATTAAATATATAAATAATAAATTTTTTTGATAAAATTTATTATAAATTTTTAAGTTATGATAATATTTATAAATTTATAATTAAAATTTTTAATTTATAGTAAAATAACAAAAAAAATTTTAAATGTAACTTTTTTCAAATATAACCATTTTTTTTTTGGAATTTAGGCATATGCTGTCTATCTTGTCGGCAGTAGGGTGACATGTGTACAGTTTTCATTGACTAATATAAAAGAAGAGCTTATATATAGGTACCACCATCTTGTCGCTTGTGCCACAGCAGTACGAACCTAATCTTAATGGACCCTGTATACACAATCAATAAAATTTAAAGAATATTTTCTGCTTATATAGTAGTGAATTGATCTGGTTAGGAGAGAACTGAAAGACCAATTATGAAGTACAATAACACAATTCATCAAGAAACAAAACAAAATTTAGGAATGTGTAGGATTTAATTGGTATTGTACGCTGTTTCTTTTATATAATATTAAAAAGTTTCACTCAGATAAATATAATTTATTTCACGCACATTCTTTTTCATTGTTATCTAATTATGCATCAAGCTGATCAAATACAATATCAACTTCAAATTTATTATAAATTTATTCAAACGATCACTCCTTTCTTTTCTACTGAATACTTGATTTTAAGTTCATCTGATGTTCGTCGCAATAATCAAACTTCACTAAAAAATTCCTACGGATGAACAACTCCAAATGATCAATTTTTCAAACTCAAACTTATACGCTTGTACATTTCAAAAAGGAGATAAAAAACATTATCGAGAAATAAAGCATAATACCATCATAGGTTTCTTAGCCAAATTAGTAATTGACGTTTTTATCAAATAATTCGCGTGGGAATAGGCGAATAACTTTGACAAATACACAAATATTTTATAAGAATAATGATTTATAGTCCGACTAAAACATGCCGACTAAAATTTACGATATATCTGACATTAAAAAAAATGGACGGTAGAAAGGAAGTTAAGTTTATAATTGGCCCCATATTTTTCATCCACCGATCTCGTGCATTGTTAATTAATTCGGAATTATTTTCAGCCTTTTTTTTAAAATCTATATAGAGGTATTCATTTTATAAAGACCGAATTAAAATCAAGATTTTATACGTATTCATTTTATAAAGACCGAATTAAAATCAAGATTTCATAGATATGGTAGAGGAAAACTTACTTTTTATATATTATAACACAAAAGCGACAAAAAATACTAACTTTTCTTGTTCCATCATAATTGCACTTGCACATGGAATTCCATACTGAAATCCCCTGAAGTTTTGAATTAACACCACGTAATATTACAACTTCAAACCTAAATCAAACGGACGATCAAGAAAATCTAATCTATAAATTTGAACAAATCAAGACACCCATAAATCAAATCTCAAAAGGAATTAAAACATATGTAATCCAAACAAATCTAACAGACTTTTGAAATGAAAAAGATGAAGAAAACACCCTCTTATCTCTATTATTGTTTATCATTGTCAATATTAGATAAGTGAGAGTTGTATTTATCAATATTAGTAATTTGTTGACTTTCAATTAATAAACTCATATTCATTAATAAAATCTTTGAGTCAATATACATAGAGGGAAAAAAAACCCTAAAATTATTAACATTTAGCTCAAGTTACGTGTGATTTATTGGTGTTTCATCCCAAAAATTTGTCAATCTTATCAATTCAGCTAACAATGAATTTTGCTTAATATCACAACTGAATGATCATCTATATTCCTTGAAATTTTGAATCGTGAGTTTTACATCGTCCTCCTATTAGAAGAGAAGCTATTCCTGAATATGCAACTACCAAAACAATTTACCCTTCTTAACATAATCTTGACACTATTGTTCTCCACAAAAAAATTTACATGTTTCTCTATGATCATATACAAAAAATAACTTGTCTAAACTTTTATAAATTGAATCAGTGACTGCATTAAAAATATGTAACTGCTCATTATTTAGCTGATAATAAAGTCATTAAAAATATGTAGCTGATAAAATATCTCTACATCAACTGAAGAAAGAGATGGAAATTCAGTCATACTTCTTCCTTTTTTTAAGTATTTAGTCAATGTCATTCAATGCCAATGTCTTGATTTAGTCTTCAGTTAAGCTTAAATTTGACATCGCAAACAGTTTTATCTTAAAATATAATATATCATCTACCAAATATTTCCAATGTTTTTCCCATAAAGCTAATAGATTGGAAACATCACATAATGACAACAATGTAACAAACAATTCTCTCATTTCTTGATACCTTGATATCTTCGAAAGTTAATATATGAAGTGAGTCCACAAACAATATTTAGTAAAGTACGTAGGAAAAAGTGTTCATCAGATGATTTATGAGCATATGATAATCTACCAATAACATTTAATTTGTTTTTTCCCACGGCCTCCACCTTTTAGCATCTCTATATATCCCTCCAAAAAATGCTCAAGATATCAACATACAGTACGTCAACTTCTTTCAAAACATTTGGAATATGTTCATTTTCACCAAAGTACGCTTCTTATTGATTTTCCAAATGAAAATGTTGTCGTTGAACAAATGGTCGACAAATGTGAATTGGAAAATCACATACTCTCCGACGATGATTGTTATTAATTCTTACTATTGGATTAATTATTACTGATCAAAATTTTATGTGTAGGGAGGCATTCTTGTTTTTGAATTAACAATTTACTTAATAAATAAATATATTAATAATTATAACTAATGATAAACCATTATAGTATTTATCATTCACCTATTTTCATTAATTAATAATAATTAACTGCTAAAATCATAATAATTATACCACTAACTATTTATTAGCTATTAATTAATTATCGTTATACTGCAAGGTTGACAGGAGTATTATAATATTAATAATAACTTTGAATTAATTATTAATGTTAACTATTATATTATTAAATGTTAATAATTATAATTGATAAGAAACTGCTTTTGTAATTATTTTCTTAATATTTATAATTAATAACATATTATTAATTAGTTAACAATTATATTAATAAATCTATCAATAATTATAATTTATAATAAATTAATCAGTCAAATTTAATTCCTAATATTAACACAGATTGGATCATGTATAAGAAAAAAAATATTATCAACGAAAACACACACACAAATATATTAAGTATCCCGCATTAAAATATTATATACATATATGTACGTGAACAACAAACAACATGCATGTATAACATATGCAAATATACATACACCACAACACAATATTTCAAACTTGAAAAGTTGTAAAGGAGATTTTTGACCTTTGTGTAATTTATTTCAATTTCAAAACCTCTGACATTATTTTCAAATAAAATGAGGCATATGTATCTCGAGAAAATGTAATGTTAGGAATAAGGGACAAGTAAAATGAGATTGATTTATTGGACTTGTGGGTTAGTACACATGGGATCTTATGCTATTACAAACTCTCCTACGGGCCGGGTTCGGATATTGAAATAATTGGGTTAGGTGAGCATTCCATATTTCCATGAAGGCTATAAGACTTGATTTGGGTGATGGAAAAGAGGGAAGATCATATGAAACTCATTGGAGATGATAATGATAGAGCCTAGTCTTGATGGCTAGGTGTATGTGTAAGGGTGTACATGGTGGTGTATGATGGTGTAGGGTGTAAAGTATGAATGAGGGGATTTAGTACCAAATGGCAGGCCAAGTCCTTGAATATTCTTCTTGCCCTCTCTGGTAGGAATGCTAGGCACAAGTTATAACATTACCCAGAGAAAACCTCACAGTGACAAGGATTTCCTAGAAAGAGAAAGTTCTAAAGAGAAGTCAGATCTCTCAAGAACAAAAATTCTTAATCTCTTGAAATAAAGGGAGTGGAGGTATTTATAGGCCTCCAAGAGGTTTTGTGTCGTGTATGTGACCTATCTGCCACTTATATTTCTATAACTACAATATTTATTTTCTACGTGTTTTGCCATCTTTTCAAAGCCTACTTTGTCCTATATCTTTAGGTGTCATTCCAAAACCCCTATCAAATCTCATAATCATACGGCCATTTCAACCCTCTTTCGATGGTAGAAAACACAGTCTGGCCTTTAGACGAGCGCTACATGTTGGTAATGTCATTATCGGTTGGGGTGATATCATCATATGGTGCAAGTTGTGATAGTGTCATCACAGGATGCATGTTGTCCTTCATGTTGTGGGTATGCTTCTTCATGTTGAGGTTGCATTACTCCATGTTAAGATACATGTGCATATATGTAGGTGTGCCTTGGGGCATATTTCCTTAAACTAGGCCTTGTATTGGTTCCTCAAGTCATGCCATGTCTAGGATGTGCATGCAGGGTATCACTTGAGACTTCACCAAGGTGCTTGTGCAAGACATTGTATATGGCTATTAGGGAATATTTTGAGCATGTAGCACTAACTTGCCTATGCAAGACTTCCACATGTCAAGGTGCCTTGCCGGGAGGCCAATAATGCCATTGTAGGCACCGGAAAATTTCAAAACCCTAGGGTAAGAAATCAATTTCTATACCTTAGGGTTGCCCCTTTATTATTTAATACTTTAAATAAAAGTAGATTAGATCAAGGTATTTATGGAACATGCAAACTAGGGTTTTACAATAAAATTAGGCAAAATTACGACCAAAGGGAATTTTAGTAATTTTCTCAAGCATTCGAGAATGTCTTTTATTTTTAATTTCATCATTATTAATTTTCTAAGTCATCTCGTATTTAATAGATGCAGTTTTGTTATTTTAGGCATTTATTAGATTTAATCTCAATTTTATTTGCATTATTAAACATTTTTGCAGTTATAGGAAAATGTAAAAATACAAAAAAAAAAAACATTACATCATGCATGCATTCATAGCAATTCTAGTAGTTTAAACAAGTTGTTATTTAATTTCTCTTGCATTTAATAAATTCAAGTGTAAGTTCAATGAGCCATCAAATGATAAAGGTGTCTGCTACATTAGGAGATAATCGGCCCTTCATATGCAAATCAATGTTTCAGAGGTTTTGCATCACATCAAAAGACAACAGTCCTGCATAATTTAATTATTCACCCAAAGGTAGATCATCTTTCAGCAAACAAGGAATTGCATGTACCTAATCCCCAGGAGAGTCAGTCCCAACAAGTGAATGATATTTCAAGAGAAGACAACTCTATAATGCAACAGTCAAGGAAGCTGTTGTATAATTGTTCATCAAACAAGAGTCACCTTTTGAAGAACAAACCCGTGACCAGATGATAAACTCTTCAACGAAAGATAACTCTGAAAAGCTTGCATTCGCCAAACAAACAATTATCATGGGGAAGAAAATCTTCAACAGTTGATACAAAACTGCAGAGTAGTTCATCACCAACAGATAAGGCTCTGCACTATATAAGTTTTCATCAGTTGATAAGATCTTCATTCAAAGGATAACTCAGCATCAGGTTACAATGCTTGCAATTACACATCAAGAGGTGCATCTCAGTGAAGAATAAAACTCTACAACATATGGACTGCAATTGCTTGCAGTAGTGCATCAGTGGATAAAATGAAGTGATCCATCAATTGATAATCCTTTGAAAACTATGCATCAGTCAAGGAACCACCTGCAATCACTCATAATATAACACATTTTCCCCAACAGATAGCTCTTCATGAAAGAAAAATTCTTAATTCAACATAAATTACCTAACAGCAGATAAAGAATTCAATTATGCACCATCAGGGGATAAAGCTGCAGCATAAAAACACTCTTCAATAGTCGAGAAATACCCTGGATTTGCTCATGGAACACTCTCCATTGTATTACAACTCTACACTAAACTGCACATCAATGAACAATGCTTCATTCTGAAGTAGAGGATATTCTGGAAGTTTTGAGCCATTAGTGGATAATTCAGAAAGGCCATTAGTGGATAATTCAGAAAGGCCTTCAGCGGATAATTCAAAAGACTCATTAAGGGATATTTCAAATATCCCATCGGTGGATAAATTTTGAGCCATCGGAGGATAATCTCAAAAGGCCATCAGTGGATAATTCAAATGGCTCATCAGGGGATATTTTTAATATCTCATCGGTGGATAAATTCAATAGACTGTCGAAAGATAAACCAAATGTCATCAGAGAATATTTCAAAGAGCCTTCAACAACTAACTCAAATGGTCTATCGGTGGATATTTCAAATAACCATCGGTGGATATTTCAAACAACTCATCAATAGACAATTTCAAAAGCTCATCAGCGGATATTCAAAACAACCCATGAGAGGAAATCCTTCATCAGCATTAGGTATTCAAAATAGTTCATCAGAGAATATTCCAAGTAGCCCATCATTTGATAATCAAAATTACTCATCAATGGATATTTAGAAAATTCATCGGAGGATAATTCAAATCCTTCACCAACAGATAAATTTTGTTTTAGAAAATCTGCACATAGAGGAAAATTACATAATCAAATCTGAAATTGAAAATTTTCACCCGTCTAATTTGAATTTGAAAGTGAAGGTTTCAAACCTAGCCTGCAGAAACACAATCAAGGGAGTCTAAAATTGGAATGATTTGCACAATTAGCTCCATTGAATCAGGTAAGCTGCATATTTGGAAAGATTTGCTTCCAATTTGTAGACTGCAAATTCTATGCAACCGCCAGAATACAAATGGAAATGTTCTAGAATGCTACACCTATCAACAAAATGGCAACTTATCAAATCTGCACAGCTGAATTCCGGGCCACTGATCTAGGCTACCATCAAGTGCTGAAACTGATTTTGTAATATTTTATTAGTTAATTCCTAGTTTGACTCAATTTTGTAACAACCCTAGGAGCTCTCCTATAAATACCCAAGAATTCTTTCAATAAAAGAGGGAGAAGGAGAGATAGACACGAATTCATATAAGAATCAATACTTGCAAAACACACACTTGGCATAAATTGAGCAGTATGCTTCTTTTCTTTTCTAGTGAAGAAACAATTCTCAATTCATATCAAAGCTTCATAGATTGTAAAGGAGAGCTCCTCAACTACTGTAGTTTTATTTTGCAATCAAGGTACATTTTTAATTCAATTCAAGTATTCCTATTGCAGTCGAGTATAGGAGTTTATTTGCTATTTAAATTTTCACATAAACACTGTTCAACATTTAAACCTTTTAAAACTTGTTTGCTTTTATCAATTTCCGTCACAATGTAGACATTCAAATCAAAATCTTTTTTTTTAGTTTTATCTTTTATTTTCTTTAAATATAAATTCATTTGCTTTCACTTACAAATAATTATTTTCAATCTCAAGTAAGGGAAAGAAAATCAGCAAACATGGGTCCAATCGATGTGAGGGATGCCTAACACCTTCCCCTCACATAATCAAGCCCCCAAACATAATTTTCTGATTTCGCAGATGACAGAGTCATCAAAAAATCGATAGAGTTCATTAAGTTTTTAAAATTAAAATTGGATGAGTTGGTATATTCTTTTCTTTAAATTAATACCAACTGGTAGCTCTAAAATAAAACTAAACTCTGTTGATTTATCACATAAGTCCAACAAAACCCTTTTTCAAAAAACCAATCTATTCATTTTTTCCCCAGGCGCAATAGCCATGTTATGGGTCATCTTTAAATCCTTCCTTGCTATTTCAATGTTTTAGCTAGCAAAACATGTCAAAGCATACTACTTATTTGGATCCCTTTGAGTGCTCCTTGCTTGGTGTAGTATTTGAAAAACCTTGAGATTTTCACCATGGAATGTCTAAGGCTTAAAAGCCAAAAATTTGGCTAAGGGAAGGGACCCAATGGCCGCCCCTATGGAAAGTTACCTCTTAGGCTCCCCTCCTCTCTTGTCTAGCTTAATGTCGTTCTTTGAGCTGGTTGTTCATATTGTAGGACACTTTAGCATCATTTGAAGATGAGAGACATAGAAAATATAGAAATATTAACTTTTGATGATAACAAAATAAAATAAAGAAAATCTTGCATTTAGGTAGAATTAAGTAGTTTCATTTCATCGGACATTTGCATTGATAAAAAATAATTCATACATATCTAGAATATTTTCACCAGTATAAAATGATATATATTGTAAGAAAATATCTATTAATATTACTTTAAACCTTTGGCTTAAATGGAGAATTAAATCAAAATAAGTATTTATGCTTTCTAGAGTTACTAAAATCCTTTAATGCTTAAAATCTCTCATTATTAACTTATTTAATCTAAAAGTGATATACAAATGACTTTTTTGAACTTACATGAAACTATTTTTTCATAAAGTCAATTATTAACTTCAACATAAGTTGAAAAGGAAAGTTAGTACTCTTATAAAGTTTATTCCTAAATTAACTTTTCTAACAATATACTTGATAACTAAATTAACTTTTAAATTGACTTTTATCAATTTTAGTCAAACTACTTTTAAGTAAAAGTCACTAGCTAATTTTGATAGTGTTGGAAAGAAAAGCTTGTGTTTTACATTAGGAAATATATCTAGTTTAGCAAAAGAAATTTGTAACTTTAGTTTTTGAATTTCAAAATTCAAATCTTGGAGCCAAATTGATAGAAACATTAGATAAACAAAATCTAAATTAGCAAATGAATTAGTGTTACTAAGTAGTAAATTTGGTGCCACACATAACTTTTTGGTTGCTAGGGTTACTCCAATCAAAGAGACTAATTTTGTGTTCTTAACTAACAAATTAGTAATCATGTTTACGTCAAACTTTGCTAATATATTTGAGAAGGAATCTTGGTGCCCACACTTAGCTTTTTTGTAACTAGAAATGCTAATGTTCTTAGCTAATTTAGTCTTCCTAGTTTTCTATTTTTACCCATCATAGTAGAAAATATATATAGCTAATTTAGCTATTTATTTTGACACACCACCTTCACATTTTCTCTATAAATATCGAGCTCTTCTTCCATCTTTACTTAGAGAAAGCCATCACACTTTAGCATTATTAAGAACTTACATCTCTGTATCTTAAGTGCTCTCATTCTCTATATAGCTAAGATATAGATTATATATATATATATATATATACACTTGCTCATATATTATAATGTGTAATATTATACATATTTTGTAGGTATAGCTTTGTTCAAGTGTAAACTTACTAGTTTGTATTCTTGAACATTTCAAAGCTAGACTTCAAAGTCAAGAACACTTCTCATTTCCACATATCCACAAGGGTTCTTTAAAGGCGATTTTATTGGCAAATAGTAAGGCACACGTATCACACACAAATCGCTAGACCCTCTACATAAGTTCTATTCACATGATGATATCATTCTTAACTTGTGTATTTATTTGTCTTATTGCTTGTTTATATTTATACACCTTCTAAATTGCAAGTCAGTAAATACTTAATTGTTCATAAGGTTGATACCCTTATCCAGTTACATCGAGAGTTCTCCCGATAAGAGCTCTCGACCAAGTGAACTTATATATGCACGCATACTAACCGTCTTTCGGATTACATTTTTAGTTCTTCCCCAAGTCCTCTCAGTCTTGTGCATATATAAACAGTTATCTTTTGGTTACTTTTGTGTTCTCCCGAAGATAACATTATTTAGTAGTTCTTTCCTTCGAGAAAATTATTGTGACTCTGTTGAAAGACCACTTTGTAAACCAATGTAATCTTGTTTGGTATCTGTAGTGAAATATCTACCGATATTAAACTTTATTATGGATACAAAAAAATATTATTTGAGGATTAATATGTCAACCGATAAAGAATCCGAGAACTAAATATTCCAAGATATTAGAACTCTAAATACTAGTCACTCCGACAAAGGCATAGTAAGATTCCGTAGTGAAATATTTACTGTCTCTAAACCTCAAATCTTGATATTTTCCTTAACCAACAAATGGCTTAAAATTGAACCTTACTTGTGATTAATTTACTTTTATTGCCATTTGGATTTTGTCTATAATATCATACTTGCTTAATCAAAGAAGCATTGACATCACTAAACAATTTTCATTAAAAAGGAAAATGTTAAGTTTTAAGTGTCCTTAGAACTTGTGAGGTAGTGAAAGTTGTATGTAGCTCAAGACTTTAGTTGTAGAATCGTCAAGGGGATCGGGGTTCTAGCGTACTAATGAGAGTAAGGAAACTTTGTAGGTACCAAGACCAAGGTTCATAGAAGGAGTACTCAAGCCTTGGTGGATACAAGCTTATTTGTGAGTTAAAATACAAGACTGTGATTTGTCCAAGATAAAATTGTTGTATCCGTTTTTATTTCTTTTGTAATTTGTTATAGTTTTGGAAATCGTAACAAATTGTACAAGGTTGTAAAGATTTTTCCACCTGAAAAGGATAGTTTATTCTAATTGATAGAATCTCGGATTTGAGAGAGGAGTCCGAGGACTGGAGTATGGATATACCAGAGAGGTATATTGCAAACTAGTATAAATCGATGTGTTTTGTGATTGTCTTTTATTTTCAGCATACAATTAAATCGCTAAACTGTTTTTGATAAGTTAAAGTTAAAAGGAATCTTAACAAATAGTCATCGCTTTCATAAAATTAAAATTAGACTTTAACTTAAGTTTAAATTGGCAAAAATTTGCAAAAAATCATCACTAAGCGAATAATCTATTCAACCCTCACCCCCTTCTATATTATTCACGGACCTATCAAAACACTTGATCATGTGGAAATTGTGAGATTGTTGCATTTCCTTACTAATTTGCTTGTGAGTGAGATACCTTGAGGGGCTTCCAACTCCTTGTTGTTTCACTTGGGTTTATTGGCCATTTACTTGTCTTTTTGGTACTACAAGGTCCAGGTATGTGTAGATTGTTATCACATACCTCATGGTCTTCTTGTGTAGTATCATGCTCAAGTTGCCTTACTAGCCATGTTCTCTCATACTTGGCCAAATTTAGGCTAAGTTGGGGTGTCATCATACTTGGCTTCCAAAATGTCTTACACAAAGTTTTCTCCTATCATCTTGTATATGTGAGGGGAGGTTATAAGAATAATATGGGGTTTGATAGTATTTTGTCATTAGAAGCCTCCTATGACATTCAGACTTATAAAACAATTGCCAACACTTAACAAATTCTACCTTCATAGGCATATTTCCTTTCAAAGTTGATCATGTACCTTCTTAGCCATTCCTAAGACCTCATAATTGAAGTGTTGGGATGATTTTGACTCATCTTAGAAATGTTGATGATGTGGCACCCCAAGCAAACTCTATGGGGCCGATTTTGGCCTATGAAGCTAGTGACATGGCGATGAGTACCCAAATCACTAATTACCACTAATTGTGATTAACAAAATTTATCTCGTATTAATTAGGACCATTAATTACACCTCGGATACCATATGTGATTTGCAATTTCTTTAAAATTTACATCATTAATCTTAAAAATCGAATGAGAAAATTAACTACTCATCTGTTCCACAAAAATATTTATAGTTGGACTTTTAACAAATATTAATATTGTATGTATAAATAATAAGTTTTTCTCATAAAATTTGTTATAAGTGTTCAATTAAAGATAAAGTTAAAGGATTGTAAAGACAAATTTTAGATAATATATCATTATAATAAAAAAATTATGCAAAAATTATTCTTTTATTAAAATAAATTTTACTGTTAAATGTGTTTCTTTTTTTTATTTTTTTTGAAACAGAGCGACTATTATGTTTCATTTGATGATATAGCCATGCCATTCTTGTTTGTCTCAACAACATGATCACATATACAACCAATTTCCATAGGTTAATTTCGTGTTACAAATTAAATTTACAACATAAGAACGTGATTTGCAAGGCACCAGAAACTGTTGACTTAATTTCCTGAGTTCTTCTTCTCTGGGTCATGTGAGTCTGTCTATGATTCAAGTAAATTGATGAAGAATATAATTTGGTACGAAATTGTAGTAGTGATTGTTATATATGGAATCTTCAATCTTTATGTATTTCATGTGCACTAAATGTTAATAACGTAATGTAATAAGTGAATTTTATATTTATTCAAAATTGTAACATGTAATTCTTGTTATTATTCTATTAATTAAATTAGTTACATCTTGTTGACATTTAAAATAATTAAATTTTAATATATGTTAAATTTAACTAGAAAGTGCTTAAATTTACTTGCAATTTCGAGTCATGAGAATATAAAATACATTATTAAAAATATTTCTTTCAAAGGAGGCTAACGTGCAGTTCAAATTAGTTGAGAAAATTCAGATTTCTATCATACCAGATCAGATAGAAAGTACAAAAAAAAAAAGGTGGTTTATAAAATTAAAACACAATTAATTAAATGAAATAATTGATTAAGAAAAGAGAGAAAGAGAAGAAGGTGCAGGCATGTTGGGTAGTTTGAAGCGGCGGGTAAAGGCGGAGAATTTTTGGAGGTGTGGGTCCCACTATAAGCACCTAAACCACGGATAAGTTGTTGGATTGGATGCGCACCCCCCACGTGCACATTTTTGACAAACATAAACAATACCACTACTACTAGTCTACTGCTCATCCACTAAAGTTTTAAATAAATCTTTGCAAGATTCTCGATTTTATACCAAAAATAACTATAAATAATATAATGTAATTAAAAGAAATAAACATAATCTACATAAAAAATTTATATCATATGAAGTATTATTTATAATTTTTTTCCAGATTAGGTTAAAAATTAATAAGAATTCAAAAGTATATTCCTAAAATTTTAGGCATCTCCCATACACTTTACCTTAGAACAAAAAGAAAAAGAATAAAATAAAGGGAGAAATTTGTATTTGTTTTTAAGAATAAACTTAAGTTGAGAAAAAGCTCTTAATTTCAAGACATAAATAAGAATGTAATTTCCTTTTTCTTTTAGATCACAAAATTATTACTCGAGAGAAAGTTCTTAATTTCAAGATCATAAACAAAAAAATGTGTGTGTGTGTGTTTTTGTTATAGAGGGGGCACTTTGTTGACAAATAATACTTTATATAAAATAAATGTCTCAATTATGTGTATGTACAACAATACATTATTATCCAATGCATCAAATCAATTCAATTATTAACTTACAAAATTGAAGGCTAATAATAAAGTTTGGGGGCCATGACTATAGTTACTCTTGAAGTAAGCATATAAGTTGCATGATTAAAAGGAGTGCATAATTGGTGTGAGCCTTTAAAAGGAATATAGGGAGAAGGTGGTGTGTCATTCAATATATCAAGTAAATGTTCAACTAACATTATTCAATTTCTTCACACAAGGTTATTCTAGTAATTCTACCTCAGCTCAAACTAATCCATACATATTGAACTAAATATCAAGTGATTGCGTGTTTGACTAATTATTCCAAAATTGGGGGAAAATTCTAATGCAAATATCTTTAACTATAATTGATTTTGTCTGCTAAAAGTAAAATTATTTTATTTTAAATGTAAATGGAACAAATGCGGTTAATTTCATATATTTTGAAAAATACATGTAGAGTATAAATTATACAAAATATGAACTAAAAATCTTTAACGTATTTGATTTTGATTGATAGTAAACACTAAAAACTATTTAAGAAGTTGTTGTAAATGTTAATTTTGTCATTTAAAAGGTTCAATATTTACATAATACAAACTAAACTTTTAAATTCTTATAATTGTACAACAAACTAAATTATTTATGTTATGAAGAGAGAAAAAAGAATGTAATGACTTATGTTGTGTTGGGTAACATGATAATAAAATAAATTTTACATTATTTGTTAGTTTATTTATTTGTAAAGTTTATTCATTACTTTATTCTTTTTTTCAAAAATTCATGTATAGTTTTAAATACACCTTCTAAAATAGAGATTGTCCATTAAATTTCAATCAATATTTTACACACAATCTACCATTTCTTCATTCTCATATTACTCTAATAATTTTTGTAATTTGTGTATTTCACCTTTATTCTTATTCTTATTTATTCATTTTATTTTCACATCATTTTATCTATTCAACTTAACGTAACTTTATAGTATACATAATTCAAAAATTTACTTAATGAAAATACTAATCTGTTTAAATTGTGGCTTCACAAAATTATATAAGTAATTATAAAAACAATCTGACTATGGTCAAACTAAATAACTACAATAATTTCTTTATTTTACAAAGGAATTTCAAATTTTAAATTACACAAATTGTAAAACAGTAATATAATTATTTTTAGAGGTTATATTTAACCCCGAAAAGCTAAGAAAATAAACTTTTTGAAATGTGAGGAGCCCATTTTTATTTTATTATATATATATATATAGAGAGAGAGAGAGAGAGAGAGAGAGAGAGAGAGAGAGAGAGAGAGA
>CM025788.1:32812337-32857706 GCA_014636745.2 Centella asiatica
AGAGAGAGAGAGAGAGAGAGAGAGAGAGAGAGAGAGAGAGAGAGAGAATGTATTTTACAGTTACAGGTATATATAAATCAGTTTACCTCACTTTGTTCTTCTCCAATCTTTCTGTGATTTTCTCTTTGATTTCATATGAAGTGTTCAATTCAAATTCTCTGCAGCTGAGATTTGATTTGATTTGATAAGCGAACAATCAATGAATCAGATTCACCGGCGAAATCGATATTGATTGATTGATTGTATTCGTTTGATCGTGAAAATGAGAGGAGCGAACAACCCTTTGGAGACTATAAACGCGGCTGCAAATGTTATCGCTTCTGCTGAGAATCGTTTGCCTCAAGCTTCTTCTTCGTCTTCAGTTCAGGTGATTCATTCATTGGGATTCGGTTTTTATAATTTCATCGTTTTACTTGCAGAACCTAATAAGTTTGAAGTGTTTTTCTTATTTATGATGATTAATTGTGCTGTTTATTATTTTTATTTGATTATTAAAGGCATAATAAGACAATTGTTACTGTTGTTGTTGTTGTTCTGGTGGTGGTGGTAGCGATGGTGGTTGCTGTTGTTGTAATTTATTGTTATTCTGATTATATTTAATACTAAATTTTAATATCATCTTTATTACTATCAAGTTTTATCTTTATAATTCTAATTTAATTTAAGTAGAATTAATTAATTCCCTATTTATTATGATTATTTTCTTATATTGAAGCTGATTTTTGACTTTGAGAAAGTTAATGGGTGGAGCTTGTGATGGAGAAACTTTAATGTTTTTTTTTAGCATGATTGTGTTGTTTACACATATTGTTTAGGAAACTTACGGTTACATGTTATTTGGGTTTCAATTTATGATGGAATGAGGTGTGTGAATTTCCCAGGATCTTTTACCATCTTGATGCTTTATGTATTTTATAAAAAAATATCTGCTTTATATTACATTGCAGGCTAAATCTTACCTACGTACATTCTTTTAGTTTCTCTTTTAGCACCATACACAGGCATGTTCTTGTTAGTACATGTGATGGCCCCATCTATGTTTTTTTACTTTTGATGGTATTGTAATATCTTATAGTAGTTTTGATGACAACACTGGAGGAGTCAAATGACTTGCATCAGACCAAGATCATGATGAGCCTCTTGATCTGACTTGGGGTTTGAGACGATACAAAATGACAAACTCGGTTGATTGAACGTCTAAGTTTACATCAAAGTTGTATTTTGCCCATTAATAATGGTCATGGTCATTATTTCAGTGATGCAGTGTATTTGGAAAGAATTCCTATAAATTTCATCACATTCTTGCACACTTGTTAAAAATAATAACAGTACATGTTTATTTCAATGATGTGGCTTAATATTTTGTGGACAATTGACACTAGATTAATTATTCTACACTGAATGTTTAGATTTAGAAGTTAGATATGAGTTAAAATTAATGCTTACCCCTCTTTTGGTTTTAACTTCTTACAACAACACATCATCTAAGAAAGGTGATGATGACTGAACTTACCAAAAGATCATATGGGTGCACTCTAAAGGGGCTTATTTACTTTGCCAAGATTTCTTCTATAATTATTTAAACTTCAAACTGGTAATTCATTGCCTCCTCTTCTGGTCTGATTATTGTCTCAGCCGAGATTTAGGTTTCACCAAAGGGCTTCCGTGGAAATATTGCAGGGCTTATATAACGCTATTTTTCACAGAATTCCACTATTTTTTCTGACGCTCTGTTATGAATTATAGGAGTGTTATAATGCATTCCCCTAAGGAATTAGTCTCATGTGGCGAGGCTTCTATGTATTGTTCACTACGCGTTTTTGGGATGGAAAATCTTTTACACTTGTAGTTTTGGCACGTCTACATAATTTCAATGATTATGAATATTTGATAGGTTGAACAATATTGGTTGTAGAATGAGTAGATCATGAGTCAGGTCTATTCAGATGCAGAGCAGGAACTACAATTAGGCTTTACGTAAAAGCTGGTATTTTAAATCTTGAGAAGCTTCTTTACAGATCTTCAGACAAAGACCTCATGTTTCTGGGTTGCTGTTGAGTGAATGAGCCTTATTGGTGATGGAATTTTTTGGATGCATGCAAAGTCCATATAGCTCCTAAGAGGGGGCAAAAATTATATCTCATTGTCTTCCACTGCATTGAAACCAGGATTTACTTACTGAGAAGGAGAGCACTTTTTATTCATATTAAATAGTGGTTTTTTGTGAGCTTACTTTCCTTATTGAACGCTTTTATTTATTTATTTATTATCCATTCATTTATTTTGATTTCTAATGGAGTTTAGGCTGGGGGCTCGATGTTAGTTGATTATCTTGGGGAATTGGCCTTTTTCCTCATATTCGTTTGTATATTCTTTGCGTACATAGGCAGCATCGCTTTGGTATCTTATTGATTTGTTTGGTTCTGTAAATGTCACTCCCATGTAGCTTAGATATTGTATGTGGTTGAATAGATGGAGATTGGAGACGCATGGTAGTTCAATTGCTTTTTTTTCTTTTTCTTTTAAAGACTGCAACCCATGTAATTCTGTCAGATTCAAGTGTACTTTACTAGGTTCAAAAGTCTGTTCTCTTATAATACATGCTAAATCTGAGATCTTTCAGTGATTTTTCTGCAGACCTTATCTACATTTTCAAATACTGACTTTTAGTTTTAACACCTAACATGCTATACTTTCATTTTTGCCGCAAAAGAAATTTGTCTTTCATATTTCAGACGTAACTCATCTGTACATACTGTTAAATGCAGAAAAGAAGATGGGGGAGCTGCTGGAGTATATATTGGTGTTTTGGATCTAACAGTCAAAAGAATCGTATCGGACATGCTGTTCTTGTTCCTGAGACAACCGCAGAAACAGAGGCTCCTGCAGCACAAAATTCAAACCAGGCACCATCCATTGTTCTTCCTTTTGTTGCACCTCCATCCTCACCTGCATCCTTCCTTCAGTCAGAACCTCCTTCGATCTCTCAATCACCAACTGGATTAGTCTCGCATTCTTCCAGTATGTTCTCACCTAGTGGGCCAGCCTCCATGTTTGCTATTGGTCCTTATGCGCATGAGACACAGTTAGTGTCGCCTCCGATGTTGTCAACCTTCACCACTGAACCCTCTACGGCTCCTTTTACTCCACCACCAGAATCTCTTCAGTTGACTACGCCTTCCTCACCTGAGGTGCCATTTGCACGGCTTCTAGGGCCCAACCACCAAAATGGGCAATCTGGTCAAAAAATTCCATTCTCCCAATATGAATTTCAGTCTTACCAACTGTACCCTGGAAGTCCAGTGGGCCAACTGATCTCACCTAGCTCAGGGATCTCTGGTTCAGGCACCTCTTCCCCTTTTCATGATGGTGAGTACACTCAGTTCCTCGAATTCCATAGTGGAAACCCTCCAAAACTCTTGAACCTCGAAAAGCTGTCTTCCCACGAATGGAGGTTGGGACAAAGATCTGGTTCTTTGACTCCAGATTCTGTTGGGGCCAGACCTTCTGATGGAATCGTGCTGGATCGTCAAAACTCTGATATTGCTCCACTCAAGAATGTGTTCACTGTATGGAGAAATTCTGAAACTGCAACTGATCAGAGAGTTTCATTTGAGGTAACTGCAGAAGAAGTTGTCAGATGTGTGGAGAAAAAGCCAGCTGCATTATTTAACACTGAGTCCACATCCTCCTCAGACTATGTACAGCGTGTTGCTAAAGGAGATGAAAATTCAACTGAGTTGGCAAACGATGATCACAAGCATCGTACAGGTGCATCTTCTGACATGGCAGAGGAAAGAGCTTCTGGAGGAGATTATGAGGATGGACCGAGGCATCAGAAGCATTGGTCAATTACTCTTGGGTCTTCTAAAGAATTCAATTTCGATAGTGCTGATGGTACAAATTCTGATAAGCCTACTAGCATAGGCACTGATTGGTGGGCTAACGAAAAGGTTATTGTGGAGGAGGTTGTACCAAGTAAGAACTGGTCTTTCTTCCCAGTGATGCAGCCAAGTGTCCGCTAACCAATGAAACATCCGGCTGATTCTTTAGTTCAACGGAGCGCGAACAGTTGTTTCTGAAGGGAGCAAGCAATGACTATCTTAGATATATTAGAAATGGTAGCTAGCAAATTTTATTATTCTGGAATTGAAGGATTTGTTGCAGGACAGATCCATGAAGCATGAAGGCTGTTTTTTGGCCAAAGCATTGGAAGGATATTCTGTAGGAAGAGAACGATTGTGATAGGAAGAGAACGATTGTGATCTTTTTCTTTTTTTTCTCTATATTGATCAGGGCAGTGACATAGATTAACATCACTTTGAATATCTGATTGTCTTCCAAATTGTGATATAAATAATAAAAGCTTTTAGATAAACATGTTCTTGTTTAGGAACATATAAGTGACAGAAAACACCCCCCCCCAAAAAAAAAAACCCTTCTATGGACTATTGGCCCGTTTGTTTCAAATTAAATTTTACCGTTTGTTTCAAATTAAATTTTATAAATTTTAAATTCTAATAGTGTAATTTGTATTATCAAAATCAAAATTCTCTAAAATTTAATTTAACTTAAAACAAGCATGACCTATGTATTATGATGTTTCTTAAAATGGCCTTCAGGTTAACAAAGGACCTGTGCAATCATGAGATTAGATATTTATATCTTGTTATTCACGGATGAATAATTGTATAAGAGGGAGTTGAATATAATTCTCAGATTTCATCGTCCAATGTAAAAACCTCAGATATAATTTGTAAATTAATTACGGAATTAATAAACAAGATAAATTATCTCAATCAATAAAAAATGATTTTTCTGAAATTATAATTTGGTGAGTTACAATCAGCTTCTGAAACTTGTTCAATTCTGAAACCTGTTCAATGATGAACAGTTGTAACCTAGAAAATAATTTCTAATTTCTCAAATTATAAAAACTTTCTTCTCAAATTCTTAGAATTTACTGCATTATTACAGTTGTATTTTGTATTATTTTTTGTTTTTTCTTGTTCAGTACTCTGTACTGCTTTTTTGTCTTTCTTGTTAGTACTCTGTACTACTTTTTGTCATTATTTGATTTGAATATGAGTATATTGACAATTCTAATCCGACTCAAATCAATTGTCTGATCTTGTTAATCATAATCGACTCTGTATTGGATTTTTGATCAGCTTCTTTGTTTGTCACTTCAAATCTTACTAGGTTTAGGATTTGTTGCGTTTTAGTCATACGCGATCTTCAATATGTACTGATAAATCTCTATCTGCTAATGACTCTTTTATGTGCTAATGAATACTTTATCTGATGATGGCCATTTATTTGCTGATGAATGAATTTTATCTGCCGATGACTATTTATCCTTACTTTATCTGATGTGGTCATTTATTTGCTGATGAAGAATTTTATCTATCGATGACCATTTATTCTCTGATGCAAATTATCCATCAATGAATGAAATATCCATCGAGGAACAAATTTATTCGCTAACTCGCTACTCGGATTATTCATCCTCTAATGTACAAATTATACCATTGGAGGATGAATATCCATTGGACCTAATAATTATCCATTGATGAACAAATTACTCATCATAGGATAATACAGTAAAACCTCTATAAATTAATACTCGATAAATTAATAACCTCTTTAAGATAATAATTTGTTCCAGTCCCAAGTTGGGCTAGTTCAAAAAATGAAGAATTTTAATAAATTAATAAAATAATAATTTTTAGAAAGACTCTGTACTAAAATATGGTCCCAACAATATTATAAATTAATAATTTCTTAAAATTACATATATATTTAAGATACTCTGAAATATGAATCAATTGTTGTTTTTTTTTTTTTTGAAATTCACATATAGGTGAATTTCATCTCTTATTTTTCTCATTGCACTTAGAAGTTCCGGTGTCGTATTCTCGTATTGTAGCAAAAAATTGTGAAAAGTTGTTATTGCTTCTTTTCGCATAACCCGTTCCAAAGCTATCAAATCATCTTCATTGTCATCCTCCACTGGATTCTCTTTCACAATCTCCACAATTTCTTCTAGAGTTTGAAGTTGTGAACATTTATCATTTTCACCGGGGTAGTTTAACAGATGATTGACATCCATATTATTGTGACAACCAAGACTTTTAATCATCATCTTAAGTTCATGAGTACCTTCTTCATTATTTGCTTCATTTAAATTCTCTGAGTTTGCTTTAGCCCCTGAACGAATATTGCAGTGTCGGAAGCAATTTTGTATTCTCTGCTACTGAACATTTATCGTCCAAGCTGAGATTGCAAAATTGATGGCCTCTAAAACATTAATCTTTTCTGGATCAGATCGTCCCAACTCATAGCTTTCCAATATATTCTTTTAAAATCTTCTCCGGTAGTGCATCTTAAAAGTTCTTATTATCCCTGCATCGTATGGTTGAATTTTTGATGTCATGTTTGGTAGCAAAAAGAATAACTCAATATTTTGTAACCTTTCAATATTCTTTGGATGAGCTGGACAATTATCTATCACCAACAAAATTCTTCTACCATGCATTTGCTAGTCTAACCGATGAACATATTCTTCAAAAAGAATGCTAGTCATCCAGACTCTTTTGTTTGCACGATATTGACAATTGAAGCTATTCATGTTGACGTTCTTGAAGCAATGTGACTTTGCAAACTTTCCAATAATCCATAAAGGAATTTTTTCTGAGCCATCATCATTGCAACAAATAACAATTATGAGTCTTTCTTTTCTTTGTTTTTTTCCTTCAAGTTGCTTTGTTGCAAGAGAATGATCAGCTTGTAGCTTGTAAAACAAACCAGTTTCAAGTGTTTGTAGACGGGGGGGGGGGGGGGGGGGGGGGGGGGGATGAATGCAAACACTCAAATCTTTTCGATCTTTAAGAACTTTGTTAAGCACAGATGAAAATAGTTATACTATCAGAAAAACTATATTGACTTTAAAAAGAACACACAAGCATTCAAGTTAAAATAGTTGTATTAAAACTTGAAGTTTTTCTGAAAATCTGGTTAATCACAAATGTGATTAATCAGATACAAATTCTGTAACAAGTTACATCTTCTCTTTCACACTCACTAGCTACAATATTTCTTTGAATATTTTCTCTCAAAAATGTTTCAAAGCTTCTCTAGTGTTTGTGTGCTTCTGTATGATGGTTGATCCGTTAGATTTTTTCCACTTTGATGTAATGAGAATTCTTTTGCATATATAGAAGATCAGTAATTGAACCCACGTGCTTGGGCATGCTGCTTTTTTCAACTTCGTCACATCGATGTCCTTTAGGAATGATGTGTCAGACTGTTGTTGCTTTTGTTGCTTCTTTTTCTTCCCCTGATCTGTGTGCATTTAATGATCACGAGTTGTCATTGGACCACCAAACTTCAAGAAATATCGTTCCAGTTTATATCTCTTACTTCTGTAACAAGCTTCATTGATTTGCGTGTAAGACCTGATGACGAGTGTATGCAGTCATAACTATTCACTAATAATAAGCCCTGATGTGGACTTGATCAGTGCTTCCAGATCCCCCTAATGACGATTCCCGACTAAGACTCGATCAGTGCTTCAACTTTCACTTGAGTTATTCAAGTGCTTTTTGATCCCCTGACGTTAAGACTCAAAGCATCCACTGATAGCTTCCACTAATGCAGTGCTGAGCATTCCCCCTGATAGGTTTCCCTGACGGGTTAGCTTGACACTGTCATACCCTGACATGTTCTCCTGACGGGTTGGCCTGCCTTTGTCATCCCTTGATGGGTTCCCCTGACGGATTCCCCTGATGGTTTTAATCACTGAAGCTTTGTTGATTTTTTTTGGAATGTCTGATATGTGGAATACTTAAGTGTTTTTTAGTAACAACAGACATCCCTCTTCACTATCAAGTCCTTTAGTAGTTTCAGTTGGTGACTTACCTAGTGAGTTATACTTCATCCCCTGAGGACTAAGTTGATCGTCAGTGAATGCAAAACGTGTGCAAATACTTAGGTTTATAGAACACCCTGAGTATGTACAGATGCACAATCAAAACTAAAATCATCATCATCATTTATACTTAACATCTTTCATACGAAACTAGTTTATTTTCTCTCTTATGACATCCAATTTCTTTGCCATATCTTTTGTGTCAACCGAACCACTCTTTTCAAATCGGCGAAATGACTTGATACCGTGTCTTTGCTTCAATTTCTCAAGCCAACCTTGAGAAAAGTTGTAGTGATCAGAAGGTTGTTGAGGGTCTAAAAGTTTTATTTTCTCTTTTTCCTTTTCCAGAATTAGCTCTCCAGTCATATTCACACGATCTTGGTATTGGAGAAACCACTTATAAATAACTTTATCCATTTTTGAAAATTTTGTTGGTTTGTGTCGTTTGACATCACCTCATTTTTCCAAATTAGTTGAAATATACTCTGATGAATGCTTCAGAGTATTTGATATTGTACCTTGACTGACTTTTAAATGATATTTTTCATCAAGCCAATGTTGTAAGTCTTTTTGAGCGCACGTGGGGTTATCTCTCTTGTACTCACATAATGGTTTGCATATTTGAACAGTCATAGTTGATTTTTGAACACCTGATAAATGAGAGTGGGAAGCCATTGTTGTATAATATTTGGAGAATTGTTTATGCGTTGTTTATGTACAGTAGTATATTGTCATTTAATATAATACATTGAATATTTATTTCTAATTCATGAATCATCTTATATTTCAATACAATGAATTTTATATAACTACTAGGAACAATGAATTTATGGTATTTATTTCAATACTGTATATGCATGTACAATATAAATACAATGAATCTTTAAATAAATTAATTTTTATAATATATATTATTGAATGTTATGTATATATTGAATTAAAAAAAACCTCTTTAAATTAATAAATTATTAATTTATAGATAAATTAATACCTCTCTAAATTAATGAAATTCTCCGATCTCGAGGGTATTAATTTATAAAGGTTTTACTGTACTTAGAAAAATCCAACTTCAAAACTTATATGTCGATTTTTATACTGTACATGAGCAACTACATTATAATTGAAAATCTAACAATTCTAAGTATATGCATCATCATCAAATGCTATAGTTCTTAACAATTTGCCCCTATTTATGATTATCAATGTTTGGTCCCAAATGAAAAAATACTAGAAGGGAGGTTAAATAGTGTTTTCAAAATTTAAGTCTTGCTTATAAAATTTGCAGTATAAAACACTTTTTGCTTATTAAAAAAAACTTTCTTATATTTTGAAAAGAGTTAGCAGTGGAATTTATGGCAAAGAACCCCTTAGTTTTTAAACCAATGGCTTGAGGCAGCAATGTTAGTAAGTCTTTGCTAAATGATTTTAGCAACGACTGAGTAAAGCAGAGATAAAGGAAATAAGCAATGTAAAAGATAAACAATAAAGTAAAGTGAGAAGGAGAATTTTTATAGTGGTTCGGTCTAAGCCTACTATGTTCTTCTTCTCTTTACTTGAGAAGACACTTACTAAGAATGTTCACACAAAACAAAATACAGCAGGACACTTAGTCCAAAAATACAGTAGGTCACTAAGACCAGATTGAGTCACACAGACTAAAAGAACATAAAATATCTTGTTTGTTATCTTTAAGCAATAAGTTCCTTGTTGAGCAGATTAAATAGCACTTGTTCAGGTGAGATTATCTTGCTGAACTCTTAAGATGTTAGATTGTCAAAGCAATTTCTTGGTGGTTCAGTTATCATAAATGAAATTTATGAGTCTTATTTATACTACTCCAAAAATCTATCCGTTGAGAATTTGAAATAGATCCGTTGGGAGTTGTACTGTCTTGATAGTGACTTGTACCTTTACGGCTGGCCCTTGTTTAGTTCAAGTAGATAGCCGTTATTTTGTCTTCTAGTGCTTTTTGAAAATTCTTCTAGAAGTTGACTAAGTAGGGCAAAAGTTAGGGTCCTTTTTTGACATTCTTACTGCATCAGTCTTTGCTTATATAACTATAAACAAGACTATCCTTGGAAGTTTTTTCACAACTTCAAGATCCTTTCTGATTGATGAGCAGAGTGTTCACTTGTGATCAAAATCCTTGCTTAACTATAGCAGAATGTATCCACCTAACAAGTTGGATATTTTCTAAGTCCTTTTACATCATATAAGTAAGGACTATATTACATCATCAATTCTTATAAAAGTAAAGATAAATATATAAGCAAGGGTGCTTTAACAATCTCCCCATAATTGATGATGTCAAAATGAGTCATTTTGATCACCTTAGCAAGCAACAAGATATATTTCATTTCATTAAATAAAAAATTGGGTACATGAATAAATGAAATACATGAAAGATAACAAAAAAAAAAAAAAAATACTATTCTTGCTTCCCTTCTTCATCTACAGATTCTTCAGACTCTTATTTCATTCTAAAGTTCAGCACCTCCAGTGCCTTCTGAAGTCTACTACAACAACTTCCTCAAGTGCCTTCTAAAGTCTCATATAAGGAGAATGATTTAGAATTTGTACAACAGAGTCAAGAATAGGTTTAGGAACCCTTCCTTTAGCAGCAGTAGGAGTCACGGCAGAAGCAGGAAGAGGAGTCAAAGCTTGATCTTATTGTTATTGTGCATCTTGATCTCTTTCCCCCTTTTGATATCATCAGCCATGAGAGGGAGAAAGTCAATTAGTTAGTTGAGAGTTAGCAAGATTTGATCCTTCTTACACTCAATTTTGTTGATTCGTTCTTCAAGCTCAGAAGCAGCATGAGGAACCTTAGAGCTTTGTGTAGATTTAGCAAGCTGAGACTGAAGACTGGCCAAAATTTTATCCATTTTTGAATCAAGTTCAGCAAGCCTTTTCTTGGTTAATTTGGAATGCGAGCGAGATAATTTTGTAGGCTTGGAGGCAACAGATGGAGGTTTGGAAGGATAGGAGTCTTCAAGCCTGACTAAGATAACAGATTTGGAGCGAATGTAAACTCTGTGGCATGCACACGAAAAGTATTCTGTAGAAGGATCAACAGGATGAACATATCCTTCAGCAGCAGGTAAGTTGGTAGTAGGGATCATAGGAAATTTATGTTTGTGCATATCCATGTGAAACCTTCGGGCAAAGTTTGTTGTTGTTTAATCAGAGTAAGAAGTTGATGTGATCATGTTCCAAGTAGCTCTCTATGGATTTTCAATAAGAACAAGGAAGTTCGGCACCCTTCTGAAGGAATCGGAAATTGTGCGCATGCCTATTCCAAACCAGTAGGCATGGAGCATGGGTAAGAAGAGGAGAAAGTCAGCAGGTAGCATGTATAAAAAAAAATCATCATTGAGTCCAAGCCATAGCCGTCTGCTCCTTGTTGATGCTTCAGAAAGGATGATTTCTTCCTAAAGTTCTCTTTTATGGATGGTCGACGTCCCATATATACTACTCATGTTGTCAGCATGAATGTCCTTGTCTCTTTGATCGACCAAATGTTCTAGGAAATGCTCATAAAGCACAATTTCCTTTTTAGCGCGGATATAAAAGGAGGTGTACATGTCGGATGGGTGCATCAAAACCCAATTCCTTGAATAGTTTCAGCAAGATGCGTCTGAAGCGTCTTACTGTGAAGTTCAGATCGTACTCAAGGAAGCAATAGTCATTCTGAAGTTCAGAGCTATTATCCTCGGTGAGATCTATCTTGACCATCCTTATAGCAGTAGCAACAGTCTTGGCCAAACGTTCTTTTACTAATTCTTCAGGTAAAGATTACTCTCCCTCAGTAGCATCCTCGCCAGTAGGGAGAATTGTGATATCTTCTTCTTCAGTAGGCTCCCCCTCAGCAAGTACCAGTAATGGTGAAAGACCGCTAGGGCTTTTTAGAATTTGTTCAACAAGGTATGCCTTGGGATCCATGCCAGCTTATTCTGCATCTTTTATTAGCAGTGCTCTGATGAGTTCTTTAGATTTTTGTTCCATTCACCTTTTAGTAGGAACTTCATCAAAGTTGTTGTCAGAGTCACTGCTACTATACTTTGTAGTTTTCTTGGCTTTGCCCTTCCTTTTTACAACAACGTGTTCTCTTTTTGATATTTGAACATCATCTCTAATAGCAAAGGGAGGCAAGACAAGGCGTCACGTAGTAGGAGCTTTGTTGAAGGTAGCGGGAATCTCTGCTGTTTGATCATTTTGAAATTCTTCCTCTATGATGAACTCAAGTTTGATTAGATCAGCAAGATATATATTGGTATGCTGTTGTTCTCCAGTAAATTTCTACATCAGTAGCATCTTCCTTTTTCGCTGGGCCTGTGACACTATTAGGTGTGTCAGCAAGCTCTAGTGCTTTAATGATGCTGACCAATTCAGTAGGTGTGGTAGCATTACTTGCTGATGGGAGTTCAGCAGTTGGATTCGGTTGGTCATTAGCAAAGACTTCCTATGTAACAGCATCAATTTCCTTGAAAATTTCATCAGATGAACTTTTTGGAATGGTAGCAGCAACCACTGGTGACTTGGCAGCAGGATGATAGTTGTCAATTTCTTTGAAAAGTTCATTTTCTGCTGATATGGTCGTGATGGGGACAACAAAAGGAATTTCCTGTTGGTCTTGTTTTTACTCCTCATCAGTAGGAGGCTCAATGTCTGATCCTCCTTGAGCAATAGCCTTTGTAGTAGCATCTTCATCATATAATTCTATGAAGAAATCATACATCTCCCTTTCCTCGAAGTCCAGGGTGGCTGGATCAAAGTCAAGATCAGTAGCAACAACCTTAGTTTTCTTTTTAGGTCATTGTATTTGAGCAGCATCTCGTCTTTTTTTGTTGGGTTTGGTCTTACCAGCAGGGTTTGTGACAATAGCAGTTTGTCCCACAGCAGGACATTGCCCATTTTGTTGTTCTTCAGCAAGATCCTCAGCATAGTCTGCTGCCTTCTTCGTTCTTCTTTTTGTAGCAGCCTTTGCTAGTGTAGCAAGATTGCGTTCGTAATTTCGCGAAATTGATGGGGGTGATAAGTTTGCTCTTAGGTAGCTTCTTGAATCTAGTTCTTGCTGGGAAGTGGTCTCCAAGAATTCCCTTGAGTAGCAGGGACAAAGTTTGCCCGTACCTGATCTTGGTTTTCTTCTTGCTGGAGAAGAATTCTTTAAGAAGCTCAAAGAAATTTTGGGCCCAATTTATCTCTTCCTCGGACTTCAGCAGGGATACAAGGGACATAACCTTTGGTGATGCTTCGTCTTAGGACATGAATTTTCACAAAAAGGTTTTATGGAGGATGTCCAAGAGGAAATCTCATTTCTTTAGGAAGTCCTTCATCTTCTTGGTGTTATGATTCTTGACGTATCCGAGCTCTACTAGTACAAGAAGCAGAAGTATGGGTGGAGTTAGCAAGCCCTAACTTGTCATTTGAAGAATATCTCTGATGCTTGCTATTGTGATTGAGACTTTCTGTCCATTGACTTGCCATGTGTTGCTGTTGTGTCCTACTTGGACATCCTGATAGAATTCCCTAATGATTTCTTCAAAGATAGGGCAGTCAGCAGTGATAACATATCAGATTCCGTTGTTCCTTAGCAGCCTTATAACATCAAGAGAATCAACATCTTGCTGATTATCAGCAAAGGAATACAAGTCGATAATGGATTGGACTCAATTTTGTCTAACCAATTTGCCATCTTGTTGTATGTTGACGAAAAAAGTGGTGGTTTAGCCAGAAATTGTTGTAGATCGAGAATTTTTAGCTAGAGGGAGTTAAGAGCGATTGAAAGTAAAAAAAAAATATGAGGGATGAAAGAGTTTATATAGGGGGTGAAAAGAAGTTGAAGAGGTTTATAACAATTACTAATATGAGTAGTGGAGGAGTTAGTGGGAGAGGAATATGTAGGTAGTGGTGAGAATTAATTACCGAAAAGACAATAACCGTAAATAGATAATGGAGCAAAGTGACATTAAATGAGCAAAGAGAAAATAAATGGCTAAAGTTATGATGGGCTATTTTTACGACAGTAAAAGTGGAAATGACGTCATTTTCTGATAAGTCATTGAAATGTCAGCAGGATGTGGTTGCAAGTCTTTGTTGGTGCTAAGGATTGATAGGATTTAGCAGTTATAATATATCCTACTTATAGACAGCAGATAAATATGTCCTTACTTCTCTTATAGTTACCACTAAAAGCCAGAATTGAGCAGGGAGTGTGAATTTGTAAGCAGCAAGAACATCTTTTACTTACAGTATAAGCAAGGTCTTGAAGTTAGTTTCTGAAACAGAAATTTTGTTGAGGAGTCCCCCCTTTTTGTCAAATTTGTAGCAAGGTAGATGTAGATTGAGACAACAACATTGATGAATGTTGCTTAATGTCAGTAGGTAACCTTCATCAGCAGAGACTATCCATCAGCAGCATCTTCAAGGTTTCTCCTTTTTGATAGATTTTAGCAGAATGGAGTGAATTGATACAACAGGATTGAAAAGGACTACTTAGTTATCAGCAAGATCTTTTCCTTCACCTGAGCAGAGAGTTTATTGTATTGCTAAGGACATATGTCCTTGCTTAAGAAAAAATGTTTGTACAACAGACTCTTACTCTAAATTTAGCATGCCTAATTAATTTATTAGTTTGTTAAAATGATTTTTATCCAAGAGTTTTGTAAAAATGTCTACTAATTGATTTTCAGTAGGAATATAATTTATCTCTATAGTACCTTGTTGTACATAATCTCTAATGAAATGATGTCTTATATCTATATGTTTAGTCCTAGAGTGTAATACAGGATTATAAGAAATGACTACAAAACTAGTATTATCACAGAATATAGGGATAGAATTGAAATCAAACCCATAGTCAGTAAGTTGATTTTTCATCCATAGCATTTGCGCAACGCAACTTCCTATTGATATGTACTCAGCTTCAACAGTGGATGTAGATATAGAATTTTGCTTCTTGCTGAACCATAAGACGAGTCTTTCTCCTAGAAATTGGCATGTACCACTTGTATTTTTTCGATCAATTTTACACCCAGCAAAGTTCGTATTCAAATATCCAGCAAGGTCAAAGTTAGAATGTTTTGGATACCAAATTTCTAAGTTAGGAGTTCCTCTGAGATATCTGAAAATCCTCTTAATAGAAGCTAAATGTGATTCCTTATGGTTAGATTGAAAATGTGCACAAATACATGTAGCAAACATAATGTTAGGTCTGCTTGTAGTTAAGTAAAGCAAGGATCCGATTATACCCCGATAGCTTGTTATGTCTACACATTTACCTAGCTCATTTTTATCCAACTTTGTTGCTGATGATATGGGAGTTTTCATAGGGCTTACTGTTTCCAATCTGAACTTCTTAACCAGGTCTTTGGTATATTTGGATTGGTTTATGAAAATTTCATCACTGTTTTGCTTAATTTGAAGTCCAAGAAAGAAATTCAACTCTCTCATCATGCTCATCTCAAATTTGCTTTGCATAAGCTTAGCAAATCTTGTAAAAAGTTTTTCATCAGCAGAACCAAATATTATATCGTCTACATAAATTTGTATGAGCAGTGTTTTATCTTTATGATTTTTAATAAATAATATGATGTCAACTTTACCTCTATTGAATCCTTTATTAATTAAAAAGGAAGATAAAGTGTCATACCATGCCTGTGGTATTTGCTTAAGTCCGTATAAAGCTTTGTTAAGCTTATATACATGGTATGGATGAGAATGATCAGAAAAACCTAGGGGTTGCTCAACGTATACTTTCTCCTTAAGTTGGCCATTCAAAAAGTCACTTTTGATATCCATTTGAAAGACTTTGAAGTCTTGATAAGCAGTATAAGCAAGAAAGATTTTTATCGCTTCAAGCCTTGCTACTGGAGCAAAAGTTTCATCGTAGTCGATCCCTTCCTCCTGTGAGTAGCCTTTAGCCACAAGTCTTGCTTTGTTCCTTGAGATGATTCCATCTTCGTCCATATTGTTCCAGAATACCCACTTGGTGCCTATTAATGTATGATTTCTTAGCATCGGAACTAGATTCCAAACTTTGTTCCTGCTGAATTAGTTTAGCTCTTCTTATATAGCAAAGATCCAATCAGCTTCAGAAAGAGCATCCTCAATTTTCTTTGGTTCCATTTAAGATAGGAAACTTAGAAAATTATTTTCATTTTGAGCAAATCTTCTAGTCCTTACTGAACTTGTGGGATTCCCAATTATCAAATCTTCTGAGTGAGACTTGGTCCATTTCATTCTTCTTGGTAGATATATTCGAGCGTCTTGTTACCTTAGTTCCTCTAAGTTGAGTTCATCATCTTTCACTTCAATAGGGGTGCTTTCTATTGGAATATTGTATTCTGAAGATTTTTCAGCAGGATCTTCCTTAGTTTGTGTAGTCTGTTGACTTTCATCTTGTTCCTTCTCAACTACAAGAGGGAGTGAACCACTTGGTTCATCATGGTTAGATTCATCAAATATTACATGGATAGATTCTTCAACTGTTAGAATTCTGTTATTAAAAATACAAAAAGCCTTGTTATGAGTGAAGTATCGTAAGAAAATATCTTCATCAGATTTTGCTTGAAATTTAGTTAAGTACTCCCTACCATTGTTGTGGATATAGCAGGGGCATCCAAAGATATGAAAGTAACTGATGTTGGGTTTTCTTCCTTTTCATAGCTTATATGGAGTCTTTCTTAGAGTTGGGTGAATGAGAGAAAAATTTTGTGTATAGGAGGCAGTATTTACTGCTTCTGCCCAGAAGTACTTAGGGAGTCTAGCATCAGCAAAAAATGTTCTTCCTACTTCTTCCAAAGTTTTGTTCTTCTTTTCAACCATTCCATTTTGCTGTGGAGTTCTTGGTGCTGAGAAGTTATGAGATATTTCTTGCTTATCACAGAATTCAGTAAAGCCTCCAAAGTCAAATTCTTTACCATGGTCGCTCCTTACTGACTTGATTCTAAGTTTCTTCTCATTTTTCACTTGTCTGCTGAACTTCTCAAACTCTGTTAGTGCATCAATCTTGTGAACAAGAAATAATGCCCATGTATATCTTGTGAAATCATTCACGATAGTGAATCCATATTTCATTCCACCAAGACTAGTTGATATAGGGTCAAAAAATTAAGATGTAATAGTTGGAGGGATATAGAGTTTGATTTTTCAGGTTTGCTTAAGAAAGATTGTTTTGTCTGCTTACCAAACTAGCAAGCTCTACACGGTTTTTCTTTTTCAAAAGAAAATTTAGGCAAACCTTTTACTAGTTCTTCAGTAGCAAGTTTTGAAAGTCTCTTATACCATAACCAACTAGCATCTGCTGAAACTTTAGCAAGAAAACAAGTTGTTTCAGCAGGACTTTGTTTAGCCAAATCTACTACATAAACATTACCATTTCTTGAGCCAGAAAGCTTTAGAGAATTTGTTTGAAGATCTCTTACTTGACATTGATTGTCTAAGAAGGTAACCTTATGCCCTTTGTCACATAACTAACTTATACTAAGCAAGTTGTGCTTAAGATCTTCCACATAAGTAACCTTGTTGAAGCACACTATTTCATTTCTTGTTGAACCATATCCCTTTGTTTTTCCAGAGCTATTATCTCCAAAAATTACTTGAGGTCCATCTTTTTCTTTAAAGTTGGTGAGCAAGGCTTTGTCTCTTGTCATGTGTCTTAACATCCACTGTCCAAGTACCAAATTTGTTCCTTACTCACAACCTACAATTCATAAGCAGAGTCACTTTGGTACCCAACAAGACTTAGGTCTGGTTAGGTTGGTACGCTTGAGGACCCATACTTGTCTCGTTTTTGATCTTTGAGACCCAACAGTATAGTAAGGATCCACAAGGTAAAGAGAAGCAATGTGACCAATCCTATGACAGTAATAACATCTCGAATGCAGCATGTTGTGTTGTGTGTGTTGCTTACCTCATCTCTTTGGTTGAGGTGGTTTCTAGTGTTTGCTCCTAACCCAACCTTTGCTAAATTCCAAATTCTTTGCATTGTTGTAACGATGAGCAGGAAGAACATGGTTCTTGCTAAACTTTCCACCTTTGGTCCATTTAGTACCACGTTCTTGCTTATGGTTCTGATCAACATGGAATTTGTGTTTTAGCAAGGTATCATTTCTGTTACTCTTGGTTTCTGTAGGAGGTTTGCACTTTGTTCAATGAATGAAGATTGTTCTACTAATAGATTTAGCTTCACTTTCTCCACTTTCTTCGGCAGGAACTTCGCAAGTTCTGGATCCAATTCATCCTCGATCTAGCAAGCTTCTTTGGCTTTTCAGCAAAGCACAAGCATTAGATGATGATTTGTTCCACGTGGAGATTGTAACTGTTAATTCATCAACTTGGGAGGTTAACTTAGACTCTCTCTCTTGAAAGTCTCTGAGATGTTGTCAAAGCATAGTCCTTTCATCATCAATAGCAACTAACTCCAAATTCTCAGCTCGCACTTTTTCAAGTGTAAGCAGGATTTCAGAGTTCTTGCTCCTTAGTTGATCAGACTCTGTTGAAGCAGTTCTCAACAATCTTCTATAACGATGCCACTGAGATGCAACATCCTTAAGCAAGGAGCGCAACTCAAATTCAGTAATGTCAGTACAGTCAAAATCAAATACCTCAATAAAATCTACTTCCTTACTGACTTCTGATTCCTTAGCCATTAAGCAAAGGTTGACAACTTCTAGTCTTGAATCTTCTTATTCACTCTCACTATCGTTCCAAAATTTTTCAGCAAGGAGTCCCTTGTCTTTCTTGGAGGAGTTGTTCTTTTGCTTATATTTTTTATAGTATTCATTTCCCTTGCTCTTATCATTAACAGGGTATTTCTTCTCTTCTCTTACTATGCTTCGGTAGTCAGCAGCGTAATGTCCTAGTTTCTTACAGTTATAGCAGAGGTCTTTTGATAAGTCTCTCTTGCTGTTATTTCTATTTCTTCTGAAGTTTTCTGGGTCTTTCCTCAAGAATCTTCTAAACTTCCTTGCTAGCATAGTGATGTTTTCGTCACTGTCACCAGATTCTAAGTCTGATTCTACTACCGGCTTAGGCTCAGCAGCCTTTAAGGCCACTCCTTTGTCTTTCCTCCTAGGTTCAGATATGGCATCTCTTTAAGCTAGTTCCATTTCACAAGTAAACAGGTTTCCATATAGTTGTTGAAGATCAGTAGCATGTAAGTTCCTCAATTCCTTTACTATAGTGGTTTTAGGATCCCACTGTCTTGATAAAGATCTCATGAATTTAAGATTGATGTCTTTGGTGTCATAGGTTTTCCCTAGAGCACGTCGATTGTTGAGCAGTATAGTGAATTTTTCATACACAGCAGTAAGGTTTTCTCCTTGCTGTATATTGAACATTTCATATTGTTGTATAAGAAAGGGTTGTTTATTTTCTCTAACTTCTGTTGTGCCTTCATTTAGTACCAGCAGGGCATCCCATACTTCTTTAGTAGAGGTGCCATTAGAAAAACTTTCAAACATTTCTTCCTCAAAACCCATGAAGAGAATGTTCATTGCCTTTTTGTTGAATCCTACTAATTTCTTTTTTTCATTGGTCCATTCCTTTCTCAGCTTTGGTATAAGCTTGTTGGGATCAGCAGGGTTTATCTTTTCTGGTATGTAAGGCCCAACATTTATTGCATCAAATAATTCCTCATCAATAGCATCTATGTATACATGTATTCTTAATTTCTAGTTAGCATATCTATCTCTGGTGCACATGGGGGGTTTGCCACCAAAATCACTTCTCAAAGCCATTTAATTTTGGATCCTCTCAAGTTGTAAGGCTTAACAAAGAGTGTTAAACTCTGATACCACTTGTTAGGTCCCAAAGGAAAAATACTAGAAGTGGGGTTGAATAGTATTTTTCAAAAATCTAAGTCTTGCTTTTAAAACTAGCAGTTTAAAACACCTCTTGCTTATCAAAGATCTTTCTTATATTTTAAAAAGAATTAACAGCAGAATTTATAGCAAAGAACCCCTTAGTTTTTAAATGAATGGTTTTAGGCAGTAATGTCAGTAAGTCTTTGCTAAAAGAGTTTAACAAGGACTTAGCAAACATGGATAAAGGAGATAAGCAATGTAAAAGATAAGTAGTAAAGTAAAGTGAGTAGGAGAATTTTTATAGTGGTTCGTTCTAATCCTACTCCACTCTTCTTCTCTTTACTTGATAAAACACTTACTAAGAATGTTCACACAGAACAAAATATAGTAGGACACTTAGTCCAAAAACACAGTAGGTCACTAAAACCAGATTGAGTCACACAGACTAAAAGAAGATAAAATATCTTGTTTGTTATCTCTAAGCAGTAAGCTCCTTGTTGAGAAGATTAAATAACACTTGTTCAGGTGAGATTATCTTGCTGAACTCTTAAGATGTCAAATTGTCAAAGCAATTTCTTGGTGGTTCAGTTATCATAAATGAAATTTATGACTCCTATTTATACTACTCCAAAAATCTATTTGTTGAGAATTTGAAATAGATCCGTTTGGAGTTGTACTGTCTTGATAGTGACTTATACCTTTACAGTTGTTACTTGCTTAATTCAAGTAGATAGCTGTTATTTTGTCTTCTAGTGCTTTTTGAAAAGTCTTATAGAAGTTGACTAAGCAGGGCAAAAGGTAAGGTCTTTTTCTAACATTTTTGCCGCATTAGTCTTTGTTTATATAACTATTAAAAAGACTATCCTTTGAAGTTTCTTCGCAACTTCAAGATAATTTCTGATTAATGAGCAGAGTGTTTATTTGTGATCAAAATCCTTGCTTAACTATAGCAGAATTTATCCCTCTAACAAGCTAGATATTTTGTAAGTCCTTTTATTTCATATAAACATCGACTATATTACATCATCAATTCTTATAAAAGTAAAGATAAATCTATAAGTAAGAGTAATATAAACATGGGTGCATTAACTGTGAAGACCCAGATTTGTAAATAAATTTCGTTATGAAATTTAATTATTTTAGCTTATTTTCTTCATGAAAATTATTTTCTTATAAGTTGTGAATATTGAAATTATATTTTTTTTTATGAAAAAAATTTGTCTGCAACGTGATGTCCAAAAGATTTTTTTTAATTTTGTAAAGATCATGAGGTTATGAATTGTTCTACCCTTAAAGGAGTGTTTCGCGGGTAGCTACATTACCCATCTTCTTTTTAAAATACTTCACTGCTGGGGGGGGGGAACAGCAGCATTAAATGCTCATCATCCCTATCATTACCCTAGAGTCAGCTATGAAAGATGACCGAAGGACACAGCAGCCGTTTCAACCACTCTTTCCTTCTTCAGTCATTTCCTTTCTTTTCATAGCCAACAACTGAGATCAAGTTGATCCTACGGTTCTTGTTGTTCAATCAAGTGATATATATATACACATCACGCTGTTGTAACCTTGATTCTACCTTTCTAAACTTCCATCAAACTTAAATTTAATTTTCGAGACAGCAGTTCTTCTTGAAGGATAAACCGAAGCATTTATTTCCTTTCTACAATAAGGAGGTAAGAGCATCTCATTTAAGTCTTGCTATATTTCTTGCGTCTCTGCTCTACCTACCACCTTTAATACCATGTTCATTTATTTTCAAAAGTATGACTTAATGCATATTCTAACGATCGGAGTAAATGTCATTTGTTTCAAGTTGTCTAAGATGGGTGTAGTGTTGTTGACAACCACCTGGTGGACAAACCTTTAACTACCAAACATTCTGTTGATAGTAGTCGCAACCCCATGCTTGAGTATTCTTTAACCTGATTTTCTTTATCCTAAACCGTGTTTAGGATGGCATGCAGACCAAAAGAAATGTTATGTATCACTGAGAGAATGATGAGTTTTGACCTAAGTATGGATTTGGTTGAGGGCACCACACATGGAGGAGTGAGGAAGACGACCCTGTCTGAGACAGACTTTAACTTAGTCTCTGACGGGTTTGAAATAATTCCCGATGGGTTGATAATCCCCGATGAGTTATTAATCCCCGAAGGGTTGATAATCCCCGATGAGTTATTAATCCCCGATGGGTTGATAATCCCCGATGGGTTATTAATCCCCGATGGGTTGATAATCCCCGATGGGTTGATAATCCCCGATGAGTTATTAATCCCCGATGGGTTGATAATCCCCGATGGGTTGATAATCCCCGATGAGTTATTAATCCCCGATGAGTTACTAATCCCCGATGGGTTGCTAATCTCCGATGAATTAAAGCGTAGTAATTCCATGATGCGCAGTTTGTTTTAAAACTATAAAATGCTATTTTCTTAAATTATTTTAAAATGTTTGAATTGATTTCTTAACCTCAATAGCTTTATATCAGATTGAGACGTTAAAAGTTAAGGACATCACATGTGCATTTTTCCCTCATATTTTAACCCAGATAATAAATTCATCTTGTGATATGTATATTCTTACAGAACTTTCCACTCACGAGTAAATTAAATTTGGTCGTAAGCAAAGGACTGAGGCAAGTATATTCACAATCTCATGCTTATTTCAGTTTAACGCATTATCATTTGTTCCGATATGCGTAAAAGGTTGGATTTATACTTTCATTGTTCTGATGCATGAGCATGCTATGCTTTTGATTCTGCTAGCATGATATGAATGATGACGCATGGATATAAATGAGCTTTGAATTTCAGCTATGTTTTCAATCTTATATCTGTGTAACGAGAATGTGAATGATGCCCCTTATGGGGGTTATGCCACATGGTTGGCAAGAGGAAAGGAAAGGTGCTGATGTGTTCTTCACCTGACCAAGAGGAAATGTTATTTGACTACGTAGTCACTCAGAGGGATCATGCGGTCCAGCCTGGCCAGCTGTGTACTGCATGGTTAGCAGATCCACGGGTGTAGCCCCCGTTGGATATTTGAAAAGTTATGATCAGGTGTATGCCTGACTTTCTTCAAGGGAGGATCACAAGTTGTATATCATCAGTGAATCCTCAAAGATTTTGAAGGTTTCTGAGGTCTTGGTATTGCTTCACCAAGCCTCACAAACAGAATTTGAATTTCTCTCCTTTGATTCCAAATGAAATTCATTGAATTATTCATATTTTTCCTCAATGTGTATATACTTGTTGGGCGTAAAACGCTCACCCATGTTGAATGTTAATGATTTGCAGGACAGAAAGCTAAAGCTGAACCCTCTGACAAGGGGAAAGCAAAGACGATAAGCTACTAAGTGTTTATCCTTTTGATAGAACTGATGAAGGAAAGAGAGGAATGAAGGAAGGAAAGAAGGAAGACGTTTGAAGAGTTAATGAAATTCGTTTTGTTATTAAGAAATGATGTAATAGCTTCCGCTGTAATTACTTAATTCTTGGGTTGTAATTACTCTCAAATGCTGTTTTTATTCAGTAATTATTTATGAATGGATGAATGGTTATCTTTACCTTCTTATGATGATGCCCTAGTCCGGTATGGGATTATGGGGTTGTCACATTAACGATCAATGATAAGCATAAATCAAGTTTTGATGATGATAACAAAACCCAAATCTTATACAAACACTACTTAGAATTGAAATTAAAGACTATGTAAATTACAATTGCACATAGACTTAACAATGATGACTTCATAGACTTTGTTGTCAGTTTCTGCAAATTTTTCAGTTCAGTTCCTACATCAATCTTCGAGTTTAGTTCAATCATCAAATTGTTCATCCTTTGATATCTCTAACAACTTTCCCCCTATCTTCATCAAAATTACTTTCACTCCCCTTGACCTGATTATTCTCCTCATTTTTTACATCAGCATCTCATGTTGAAAGTTAGAAATAGACAGATTAGGTTGACTAATAGGAAGAATTGTTTCAGCTTATGAATGTCCTTTGAACTATGATCTGACAATTCTCCCCATTTGAATATCCTTTTGAATTAATAAGAAGATTAACGTGAATACCAATAATGTGTCCTTTGACATTCTGGAGCTCAATTCGAAAATCATCGATCACGAAGTGTTGGAGTTTCATGTTTCTCTTTTTTATGTTGATCAATGCTTCATAAACATCTTGTAGTACAGTTGTACTTGATCCTCGTGCAATTAGTAATTCAGTATGAGGTGTGCAGTTGTATTATCCAATAATATTGTGTTGCTTGCATCCAACCAAGCATCCACAATCTCTTCTTCATGTTCATCTGTAGTTCCTGTTGTGAGATCTAACAGTCTGTCTTGATAATGTCATCATTAGACACGTCAGTAAGCAATTGTTGTTTTGCATTTCCTGAAGTAATTATTCTCTTAGTATCCTCTGATGTCTGATCAGAATGGTGATGAAAGAATATATGAGCTGCAAAGGTAGTAGTGTGTGAACATTTCTCTTTATTCTTTTCTTCAAAGATCTCATCCTTGCTCTCACCCTCTCCTTTTGCCTTACTTTTATAAGTCAATCGCTCACACTCATTTTCTTTTAATCTCTTTTCCTCACCTTTTTCTAGACACAATATCTGACTCTCACTAAGTATTCTCTCAAGCTCACCAAAAATATTTAAACATTTCAGTTATGGATGAACCTAAAATGGTGTAGGAAATATAAACAGTAAGTGTTCTGCATCAATGGATGTTTGAGAAAGAACAGTTGTATTATCCACTGATGAGTTGAGAGTTGCTATTTTGTGTTCCAGCTACAGAATTTACTTCTATGATGACTGAACTATCAGAGAGGCTGAAACCAATTGAATTATTAGATCTCCATTACTTCTGAAGAAATATCAAAGAGAGAAGAAGAAAGAATAAGAGTATAGAATTGAGTATTGATTGCTTCTCTTTAATAAAGAAAATAAAATCATCAATTTGAGATTTTTGTGTGTGCACTCAATGACAGGTTGATCATTGACCAAGTCCTACTTTTTCTTCTTCTTTTGAAATGTATTTATAGATGTGTTCTTTTTAGACTCAAATACATGTGCCCTTGGAGGTGGACAACTTTCAATAGATACAACCTTTTGAGAGAATGCGCCTAGAGATGCGTTTTTTCCTTTTAGACTCGGTATCCTTTTGAGAAGATACTAAACAGTCTCCAAGGGTTCTCACTTTTCTCTTTTTCTTTTTTATTTCACCCACATGTTCACCCTCCCCCTCAGTTGTTGCTGGTTAGGGTTGTTTTCTTTTTAAAACCTTTATCTTTTGAGAAATAGAGATGGTGGGTTTTGTTATAGCTCTGGATTTAGAGAGTTTTGCTACTTGGATAAAAAGAATTGGGTCAATACTACTCTCTTTCATAGTAGCAGAAGTAGAAGAAGTAGAAAGAGAAAATTTTGCTTTTGCAGAGAATTTATTATTGATGTATGAAATTGAAAGCAGTATAACTCTACAAATAATGAAGTGTAAATGTTTTTCTCTCACTCACTGTGCATGTTAGTTAATTTGAGAAAGAAATTTAATTTTAAGAGTAAAACTAACTACATACATGCCACAACGAGATTGGTTTGCGTTTTTATTAAAATATTCAAAAACCCGCTAACTCAAAAATTAAAATTTTATCCACTAATGATGTTGAGTCATCAGTCAATAATATTTTAACTTCTGCTACTAGCAAGTAATTATCCACTAATGGGTAAGTCATCTAGGGATAAAATTTACTGTTGCTGCTTTTTAGTCATAAATCGATAATTATTATCTGAAGAGTGAAATTATCTTCCCATGCCTCATTTATTCATCAATCGATAATTATCCTCTAAAAAGTAAATTATGTACTGATATTTCCATCAGACTAAACTTATATGTTGATTAGTTATACTATCAGCTAATACTGATATCTACTTCCTTTGTCAGCGGATAATTATCCACTTATAGATTTTGAGGGATAATTATTTACTATCAGTTGATAATTATCCACTGATTAGTTATATTGTCAGATGTTAATTACCTACTATTGCCTTTTATCAACTGATAATTATTCACTGATCAGTTATACTATCAGAGGCTAATTATCTTCTCCTTCATTTTAACTTGCATGATGTTTTCAAGATTTTATTCACCAAGATTAAGCATATCTAACTCACTTACCAACTTTGAAAATGTGGCTTCATCCAATGGTTTGGTGAATATGTCTGCAAGCTACTTCTTATTCTAGGTTGTAGTGCTTGTTTTAACACCTTCAGTTCTTTGCTCCTAGCTGCTTCTTCTCTGAAAAATAATTTCAGCTACTTTTGAAACTCCCCCAAAATCAGTAACTTCTGTGTTTTCTACATTTTCAGCATCCATTGATGGAGGTTTTTTGAGTTTCAGTTTCATCTTTCTGATGCATCAATTCTAGTATCCTCTGACTCATCAGCTTCATGTTCATCTTTCTATTGTGTTAGCAGCGACTTATCACCATTGATGTATCTTGAACATCCACTGTCTAAGATTCAAGCTTTGTTTCTTCATGCCTGCACCCACAAACAGCTAATTTGAGTTTGGTACCCAAATCAGTTTGAGTCCTTTGACAATAGTAAAATTTATCTTAGTTGCAGTAAAAAATATTTCAGATTTATCAGTCTTTACCACCCACTTCATAGAGGAAATTACTTTCTTCTTAGTCTTGGGTGCTTCAGTTTTTATCTTTGACTTTTGAGTTTCTTAACCTTTTTAGCATGAAGTTGGTTCTTAACAGTCATGTTCTTCCTATTAGAGGATAAATTTCTACATTGTATGCTACTAGGATCACTTTGACATTTAAAGGTAAGGTGGTTGGAGTTCTCACACTTCTAATACTGTTTACTAGGAGCATTTATAATAGGAGAATAATTAGAGAACTTGTTTACTCACTCCTTATCATTTCTATTCCTCTTCTGATTATCCTTTGATGAGTGAATCTGTTGTTTATCCTTTGATGAGTCAATTTTTTATTGATTTGAGCTTTTGGCTCTTGACTCATTCAATTTCTTTTCTAGCAAGTCTCACTCTTTGGTCCAACACCTTTTCCTTAGCTTTTTCCTCACTAGCCAGTAGTTCAACAAATTTTACTTTCTTAAAAGTGTGGGCAGTAGCTACTGGAGTACTCTTTTTAGTGCTAGCTTCACTAGTTCCAGTGGTTAGCAACTCTTTAATTAATGGTTGCTTTTCTTGGACCTTATTATAGCCTAGTCCTTTAGAAATGCTATAATTTTCAATGGTTTTCCTCACTTTCTTCAACAAATTGGTCCACTCTTTCATGATGTCTTGTTCTTTTTTCAACTTTGCCCTCAACCATTCTTCTATCTCTCAAGCAAGAACAAGACCATGCTTAGTCTTTCTGTACTCCTCTCTAACCTCTTCTAGCTTAATCAACTCAGTCTTTAGTAAGGAATTCTTAGCGACTAATAGATCATTTTCTTTTTGAATTCTCTTATTTCTCTTACTAAAGACCTTAGGGTTGCATACAGATCCCTAATTTCAGTTGACATTTCTTTTATGTTTTTGTTACAATCTGTAAGAGACATTTTAGATAGGTTGGGTTTTACCTTAGTGCCTTGAGGCAAGCTGCTAGATCAAATGATGTCCCATCAGATGATACTGTCATAAGTGCAAGATTGATGAATTCCATATAATTTGATTGGTCTAAATTCACCCAATCATTTTTCTTTACAATGAATGCTTTATTCTTCTTGTTGATAACATCAAAGTATTTCTTTTTTGTAGTAGTCATCAACTTTCTTCATTTTTTTAGTCTGTTTGACAGACTTTTGCTTGTTGCATTCATTTGCAAAGTGTCCAGACTTTTAACAGTTGTAACATTTGATCCTTGATCTGTCAATAGCACCAAACTAGACAGGCTTCTTTGTTGGTGTTATGTTTTTAAAGTCCTTATCTTCTTAAATCTCAGCTTTTTGAATTTCCTTGCAAATAAGGTCATAACTTCATCAACAGCCTCATGTTCCTCTAGAGTATAGATCGCTTCATCTTCACTATCTATACTTTCAGCTCCACAGCCCTAGCTTCACTCTCTTCTTTAATGAGAATTGTCTTCCCATGAAGTTTCTTGCTCGTACCTCCATTCATAAGTGCCACTGATTTTTGTTTTTTTGTGGTCTTAACTTAAACTCTCTCTATTGAACCTCTAACTCATAAGTCTTGAGGTTCTCATAGAACTTCTCCAAGGACATAGAGTTCATGTCCTTGGCTTCCCTTACAGCTGTAGTTTTGGCATCCCAACTCTTTGGTAATGCCCTTATGAACTTTAGATTCACATCCTTGTTGGCATATGTTTTGTCAAAGATCCTTAAGTCATTAATCAATTTGTTGAATCTATCAAATAGACTTGTTAATAATTCATCAGTTTTGTTTGTGAGCAACTCATATTGTTGGATCAATAAGGACTACTTGTTCTCCCTAACTTCCTCAGTCCCTTCACATAACATTTGAATTGTCTGTCAAATATCCTTGGCAGACTCACAATTTATGACATTGTTGAACATGTCATTTTCTAAACCATTATAAAGAATGGTTGTGATCTTAACATATTTCATGGAGTCTTCCTTTTCTTCAGTTGTCATCTTTTTTGGGAGTTTGTACATTGTATACTCAAGGGCTATTTGGTCATCTATTGTTGTCGCTAGAAAAAGTTTCATTGGATTGGGAGATCCTTCTTCCAAAATCGTTATATTATAAGGATTTGAAGATTTCAGATGCATATACATCCTTCTTTTCCATAAGAAATACTTCTCCCTCACTAATAGTGAGATCTTTATATTACCATTTTTACTACTCATCTTGATCGTCTAGTAGATATGTCAACTAGAAAATTCTGATACCAATTGTTATTTCCAGATGAGTAATCATAGAAGAGGGGTTCAATACAATTCTAATATTTCTTGTTCAATGTAAAGATTTCAGATATAATTTGTAAGTTAATTACAAAATTAATAAACAAAATAAATTCTATCTGTCAATAAAAAATGACTTTTACTGATCTTGAATTTGAAATTACAATCTAGTGAGTTAAAGCCAACTTTTGAAATATGTTCAATGATAGAACAGCTGCACTCTAAAAATAATTTTTAACTTCTCAAGTTATGAAAAACTTGTTTTTCAAATTCTTAGAATTTACTTCATTATTACAGTTGTATTTTGTACTATGTACTACTTTTTGTTTTTCTTATTCAATACTCTGTACTGCTTTTTGGTCTTTCTTGTTAGTACTCTATACTACTTTTTGTCGTTGGCTGATTTGAATATGAGTATATTGACAATCCTAATCCGATTTAAATCAGTTGTCTGACTTTGTTAATCTTAATCGACTTTGTATTGAATCTTTGATCGACTTTTTTGTGTCTCACTTCAAATCCTATTAGGTTTAAGATTTGCTACGTTCGAGTCATACGCGATCTTCAATATCTACTAATAAATTTGTATATGTTGATGGCTATTTTATCTACTCATGGTCATTTATTTGCTGATGAAAAATTTTATCTATCAATGATCATTTATCCTATTATCTACAGATGAACAAAATATCCACCGAGAAACAGATTTATCTGATAACTGTTTACTTTGATTATTTTTTTTTAATATACAAATTATACCGTCAGAGGATAAATATTCACTGGACCTAACTATTATCCGTTGATGAACAAATTACACATCAAAAGATAATACTTAGAAAAATTCAACTTCAAAACTTATCTGCTGATATTTATACTACATATCAACAGTTATTTTACAATTGAAATCTAACCATTCTAAGTATATACATGCTCATCAAATACTATAATTTCTAACAGTTGTCAATTTGATCAAAATATCCTTATAACTAAAGTCTATTAAATAACTTTTAAATAAGTACTCTAGTACATATCAATAAAACTAGCAGGATACAGTATTTACATTTGTATCCGTTTTGTTAAAATATACGAATTTGAATAAAACATCAGCATCTTATATATTGGGCAGATGAATATGGAACTCCGAGCAACTAAAGTTACTGAATATTTTATTTCTGTAATCTATTGATTACCTAAATATCTAATAAGAGCTCTGATTTATCGATTTGGTTTTTAAAATAAATATTTGATAAATTTTCTCCAATTTGTCAAAATGAAAAATAGTTACTCCATAGATATTTTGACCTTCTGTTCATGAATTCTAAAAATAAAACTTGGTACGGACATATGTGACTTTGATAATATTAACGAGAACTATAGAATTAGGTTGTGTTGTTCTAATACTTCAAATAAATACAAATTAAACTCTGATTATAGAATTTGCAAATTAACCTAAAAGCTTTATATTTATATATATGTAAAAGTAGTATATTTTCACAAGTTAAAATATATTGATTTTAAAATGATTATAAAAACTATGTAAATGAATATTGAAAAATTTTAAAAATTTACATGTATTGTTTTGCTATGCTCTTTCAATTGATACGAAAAGATTTTTCTAAAATGTTTTAGAAACTCAACATAGCCTAGTGGATGTGATTATAATAATGATATATATATGATCTAGAACCAATTTTTCAACAATCCCAATAAACATTTTGTTTTACCTTAATATATATAAAAAGGTAGCTAAGAAAAATTTATTCAAGACCTTAAAATTCTTGCAAAAATGAAATTATAAAAAATGTGTTTAATTATAAAATTTTTGATTAGTCAATTTTCTTTATAATTTATAAGTCAAATCAAGTCATTACGCGGGACGGAATATTTTGTAGCCGTTGATACTACTGCGAGTGTTTTCCAAACAAGAAGTGGATTGAATTAAAACTTTGATGCCAAGTACATTAATTCTTGTTCTTAATGAGAAATGGATTAATGTAATTAGACATTAATTATGTACTATGCACAAAAATTTATAATTTTTTTTATATAAGTGTCAAGCGTGGTTGTTGATGTGAAACCCCAGACTTTCTGTAAGTATTATTAAATAAATTTTAGTTTATTTGCGATTGTGATCAAATATTCTTTTTTGAATATTGAAAAAAAAAACCAAGTTTCAGTTTAAGATATTATTATGTATAGTAATAGTATATGTAATAGTAATATTAGTATGAGTTATCATTATTACTGTTACAAAGGAAAGAGAATTAATAATTTTGTCAATATGATTCCCACTAATGAGTAAGTAATTCGGCCGATAAGTCATTAGTATTATCGAGTACTACTATATAATATCTGTGAGAAGTACACACATACGTGTAAGTGAAATTATCAAGTAATTGTTTATTATATTTAATGAGCTAGTGATTTAGTTAATTCCACATCCTATGCTAATTTGAGATGTGAAACACCCTACGCCTGATATACTTGTTCCCCCGGCTCTCCTATATAAAGAAGACTCTTGTCTTACTATTCTTCCTTTCTAAACACTCTCAAACTCAAAATAATATTCATACAATGTGTGTTACAAAATTGAAAGTTTTGCTAGATAATTTTAAAGGCTTAACTAGTTATTTAATTTGACTAAAAAACATGAAAAATAAACTCTGTGTTTGTTTGATCATTTAACTATAGTGAAAACCTAATATATTCTCTTATCTATAATCTCCCCATATAAATAAACAACATGGACAGTCTCTATACTTTCAAAATACTCAAAGAATTTTTCTATATATTCAACATTGATATATTGTTCTTTGTTATCTTTTATTCTTTACAGCTTCTGTAAGTTAAAAGGGTGAATATTCAACTATACAATTAAGAAAAGAATTCAATTTTTAACCAATTTTAACTACTGTTGTAAACTGAATCTTTTTCTTTCTTTTTGAAAACTCTGTTTATCTTTGAATCAGGACTTTTCACTATAATAGATAATAGCTTTATGTTAGTCTCTAATAGTTCAAATATTAGTCTCTTACGGTTCAATATAAGTCTCTAATAAGTTAGTAATATCCTTTGATGATGTTCACATACAATATAAACAATTATTTATAAAACTGAAACAAACATATTTCAATTAGGGAGATGTTCACATACAACATAAACAACCATTTATAAAACTGAAACAAACATATTTCAATTAAGGAACAAATACACAGAAAGTCTAAATTGCAAGCCATCGGAGGATAATTAATTACTGATGGAATAATTTAGTCATTTGAGGATAATTATTCATAAATGTGTAACAATTATCCACTCATGAGTAAAAAATTATCCACTGACGAAAAAATTATCCCTTGACAGATAAAATTATCCCCTGACGAGAAAATTATTCCTTGACATTCAAAATTTTTATTTTCTGATAATATTATCCACTGATTTTACAACAATATTCAACCATATTGTATGGACAATATGGTGACAACAATATTTCACCATCCTAAGTCGGAAAAATGTTCCTTTGTACCAAATGTGAAATATGAACCATCAATTTTTTTTAATAAACATAAAAGGAAGAAGAAGAGATATGAACCATGAAATATCTACAAAAAAAGCAATATCTACGACGTTACTAAATATAGTCATAACGTGAGTTACGGGTTATTTAAATTTGAGGTATTAGTTTCAATTGTTTGAACTTCACCGCTTATTAGAGAAAGTAGCAGCTCCTAAACATGCATAAGGCACCATTCCCCATATTCAACTTTAATCCAACCAAATTTGAGTTGAGATATCAACCAATTTTAAAGATTTTTAAGCTCTTTTCAATGTTTTAGTCCTTTTATATGTTTTGGCCTTTTTCAATATTTTTGAAATTAGATCTATGGTTGTATGGATCTTTGTTTTTGGAATTCACTGGCCACGTCATTTCCAGTTAATTTAATCTTACTTTTATAAAACCAAGTCAGCAATTTTTGGACAGAAACCGTTTAAAATTGACGGAATGATATGTTGTAAATTTAAGTTGAATTTAATGGTCTAGTATGAAAATTTTAAAGTGCAGTGGATTAAATCAAAATACGCGACGAATACAATGACTCAAAATATATTTTTGCCACGGTGACTATGATAATTTGAATTAAGTGCTTAATTTTTTTTATTTAAGTGCTTAATAGTTTTCAATTATTAAAATTTAGTGCTTATTGAAAATACTTAGTGTTTTGTTTATAATAATACTTAATGTTTCTTTAATACATTGAATTGATTGACACACAGTAATAGTAATTTAGCAACAAAAAAAAAAACTTAGTAATAGTGTGAGTTTATTTAGTTTTCTTTTGCATCGATTTCTTTTTTTTTTCTCTCAAATATTCATTAGGGTAGTCAACTCAGGTTTCACATGAAAAATAATATATTTTTTTATTTTGCCACGTAATTGCTACCTCAACGCTAAGTTAATCGTTTCGTTCAAAATTGAGGAAATGGTTTAATTGCACATTAAAATAAAGTACAATGGTGTAATTACAACTTTTAAAAGTTCAGGGACCCAAAACATAAAAGCGACCAATTTGAATGGCCAAATTGTTATTTTAGCCAAAAGTGAATATATATATATATATATATATAGAAACAGGGAAAAAATAAAAGAGCACAATAAAATTTACTAAATAAAAAATTATATAATAAAATTATAAAATTTTAGATTTAACGTATTGATTACTATAAGTTGAAATATATATAGTACTAGGCCTTGTATATTATTTTAGATAATTATAATAAGTAAAAAAACTTTAAGAATATAATTAAATGAAATAATGATTTATTAAATAACATATTAAAAAAATGTTTAGAATTTATAAGTAATTTTTCTACAATTTATAAGCAATGTATGATCTTTTTTTCCATGTCATCCCATACCGATACCCAATATTAGGACACACACACACACAAAAAAGCGATATGTGACTTTAAACCATGGTTGCATCTGTTTGGCAGAGTCGCATAGTTTTTGAATTTTGATGCATTTTTGTTGAATAGCCATCATTTTGTTACCTCATATTAAGATCAGAAATGAAAAAGTTAGCCATAATAGCGGATGTCTATTGTTTAGATAAACATTTTGGTCTTATAGTTGAGAACACAGTACGTTGGTTAATTGGGAATCAAGTAAATTGCTTGATAAATAAGTATATGGGTTGGATACCTATCTTCAGAAACAAATCCTACTTGTAAGAGGATTGAAATGGAGTTTTCCTAAAAAGGACTGGAATTTGGCAAGTAAAGTTCTATCAATTACGCCGTTTAACCTTAACCCCATTTGCCTATATAAAGGTAAGTTGCACTTTATTCATGAGATTACATACTACTTACTAGTTTACACTGCATAATTTAATTAAGGTGATACTCTCCTCTTCTTCTTCTTCTTCTTCTTCTTCTTTATCCATCTTCTGCAATTCCTTGAAATCATCAACCCAGATGAAGAAATCTGTGAAATTGAATCCGAAGATGATGAAAACCCCTCCTCTTGATCTTCTTCTTCTCATCACAAACATCAAACCCTCAAGTACTCGTATTTCTTGAAATCCACGCCGACCCACATGAAGAAATGCCCCCTCAATTTCATAATTGGGGTCATCAGAAACAGTTCAAACAACCACCCCCGTGATTATCCCCATTCAAGAATATTTAGCCGCCACCCTCCACCACTATACAAACCATCACCAAGAAAACTCCATCTCCATCTTTCTCTCGGTTTGAAGTGTCCAAACTCTGATCATCGTCATGATCATCATCCCAACAAGAACCTCAGGATTGCAACTGCAGAAGACACCAGCAGGGTGTTGAATAAATATTTTATTTAAGAGTTTTATATTCCTGATCTTAAGGAGTCTCGTAGGAGTTAGAGTCTTTTATGAAGTCAGTTTTTAGGAAGTGCCTATTTTATAGGACCTTATCTGCATGTTCTCATGTTGTCAGTTGTGACTAGCACATTTATGTTAGTGGCATCTATTTTGGTGTTTCCAGTTATTGTAAAGCCTATATATAGGCTACTAGTTATTTGATTAACGGATCGCAGTGAATAAAAGCTCTCTTCCTTTATCTCAATTATCAATTTTCATAGTTGTAGCTATAATTTTTTTTGTCTTAGTAGATTAACAGTGGTATCAGAGCCAAACACCCTCTTCCCATATTTTCAGTCCCAAACTCTGTCCTAGAATACCAGCAACTCATCACTCTCAACAGCAGCAAAGTGTGATGGCTTCTGAAAATTTTGTTCAACCTACAATTCCTCGCTTTGATGGTCACTATGATCATTGGAGTATGTTGATGGAGAACTTCTTAAGGTCTAAGGAGTACTGGCAAGTAGTCTCAGAAGGGATTAAAAAACCGAAAGATAAAGAGAAAACAACAATATCTGATGCACAGAAAGCTGAAATTGAAGGACAAAAACTAAAGGATCTCAAAACAAAGAATTATCTCTTCCAAGCCATTGATCGTTCTATTTTAGAGACAATTCTTTGCAAGGATAGTGCAAAACATATTTGAGATTCAATGAAGAAGTACCAAGGATCAACTAGAGCAAAGAGGCAGCAACTTTAAGCGCTTCGTTATGAGTTTGAAACTCTTCGAATGCAATCAGGAGAGTCGGTCAACGATTATTTTTTGCGAGCAATGACGATTGTCAACAAGATGCGGATTCATGGTGATAAAACGGAGGATGTTACCATTGTTGAGAAGATTCTTCAGTCCCTAACACCAAAATTTAATTTTGTTGTTTGTTCTATAGAAGAATCTAAAGATATTGATGCCCTTTCAATTGACGAATTACAGAGCTCTTTGTTGGTGCATGAGAAAAAGTTTGTTCAGCAAGAAAAGGAGGAGCAAGCGCTGAATGCTTTAATCGGAAGCCACTCGACAGCAAGAGGTGGCTATAAGGGACATGGCAGGGGCAAAGGACACAAGAACCATGGGAATCAACAACAACGACAGCAACAAGATGATATCGTTCAGGCCAGGGGCAGAGGACGTGGAGGCTATCACCATACAAAACACAGCACATTACCTGCAGGCAAGTCCAATGTAGAATTCTACAGATGTCACAAATACGGCCATTATAAATCAGAGTGCAGAACCAACATATTCAATGAACAAGGTGAGAAATCTAATTTTGCAGAAAAAGAAGAAAAGGAAGAGGAGGTCTCTTTGTTGATGGTTTGTCATCCGAAGGAGGAAACCCACATAAATATGTGGTATTTAGACACGGGGTGCAGCAATCATATGTGTGGAGATAGGTCTGCATCCTCTGATTTAGACGAGTCATATCGCGACAAAGTGAAGTTTGGTGATAATTCCAGAATTGATGTTATGGGCAAAGAAAAGGTAACAATTCAAACGAAGAATAATATTACTCAAGTTATTTCTAATGTGTTGTTTGTCCCAGATTTGAAAACAAACCTTCTTAGTGTGGGCCAACTTCAAGAAAGAGGATATGAAATCTCTATTAAAGATGGGAGGTGTCAAATTCAAGATGAGAAATTGGGCTTGATTGCTGAAATTAATATGACGGCGAATCGCTTATTTCCACTCCATCTTCACAACAGTAACCAAACATGTTTCTCGGCAAAATTAAAGGATGAAGCTTGGTTGTGGCACTTTCGCTACAGACATCTCAATTTTGGTGGGTTGAAAACACTACAAGAAAAGAACACGGTAACAGGTCTTCCTCGCATTATTGCTCCCAAAGAAATTTGTGGGGAGTGTGTTATTAGTAAACACCACCGACAACCATTTCTACGAGGCAAATCATGGAGAGCATCAAAGTCATTGGAGTTGGTTCATTCTGATCTTTGTGGGCCAATAACACCATGTTCAAATGGAGGTAAAAGATACCTAATCTCATTCATTGATGACTTTAGTAGAAAAACATGGGTTTACTTCTTGCAGGAGAAATCTGAGGCTTTGACAGCTTTTAAAAATTTTAAATTACTTGTTGAAAAAGAAGTTGGTAGCCCTATAAAGATTCTTCGTACAGATCGTGGAGGAGAGTACAATTCACAAGAATTTGCAAACTTTTGTGAATCTCATGGTATCAAACAGCAACTAACAGTAGCCTACTCGCCACAACAAAATGGTGTTTGTGAAAGGAAGAATCGCACAATCATGAACATGGTGAGAAGCATCTTAGTAAGAAGTGGTGTCCCAAAAAGCTTTTCACCTGAAGCTGTCAACTAGAGCATTTATGTATTAAATAGAAGTCCTACACTTGCTGTGCAAAATATGACACCTGAGGAGGCATGGAGCGGAAGAAGGTCGGCTGTTGATCACTTTAGAGTTTTTGGGTGTATCTCATATGCTCACATTCCAGAAGAAAAAAGAAAAAAGTTGGATGACAAAAGTGAAAGATGTATCTTTCTTGGTGTTACTAATCACTCAAAAGCTTACAAGCTATACAATCCTAACACCAAGAAGATTATAATCAGTCGTGACGTGGTCTTTGATGAAAACCAGACCTGGCCATGGAATGAAGGTGAAACTAAAGAACAAATTCAAGCAGATTTTGATGGTGATGAGAATGGCCAGCAGCCTGTAGTTGTGCAAGAACAAGTGCAAATACAAGCAGGCACACAAAGCTCGTTTACACCACAAGAAATTGAAAAACAAAGGTCTTCTCGTGTTAGAAAGAGGCCTGCATGGATGGAGGATTATGAGGTAAATGAAACTGACCAACCTGAGGCTCATTATGCATTGTTTTCAGAGTGTGATCCAATAGATTTTGATGATGCTGTGAAAGAATCAAAATGGCGAAATGCAATGGACGAAGAAATTGCGGCCATTGAAAGGAATCATACTTGGGAGTTAACTGAGCTTCTAAGAGGACATAAAACTATTGGTGTAAAGTGGATTTATAAAACGAAAGGAGAATGGCGAAGTCGACAAGTACAAAGCACGCTTAGTAGCTAAAGGCTATAAGCAAGAGTTTGGAGTGGATTATAAAGAAGTCTTTGCACCTGTAGTTCGGTATGATACAATCAGATTGGTGATTGCATTGGCAGCGCAAAACTCATGGCCTATTTTTCAATTGGACGTGAATTCTGCCTTTTTGCATGGAGATTTGGAAGAGCAAGTATTTATTGATCAACCTCCTGGTTATGCTAAAATTGAAGATGAACATAAGGTGTATAAATTAAAAAAGGCATTATACGGACTAAAGCAAGCTCCATGAGTTTGGTATAGTCGTATAGATGCTTATTTTATAAACAAGGGATTTCATAAATGTCATTATGAACATACACTCTATGTTAAAATTGGTGATGGAGGAAAAATGCTCTTTGTGTGTCTGTGCGTAGATGATCTTATTTTTATTGGAAATGATCATGTTATGTTTGAAAATTTTAAGAAGTCAATGATGGAGGAATTTGACATGATTGATCTCGGGATAATGCACTACTTTCTTGGTATTGAAGTATCGCAATCAGCTGATGGAATTTTTATTTCTCAAAAGAAGTATGTGCAAGAAATTCTTAATAGGTTTCAAATGAGCAATTGCAATTCTGTGAGTACACCAACTGAATATGGACCGAAGCTGCATGGTGATCATGAAGGAAAGAAAGTGAACAGTACACTTTACAAGCAAATTGTTGGAAATCTGATGTATTTATCTACAACCAGGCCAGATATAATGCATTCTGTAAGTTTAATAAGTAGGTACATGGAAAATCCAACAGAGATACATCTACTAGCTGCAAAAAGAATTTTACGGTACTTGCAAGGGACTAAAGACTATGGGCTCTTCTACAAGAAAGGTGTTAATTCAGATTTGATTGGCTTTACAGACAGCGACTATGCAGGAGATATAGATGACCGAAAGAGCACTTCTGGATATGTTTTTATGTTGGGATCAACAGCTATCTCATGGTCATCCAAGAAGTAGCCTATTGTTACATTATCGACAACGGAAGCTGAGTTTGTTGCTGCCACTTCATGTGCATGTCAAGCCGTTTGGCTAAGAAGAATCCTTCAAGAATTGGGTGTCATGCAAGAGGGAGCTACTGCAATTTATTGTGATAATAGTTCAACAATAAAGCTCTCCAAAAATCTTGTACTACATGGAAGAAGTAAGCATATAGATGTGAGGTTTTATTTTCTGCGAGATCTTAGTGAGGAAGGAGTCATCGAGCTCATCTACTACAGAAGTGAAGATCAAGTTGCTGATATATTTACTAAACCCCTCAAATTGCCTACGTTTCAAAAGCTCAGGAGATTACTTGGTGTTTGCTCATTTGAGGGAGGAAAAGTTGTTTTTTAAACTGATTGTTTACACATCAGTTTAAGGGAGGAAATGTTGAATAAATATTTTATTTAAGAGTTTTATGTTCCTGATCTTAAGGAGTCTCTTGGGAGTTGGAGTTTTTTATGAAGTCAGTTTTTAGGAAGTGCCTATTTTATAGGACCTTATCTACATGTTCTCATGTTCTCAGTTGTGACTATCACATTTATGTTAGTGACATCTATTTTGGTGTTTCCAGTTATTCTAAAACCTATATATAGGCTACTAGTTATTTGATTAACGGATTGCAGTGAATAAAAGCTCTCTTCCTTTATCTCAATTATCTATTTTCATAGTTGTAGCTATAATTTTTTTTTGTCTTAGTAGATTAACACAGGGTGGCTAAAACCCTCAAGGGTTTTTGTATTTACACCCCACAAGAAGAAACACAGGATCGGAGAAGCTGTTGGGGGTGTCTACTAAACTCACATTGTTTGATACAATTGGAGTTCAAAGTTTGTCAAGAAAGGAGATGAAATTGGGATTTATATTCTCTCTGTTCTGAATCAAACTCCACATGTTTGGCCATTTGATTTGCCATTGTTTAGTTAGTCTTTGATGAGAGTTTTGATAGGGATGTGTACGTTCTTATTTTCCAATTTGATGCTGTAAGTTATAGATTTAATACATATTATGCCTTTAGTTAATAATTTTGTACTCATCATTTGAAAGTTTAAGTTAATTGCATGTATGAAGGATATTAATGGATGATTAAAATGTTTCCAAAGGTTTCGTTATTGCCAAATTTCAACATATTCCATGTTGCATATAGTCGATTGTTGCAACTCCCGTGTTCGCACTTTGTCGAGGGCCCGTACTAGAAGGAAAGAAATCAGCATGGAGAAGGTCATCCTCCCTCCATCAGGGAAAAAGGAATGGCTCCTCGGCTCACTTCGGTTGCAAAGACTATAAGGAAACAATGAGTAGGCTGAAATTGGGCTGAATCCTTGGGAACCATCACAAGTATGGCGAACGAGACTTTGCAAAAAACGTACCAGAAGAAATTTACTCCCCTTTATTTTAGTAGGCGCCAGTCAGCAGTGCCATAAATGCCGGCAGAGATTAAGCAGGGTCTTTCAAGGCCTAGTGATGCAAGCCAAAAATGGCTCCGAAACAAACCAAATTAGTGAGTATGATATAAAAAAAAATAAGTTATAGTTCAATTCCTTTAATCACATAATATATATATATATATATATATATATATATATATATATATATATATAATGTTTCAATCCGTACAGACACACTAATGTTTTTAGGTTAATTTGCAAAATCTATAATCAAATTTTAATTTGTATTTATTTGAATTATCAGAACAACACAACCTAATTCAAAGCATATGGGAGCAAGTAGGATAACAAACTTAGGTTTTGGAGGAAACAAAATGTTTCTGACAAGGAAGAATCACAATTCACAATCTATTTTAAAATTATAATCGTATGGATTGAAAGAACATAAAAAAAATAAAGAATATATAAATATTCTCATATTTTACATGATTTTATAACCATGTAAAATTAGTACATTTTCGAGGGTTAAGATATATTAGTTTTCAATGATTACAAAAACTAGGTAAATGAGTTTGAAAAAATTCAAAAATTCACATCTATTATTCTATAGTATTTCAGTAAGACCGTTGCATATGGATATAATTTTATTCCTTGAATCCTCTCTAAGTATCAAAATTTTTAAAAAATATTATCATAAATCTAATTATCGGAATGAAAAATCAATCAGTAATCATTACCATATATATAAAATATTAAAAAAATCATGTACATCTCTCAAAATTAAAATATCACAACAAAAAATTAATACAAAAATAAAAAAATTATTAAAAGTAAATATTATAGACTTAATAATTTTAATTCTGAAAAGGAAAGAAACTAGTGCTAAAAAAAAAATAAAAACTAAATAAAACACGAGTAAGTATGATTATAAGAATGAGTTACAACTCATTTCACTTTTACTATATATATATACACACACACAGATGTAAATGAAAAAAAAAATTATATACAGGACCTTAAAATTCTTGCAAAAACTACAATACAAAAAATGTGTTTAATCATTAAATTTAAAATTAGTCAATTTTCTTTACAACTTATAAGTCAAATAAAGAGATTCCGCGGGAGGGCATATTTTATAACCGTTGATGCTAGTAATAAGGTTGAAGTAGGGAAAATTTGAAACCTGCGAGTGTTTTCCTAAAAAGAACTGGATTGAACTAAACCTTGGATCCCAAGTTCATTAATTAATTCCTGTTCCTAATAAGAAAAGGATTAATGTAATGTAATGTTTACACCATTTCTCTATATATATGTATACTCTCATTCGTCGTGAAATCACACATACTACTAGTTCATATAGCTGTACTTGATTATGATTCTCTCTTCTTCTTCTTCATCTAATTGTTCTTCTAATTTCCCAATTAATCGTTTGAAATTATCATCATCAACTACCCAGATGATGAAACCCCTGAAATTAAAGCTTGTCAAAACCCCAACTGCTGATCATTATCATTGCAATCATCAAAACCCCCATAATCATCAAACCACCACCTCCTCCTTAAAATCAGCGCCGACCCACATCAAGAAACCCCTCGATTTCACCAATGACATCATCAACAACAATTCCCCTGTTGTTGAGGATGATTCAAACCGCCGCCGCCTAAATCCTCCACCACCATCATCGCCGCCGCATGTTCTTCCTCCTCTTTCTGCACAACCCATTATCAAGAAAACATCAAGAAAGAGAGAATCTGAACTTGATCTCACCCTGAGTTTGAAGTGTCCTGGCTCTGATCATCATCATAACAAGAAACACAAGAAGAATCTTGATCAAAAAACATCTGCACCAGAAGAAGAATTGGATATTGTGGCGAAAACCCTCAAGGGTTTTAGTATTTACACCCACCAAGAAGAAATAGAGGAGTTGTTTTGGGGGGTGTGTACCAAACTCAAACTGTTTGATGATCTCTGGAAAATTCGCAAAGTCCTCGCGGAGAGCGACTGCAATCAGCTTTGCAGACTCATGGTGCCTAAAGATTTGGTTCAAAAACATATAATTAACGTTTGGAAGGACGTTGGAAGGACAAAACTTGTCAATGATGTTCTAAATAAACAAGGGGTTCTAGTAAATATATGGGATTATGATAGGGAAATGGTATATAACTTGAGTTTCAAGAAGCTGCCTTCAAGTGAGTGCTATATTTTTGCATATAATTGGAGTTCCCAGTTTGTCAAGGAGAGGAGACTCAAGAAGGGCGATGAAATTGGGATTTATTGGGACAATCCGCGCTCTCAATTCGTCTTCTCTGTTCTGAGCCGAGCACCAGATCATTAGGCATTTTGTTTTAACATTTTTCTGTAACTATATTTAGTGCTACTGTCTCAGAGTGTGATGATAATAGTTCTGGTAGAAATATTCATATTGTGAATGGTCTTATATTTTGACTAGATGATGTGTAAGTTATAGGTTATTATTCCATATTCTGTCCTTAATTAATTTTTGGAGGCAGTTAACAGTTTTGTACTCTTCATTTGAAAATTTTGAGTTGCATTAATGAAAGATATTGATTGTTAAAATGTTCCTAAATGTTTTATTATTTTGGGTTTCCAAATTGTGAAAATAATGAAGGTAGATAATGATCCTCCTATTATAAGAGTTCAGTGCGAAGAAATGAGATTTCTAGTTAGAATCAATTTAGTTTGCATTCAAAAGTTCAATGATCTGGTGAATAAAGTTTAGCAGGCTTCAGAGTTCAGCCTTGCCATGTAGTCCCTAAAAACCATAAATAAAAGTAAAATGAAATAAATAAATAAAAAGTGACAAGGGAGAATCAATGGCTGTTCTCTAAGTTCACTCAAAGAAATCATAAATGATGCCTCGTCTTGGCCCTTTTATCAAATAATGACATGAAGCAAAACATTATTAACCATTTTTCACCTTTCATATATCAGTGGCAATGCTGCACATCCAAACTCTAAAAGTACTAAACAGGTCACTGTCTCTTTGTTGGTATATCTCCAAGGCTCAAGCAAATCCAAGTTTAAACATGCAAACAAATCATTCATTTAATCTCCATGGATATAACAACATAAAATGCAGTTATGTTGAAAAAGAAGTGAGGATCTCCTTTCCATATCAAATAAACAATACAATCATTCACAAATAAATTAAATGAAGAGCCAATATACATAACTAACTCAAAATTTAGTGTTAGAAAATAAATTTAATCCACCTACAACTACCAAAAAAAGTCTACAAAGATTAAAATCCAGTGGCTGAGCTTTGCCAAACTTCAACACATTGCTGATTCTTCCTTGTCACAAACATTTTGCTTCCTCCAAAACCCAAGTTTGTTATCCTGCTTGCTCCCATATCCTTTGCTCTACCCAACAAATTCTTTCGAAACATCCTTCCTTCTGCGCCATTGCTACTCTTCCTCAACGAACCTACCATAACCTCGGACCACAACTCCAAGTCTCCTCCTTTACTACAAAACACTTCATTTCCATGGCTATGAATCTTACACTCAACACCTTCCTTCTTTCCACTGTTCATCTTTCTCTTATCACCAAGACAATCCCATGTATTTTCACCACCAATCTTCCTCAAATCGGAGTAAAAAACTTGGCCCGAATTCACACCAACCTTAAACATTGCAGAAAGGTTATCCATCACAGTAACATCTGCAAAACAATCATCTTTTTCTTTCAATTCCCAAACTACATTACCAGACCTGATATCCCAAAACTTAATACTCCCAATTACTCCATTAGGTCCACTATGTGAACCAGAAGCCATTAACAGATTATAACTAGGAACCCAACTTAACTTAGTAGCTGGAATGGCATTACCAAGATCAGCTCCAAAGATTTCACAATGACCAATCTCCGCAACAGGGCGAAAATTACCTTGCAAATCATAAACCATGATTGAACTAGAATTTCTCCTACCCGATTCAAAACTAGTGAATAAAAGCTCAGGGGATGCCCCAATTGCTTGTACTGTGGAACTAGATTTAGTAATGTTGTCCCAGTCCAAAGTTTCTTTAACAAAACCCTTATCAGAATCAATAATGTGTAACCCAGAAAAATCAGTGGCACCTGCTGCAACGACAGAAGGCGATATCGATAACAAAGAATCAATGACAGTGAACGGTGTCAAGACTGTAGATTTTCTCTGCAATGCCCAGTCAAAAGATGTTATTTTGTTGCCGTGTGCTACATGAACAGAGCCAAGTGGGGTTGTGGAGATGGAAGAAGGAGAATCCCTGCCATTTAAGGGCAGTATTGAGGATTTCTGGAGATTAAAAGCTTCAAAATGAGATGGGTTTGATTGGGATGAAACAAGGAGGTCATGGATTCCATAAAAATAGGATTCAGAAATGAGGTCTTGAAGATCAAATGAGTTGGCTTTGGAGGGAAGATGACCAGTTCTGAGAAGAGAAAGTAGGACTGAGAACAAATCAGGGTCTCTGTCAATGAAGGGTATTATAGACTGATCATAGTTGTTGGAAAGATTGGATAAGATGGATTTGGGGCCAGCAAGAGAAAGGGTTTGCTTTGTGGTCTGACAGAGGTGGCCACCCACATCAATGGTGATTATGTTGGAGTTTGAATCAGGTCTTTTGGGGCAGTACCCATTTGGTGTAGACCTTGAAGATGCAAATGGGGGCATTTTGTGCTCTGTTTTAAATGATGAATTGAGTCTGTTGAACTGTAATTGGAGTTGGGAAAGAGAGAGAGAGAGGTTTTTGATGAAATTCTATGTATAATACATGGTTTGGTTAGGTTTTTAAAGGAGGAGAAAAGGAGAGTCAAAATAGAAGAACAGGAAAGAAAGAAAAGGAAAAATGAATTGATGAAGGTTTTCTTGGTTGTATGCTTGCTGTGAGATGAAGAGTCCAATTTTGACTGATGAGACCATATCTTTTGTTTTATTATGTCCTATGACTGTACTGCTATTATCTTATTTTTTAACACAAGTGAAAGGCACCACTTTTAATAGTCATCACTCGAACTTTCATATTGACCGTGCAGCAAAAATAAATCAGTCGATTTGTAGAATTTTTATATTCATATGTAATGTAATTTTAATTGATATAGATGCATGTATAGGTTAAGATTTCAGATAATAAGAATATTCCAACAGAGTAAGATTTTTGTTGTATTAAAATCATAATTAATTCGTATCATGGTTTGAATTTTAACATTCAGCAATACTTGTATGGATAAATTAAAATATATTTGTAGATCAGAGGCCATAGAATTATCCAAAAACTCTTTTTTCATAATCCATTACAAGAATGTAACTAAGTTTTAAAAGGCTAACTAAATGAATTCAAAATAGAAGATGCTAGAGTAAACACGCGCATATATATATATATATATATAT
>CM025788.1:32857716-32882770 GCA_014636745.2 Centella asiatica
TATATATATATATATATGAGATTGATTCATAACTTACGTTAATTATATATCTCTCATAATTAACTTACTTCACACTGTAAAATCAATAATCGGATGATTGAAAAAAAAATTCATATATCTAGACAAGGTAATTACAATGTTGAAAATAGTTCTCAATCACAAAAAAAAATGAGCAACAAAATAAATTTGATGAGGAAGAAGAACAAAATGATTAGTAAAATAACTTTAATAATACAAATGTTAATTAGGTGGAAGACATTATTCTGTTTTTAGGTCAAATTTTTAATTCGGTTGATGAATTTGAAACTTTTAATAGAAGATATGCTATAAAAAATAGTTTTGAGATAAAAATTAAAATTTCTCATAAACATTCTCATATAACAAATCTTTATTCTAGATTTTTTACTTGCAAGAAAACAAAAACACCTATAGAACGTACAAATATTGCAAATAAAAATGTTTAAATAGAAAAGGGTAAACGACAGAGAGATTATGTCGGTTGTTGTATGTGCAATGCTAGAATGTACGTTGTTCATGATAAAAGTACTGAAAACAAAAACACCTATAGAACATACAAATATTGTAAATAAAAATGTTTAAATAGAAAAGGGTAAACGACAGAGAGATTATGTCGGTTGTTGTATGTGCAATGCTAGAATGTACGTTGTTCATGATAAAAGTACTGAGAAATGGAGGGTATCGGTACTTGATTTGAATCACAATCATGAACTAGTTAGCCCAAGTAAGATAAATTTTATAGAAACTTATCGAAAAATTACTCTGGTGGCTAGAGACATAATAGATTTATTCAATGGTACGGGAGTGAGTCTAACAAACTTTATGTGTATTTTTAAGAAATGGTAGTCAAGAAAATGTTGGGTTTTGTGATCAGGATAAAAGAAATGTGATTGAAGTCTTTCAAGTTTTTCGAATGAATCGGATGATGTGGTAGCAGCATTGCGTATATTAAGAAATCTTGAAGTGAATGGTTTAGGCCGGTTCTTACATCACATCAAAGTTGATGAAGAAAATCGTTTATCTTGTATTGTGTGGATCGATTCTAGAAGTTTAATTACATCCAAGAATTTCGGTAATGTTGTGACATTTGATACTACGTACATGACAAATAGGTACAAGAGGCCTTTTGCTCCATTCCCAAGAGTTAATCATCACTATCAGTCGATTTTATTTGGTTTTGCATTGCTAAAAGATGAGACTGGAGATATGGCTAGAAGCGATGGAATACAAGGCACATCTTACAATCATCATTAATCAGGACCAAATGATGTCAAATGCGATTGTAAAGGTATTCCCTAATGCACATCATATTTTATGTTGTTGGCATATAAGTCAAAATTTTCCTAAAAAATTACATACGATTTATGAAAATAATCCTACATTTAGTGATGATTTTAATAGATGTATTTACTCTGTGAATTTGGATGAGTTTAAATATCGATGGGATGAAATGATGGATGCATATGACTTACATGATCATGAGTGACTCAAATCAATGTATGCAACCAAAGTAAAATGGATAGGTGCATACTTTAAAATGTATTTTTTTGCTGCAGGTATGACAACCACCAGGAGGAGTGAGTCAATGAATAATTTTTTTGATGAATATGTCAATTCTTGTACAAGACTTGAAGAATTTATGGTCAAATCTCAAGAGACAATTGATAAACAATTTTATCTCAAAAGGAAGGCTGACCATATCACTATTCATCGGAAGAGAAATTTGGCTACAAAATTTGAGGTTGAGAAATATGCTTTTGAAATTTATACCAAAGAAATCTTTAAGAAATTTTAGAAGCAACTATTAGATTGTATGGTGTTTAGGGTTGTCAAGAGCCAAAATACAAATTCAGACGAAGTTTGTAAGTTATATCATGTGTTCAAAGAAGAAAATGTGTATCACTACATCATTGTCAAAAACACTATTGATGAGAGCTTGCATTGCAGTTGTCAAATGTTTGAACATGTAAGTATGATTTGTTCTCACTTGTTAAGATTTTTACAAAAAAAGGTATTGGGATGATACCTGTAGACCTCATAAATTTGTGATGGACAATCAATTATAACAAAATTTATGCACAAGAACTGCATACAGCCAAACAAAAAAATGATGACGTTAATAAACAAGTGTTGCGCTTTGCTAGTTTTTGCGAAAAGCTAATAGGTGTGGCAGTTTTGGCTAGGGGTTATCAACATGTATCTAAGATATGTAATACACATCAACCGTTTATAGATGCATATGATCCAGATAAGCAAATTCAACTAGAAACTAATGCAGGAGATGAAGATGATGATGAAGATATTATACATCATATCATATCCCAAACAAAAGGGAGGAAAAGAGAAAAAAGAATCAAAAGTAGAATAAAAATTTGTGAAGATGCAAGAAGAGGAAAAAAATATGCTATTTGTAATGAATGCACAAACTGCGATAAAAGAAATCATCATGCAATCATGGCAGCGAGACAAAAATCACTAACATCATTAAATGGTTGTGTTGAAATTTATTTTTATGATTAGGACAAAAATTATGATTTGTGATTTATTTATTTTTTTATATTAAAGGAGAAAATATTGTGTCATATGATACTTATGATGTTCTGTTTTGTTCTGTTCTTGTTCTTGGATGTGTTTTGTAATGTCTTTGTAGTGATTTATGGTGGAAATTGGAGGGGAAAACACGCCATTATACGAATATCAACATACTTTGTCCCTAACTTTAGCAGTTGGTCAATATAACTACGCCACTACCAATGGCATGTATGTTGATATTTTTTTTAAATTGTTATTGTTGTTTTAGTGGATATTTGCAATTGTTGTATACCTTCGGTAGATAATTTTTATTGGTGGATACTATTGATCAATGGATATTTACACTTCTGTGGATACCTTGTCCCTAGATTTAGCAGTTAGTCAATATAAAAATATATGTGTGTGTGTGTGTGTCTATATATATATATATATATATATATATATAACTACGCCACTAATAGAGACATAATTGAAATATTTGAAACATCTATAAGGCAGATTCACGCCCTTATTAGTGGCGGATATGATTTAAAGAAAAACAATCTATGTCATTATTATTGTCGTGGTCTATAAATAATATTTTATAATACGTTATGTACCAACAAGAAAGCGTCACATATGTTAGTTATGATAATCAACCACGCCACTGTTATTGGAGTGGTTTATATATATATATATTATTTTATAATATTTTATAGACCAATAAGAAAGAGCCACACAAATAGTTTTATATTACAACTGTTGTATATCTTCGATAGATAATATTCATTAGTGGATATTTGCACTTCGGTGTATACCTTCATCAGTGGATATTTGCACTTCAGTGGATATTTATCCATCAGTGGATATTTGCACTTCGGCGGATAACTATTTATCAGTGGATATGTGCACTTCGATTGATATTTATTCATTAGTGGATAACTACTCATCAGTGGATAATCTTGGAGTGACAGTGAGAGTGAATCAAAAGATTCAAGTCCAGAAATCGCCAACCTCTACTTAATGGCTAAGGAATCTAAAGCCAGCAAGGAATTAGATCTTACTGAGGTATTTGATTTCGACTCTCCCGACATTAAAGAAGCTGAGTTACACTCTTTACTCAAGGATGTTGCATCTCAGTGGCAAGAAGATTGCTGAGAACTACTTCAACAGAGTCTAATCAACTGAGGAAAAACTCTAAAATCTTGCTTACACTTGAAAAAGTGCTAGCTGAGAATTTGGAGTTAATTGTTGTTGATGATGAGAGGAGTCTGTTTAGACAACATCTCAGAGACTCTCAAGAGAGCAAGTCTAACTTAACCTCCCTAGTTAAGGAATTAACTGCTAAAACCACCACGTGGAACAAATCCTCCTCTAATGACTGTGCTTTGCTGAAAAGCCAAAAGAGCTGGCTAGATCGAGGAGGAATTGGATCTGGAACTTGCGAAGTTCTTCCTAAAGGAAATGGAAAAAGTGAAGCTGAATTTATCAGCAGGACAATCTCTATTCATTAAGCAAAGTGTGAACCTCCTACTAAAACCAAAGGTAACAGAAATGCTACCTTGCTAAAGCACAAATTCTCTGTTGATCGTAACCATAAGCAGGAACGTAGTACTAAATGGACCAAATGTGGAAAGTTTAGCAAGAACCATGTTCTCCCTACTCATCATTACAACAATGCAAGGAATTTAGAATTTAGCAAAGGTTGGGTTAGGAACAAACACTAGAAACCACCTCAACCAAAGAGAAGAGGTAAGCAACACAAATAACACAACATGTTGCATTTGAAATGTTATTGTTGTCATAGAAATGGTCACATTGCTTCTCCTTGCCTTGTAAATCCATATTATACTGTTGGGTCTCAAAAACAAAAAACGAGACAAGTATGGGTCCTCAAGGGTACTAACCTATCTAGACCCCAAGTCTTGCTCAGTACCAAAGTGATTCTAGTTATGAATTATAGGTTATGAGTAAGGAACAGATTTGGTATTGGACAATGGATGTTCAAGACACATGACAGCAGACAAAGCCTTGTTCACCAACTTTAAGGAGAAATATGGACCTCAAGTAATTTTTGGAGATAATAGCTCTGGAAAAACAAAGGGATACTGTTTAGCAGGAAATGAAATAATCTGCTTCAAAAAAGTTGCCTTTGTGGAGGGTCTCAAGCACAACTTACTTAGTATAAGTTAGTTGTGTGACAAAGGGCATAAGGTCATCTTCTTAAATAATCAATGTCAAGTAAGAGATCTTCAAACAAATTCTATGAGTCTTTCTGGCTCAAGAATGGTAATGTTTAGTAGTAGATTTCGCTAAGTTAAGTTCTACTGAAACAACTTGTTTTCTTTCTAAAGCTTCAGCAGATACTAGTTGGTTATGGCATAAAAGACACTTAAATTTCAGAACAATTTCAAAACTTATTGCTAAAGATTTAATAAAAGGAATACCCAAAATTTCCTTTGATAAAGAAAACCCATGAGGAACTGTTAGAACAATATAAACTAAAGTGTTTTTAGAAGGGGGGGGAGGGGTATGGTTTAATACAAACACCACAACTTTTTCATTCTTTAAAAATTTAACAAGAACAAACTGGAATAGCTACAATATCCAGAAGAAAAAAAATACAGATATTTAATATGAATACACAAAGATTCAAGTTAAAATAGTTGTGTTATAACTTTTGTTTATCTGGGAATCTATATAATCACAAAGTGATTAAACAGCTACAAATCTGTAAAGGTTTACGGCTTCTTTTCTCACACACTAGCTACGTTTTTCACTTCGAATATTTCTCTCGAGAACTATTACAAAGTTTCTCTCTGGTGTGTAAGTTAGGTGGTTTCGTGTAGCAACTCTTATATATATATATGGGGGAACAGATTTAGAACCCATGTGCAAGACATGCTTCTTTTTCAACGTCGTCGCAATATATTCTATCATTGTCCTTTAGAAGATAAACGTGCACACTGCTATAGATTATTGTTGCATTTGTTTCTATTCCTTTTTCCATGCGTTTCAGGTATAAAGGTTGCTATTGAACCACTATATTTCAAGAAATATCTTCCCAGTTATACCCCTTGTTTCTTTGTCAAGTATCAGTGAATGTCTTTTAATCCCTGATAACATGTAAGTTAGGTCCTTATAATCCACTAATGACAAGCCTTGATGTTGACTTGATCAGTGCTTCACTTTCCACTAATGACAAGCCTGATGTAGACTTAATCAGTGTTTCTTGATCCCCTGATGTTAAGACCCAATGTTGTCCACTGATGTAGTGTATAGGTTATCCCCTGATGGTATTCCCTAATAGTCAGACCATACCCTGATGGTTTCCCCGGAGAATCAAGGTATCCCTTGATGGTTTTCCCTGATAGTTAAGCTATCTGTTAGGTTTTAGAACATTTGATGATGAATGTCTTTAGATTACTTAAAATACAAATGTATAGAAAGTGTTAATTAGTAACACTGAAGTTTTGTAGCCAGTAGTTATCTCTTTGTTTGTAATTCATTTATTCTTTGTAAAGAGATACGATTATTTTTTATTTGTAATTAACTGCTGGAATGGAGTATCGAAGCTTCAAGAAGTCAAGTTGTGTATTTGATCTGTTAGAGTTTGCAAAAAGGCTTATCGGAGACTAGAAGAACTGGTCAGAGACTAAAATGTTTTAACTGTCAGAGACTAGTTTTTCTATCGGAGACTAAAAGCTTACGTCATCAGAGATTAAAGAAAAAGGAATCAGAGACTAAGCTGACGTCATCGGAGACTAAGCCTTAACGTGTCAGAGACTAAATAACACTATCGGAGACTACACAAGCTGACGTCATCAGGGAAAAGTCATCAGGGACTAAACGTCCCAGGGACTAAAAGAGTCATCAGGGACTAAATGTACCAGAGACTAAAAGATACGTCAGGGACTAAAAGAAGCATCAGAGACTAATTGTGAATTAATCTCTGATAGATACAGAGTTCGAATTGAAAAAGGAATGTCTTCCACATAAAGTAAAATATTATTGAAGACGTAGCTGGTAAGGAAACTAACCAGAAATCTGTTCTTATCAAAAAGGAAAGATTGTATTTGATTTGAATAAGGAAGCTGAATTTTATTCAGAATAGGAACTGAGTTAAATGTAATTCAGTTGTCATAGAAGCTGTAATTAGTTACAGAGAGTAATTCAGAAGCTGTATAGGTTTTTCATAGTTTTGTATCTTTTCCTATACAGAATAGAAAAGAAGCTGACGATTACATTATTGTGATTGTTAGGATTTGTATTCAATTGTAAATCAATAAAGCAATTGTTTATAAATAGATTTGTGTTCTTGTTCTTTTTATTCCGCAAGAAAATTTTAGTTTCTTAAAGAACAAGTAATCGAAGAATTTTCAAAGAACTTGTATTCAACCCCCCTTCTACAAGTTCTTGTCATCTCACTGGGAAAACACTATCTCCTGATGGTCAAGTTATCCCCTGATGATTTCCCCTAACAGTCAAGTTATCCCCTAGTGGTTTCCCTGGCAGTCAAGCTATTCCCTGATACCTTTTTGTACACTAATATTTTTGATAACTGATACTTTGTTGGCTTTATCTTGAATGTCTGATGTGCGGAATACTTGAATTCTTAAGTACAATTAGACCTTCCCTAACACTATCAAGTCCTTGAGATATCCACTGATGACTTGCCTAGTGCGATGCCTACTATTTCATGATAGACTAAGTTTTCCATCAGTGAATACTTATTTGTGCAAATATACTAAGGTTTGACAACAACCTTGAGTATTTACAAGTGCACATTTATTAAAGGAACTATATAATAAATACATCATCATCATTCTCAGTATTAAGCCTAATAGGAACCAAGTAGTTCACTCCTTACTATAGTTGAGCAGGAACAAGATCAAACTTATCAGACTACCCAATCTAAGGAAGAGACTACTGAAGAACCGTCAAAACACTCTGTTCCTGCTGAAAGCACCTCTGCTAATGTAATAGATGATGAACCTAACTTAGAGGAACTAAGGCAGCAAGGCACTCGAGTAGACCTACCAAGAAGGATGAAATGGACCAAATCCCACTCAGAAGATTTGATAATAGGGAATCCCACAAATTCAATAAGGACAAGAAGATCTACTCAAAATGAAAATAATTTTCTAAGTTTCCTATCTCAGATGGAACCAAAGAAAATTAAGGATGCTCTTGTTGATGCTGATTGGATCTTTGCTATGCAAGAAGAGCTAAACCAATTTAGCAGGAACAAAGTTTGGAATTTAGTTCCTAGGCCAAGAAATCATACAGTAATAGGCACTAAGTAGGTATTCCAAAACAAGATGGATAAAGATGGAATCATTACAAGAAACAAAGCAAGACTTGTGCCTAAGGGCTACTCACAGGAAGAAGGAATCAACTACGATGAAACCTTTCCTCCAATAGCAAGGCTCAAAGACATAAGAATTTTTCTTGCTTATATTGCTTATCAAGACTTCAAAGTCTTTCAAATGGATGTCAAAAGTGCCTTTTTGAATAGAAAACTTCAAGAGGATGTCTACGTCAAGCAACCCCCAGATTTTGCTAATCATTCTCATCCAAACTATATATATAAGTTTGACAAAACTTTATATGGACTTAAACATTTTTACTATATAATAATAAAAATCGCTATAATAACTATATAAATAATAATATAAAATATCATTACCATAAATAACAATAACTATATAATAATAATTAGAAGCAATCTTTATTAATAGTAATAATAATTATTAATTATTAATAAAAATCTTTATATTAATAATGTTTAAATAGTACTTAAATAAGCAAAATTATTAGAAGTAATACAAATATATAATATTAATAGTATTAATAATTGAGATAGGTACGGCTGGATGAAGAAATTGAGATCTACAATCAACTCAGAATTTTGATCCCTCCAAATCGGATATCCCACTACCATATCAATGAAAGAAGTCGTGAAGAAATAAAAGTTTGTCCATCGTGAGATGTCCTGCCTCTGAATCAACTGATGTTTCCTCTACTAAAGCAAATCTATGAAGGCATCATTAATATTATTCACAACCCACAAAGGGTCGTAGGCTATACATGTCATCATGACTTAAAGACAAGACACTTTCATTTCTGAGCAAAAACTAAAAAGGAGATGACCTCTTGGGAGAAATGAAGAAAAACCTACCAATTATTTACCTTTTCTACTTTCTCAATGCTTTGGCGAGGTCTTTGAACTTTGGATACACTTGGGAAACAATAGACTCATAACAATCTCCAAATCCACTAATATGTTGTAGCACTTAAGTGGGTGATACCCTAGGGGACGACATGGGTGATGCCCTAGGGGACGGGTTGGCCTCAAGTTGAGGATTGGGTTAGATATGTGTCTTTGGGTGATATGCTTGTACCATTTAAAGTACTCATCCAATGAGACTCTCTCAATGGCGTCCAAAATCTCAGCCCCTAAATGATTTACAAATCATTACCATATCTCAATCTCATATGCTCTTACTTTAGGTGCATTGACTCTCTTCGATCTCTCATTCTCATATTTTTTTTCTGCTCTCAAGCCATTCTAATCAATAGGAAGATGAGGAATGTAGATGTCATCAGCATCAAATTGTCGAGGCACTTGTTCCAACAATCAATCCTCAACTATCTCGAAGTGAATCAGTGACGAATAGGGTAATCCAACTAGTCTAGAACTCCATGCAAGAAAATTGATATGGTCATCCCACCACTCATATGGACTTATTTTAACAGCATCAGATGTTTAAATATCAAGTTCTACCCGATATAATATTCTGTTGTGATGCAAATGTTGGAGCGTATGCCCTAGGAGCCAATTATTTAATAATTGTCATGGCGCATCTGTAATTATATTTTGATTTAATAAATAATATTTAGTTTATTGTGTGATATAATTTTTAAGATAATAAACGTCCCTAGAATAATGAATACAGACTATATTGATTCAAGTATATGACTCGAATATGAGATCATATAGTTGCAAAATGTATCAATATTCTTAAATATCCCTAGTCAAGTATTATTGTTAATGGGAAAATAATGATACATTGAGACTAGTATGTGGGTTGACTGACGACCAAATTTCATTGGTCATAGATATATGAGATATCAATTCAACACATAGGTACATGTTGGAGAACAGTGTACTGGATTGACCCACCATGAGAATTCTACAAGTAAGTGAAGTGTCATAAGATATTCTCATAGTGACAATGATGTAATGGTGCTTCGACTTGAAGACATTACATTTCTACACGAGGATTCATATAATTTTATATCACCAAAAGTCATCTTTAACCGGATAGACCATAAAGGTGATTGTTGGCTATATTTTGAGTCGTGTGAGGAATGTGAATGATCTAGATGGGATTTGCCCCTCCTATGTATATTAGGAGTGATATCCTTGGGCGTCTTGATTGAGTAGAACTGTGAAATGCATGGTCATGCTTAAATAGTGATTCGTCTTTTATAGTTTACTCATTGATCAAGAAAACAAATATTAAATTATAAGGAGGATGAAACACTTCATACCTTGAGTTTAATCTTGGATATCAAGGGCAAAATGAATTATATTTACATTGAAACATTGGTCACAAAAAAAGGTTATGTTGAAAACATTATTAGTACTTGGGTAACAGTGATGTACTATTAGATGTCGGTCACTGTTTATAATTTTATAATATGATTATAAAATTATTGTCAACGTAACAATAACCTATAGGGTCGCACACTAAGAGCATAATTAAAAGGAGAATTAATTCAGATATTAGATTTTAAATAAGTGAATATGATTGGCTTATTTAAAATTGTAGTTGAGAATTAATACAAGTAATTGACTTAGTCAATTGTAACAACAACTGCAGAGTATTAAATGTTAATAGCTGCTACAGATATCAACTTACAAGAGGAGGTTAGTCACCTCTGTCCAAGTTCATTGTATCTAGCCACCTCTGTCTAGGTTCATTAAATATATATATATATATATATATATATATATATATATATATATATATATTATGATCTATTGGTTGAAAGAGGTGGTGAAAGAGGACGTTAGTTGTCTATAAATACTCATCTTCCTCTTATCTCCAGGGAGATAGAGATCATACTAGATATACACAACCTTCAGTTCTTTCTTATGCTCTGTATAGCAAAGAATAGAGAAGAAAGAAATAGACCAAATAGAGATAGTAAGATAAAAGTTGTTTTTTGATTTCCTTTTGGCTAGTACCATATAAAGAAAGTCATTCATTTCCTTGGTTGAGTTATACGCTCGTGTGGATATCTGTAGAGGCTTGTTTCAATTGGATTGAACTTGTGGATCATCACTATCTCCACCAAAGTTCAGAAACTGCAACTTGAACGGTACTTTTCTATCAAATCTATATTTCCTATTTTGCATGGATCCTGCTTGGAGTTTCAATAAATTATTTTAATTTATTGCTTCTGCTGTGTTTATGTGCATGAAATCCCAACAGTGGAGACTCTCTTGGCCTTCGTCCTAAGAATGAATGATCCTCACCGAATGCATATGCAAGGATCCTTGGCAAGACATGTTCTGTATCTGGCCAAGACATAAGTCGGCCAAGCTTCATCCTCTCATTTGCTCATACATGTCGTGATGGTAATAAAATGAATTGTAAGATATAATTATAATATTATGTAAGAATATAATATAATGTAGTAAAAAATATATTATTTATAACAAATACCTATAATAAGATCGCCAATCCGTAAAAATTGGACACTTCAGTTGAACATTTATACAATCTTCTGTATAAGTATGCTAGCATGGAAGACTCTCAGGAATAATCTTTAACCTCATTAATGTCCTCCGTAAAGGTTATATATTTAGGATTTATGAAATCTTTATTAGTTTGTGGAAAGAGAATTGTACCGCACAACCACAATATATAAGACCTCGTATACAACCAAACAATGGCGGGATCAGAATTTTCTGAAAAATAAATCTAAATGTATTAAATAACCAGGTATAAGTTGGACCGGTTCCTTTTTTGTATGATATGTCATCATCATAACTTATTTCTTCATTGTTGTACAAATTCTTTTCGCGGGGATTTCATAGGAGCACATGTGAGAGGTCTTCTAAAATAGGTAACTTTGTAATAAAATAAACATTTTCCAAAGTAATTGTTATCTCCCCACAATTTAAGTGAAACGTGTTGGTCTCACTTCTCCAACACGCAATCAAAGTCGATACGATTGATGTATCGTGTCTCAGAAGTATACTTTAATTGGAAATTACGCCAAATCCAATCTACTCCAACAATATATCATGCTTCGGTCTTAGATATTAACACCACTCGTTATATGCACCATTAGTCTGTTGAATACAAAAAATGGTCGGAGACTTTTGATAATTCCATATTCAAGTGAATATGTGATTAGTTTGATTATTGAGGCACTAACATCATAAGGTCTCGATTGATGAATATTATCCATTTAATCTGAAAAAATTACAAAAAAGTACAATGTGCATCATATTTAGAACACTAGTATTATGAAGAAATATGCATTATAAGCAATAGAATAAATATGAAGAAATTTTGAAATATTTCAACTAAACCTAGATAAAATAACTACTCTTCTAAAATTAAAAAATAAAATAAAAATTAAAGATATTACTTACATGAAATTTGAAGATTGCCGATATAAGGATGAGGAGATGAGCAAGAAACTAACGACACCGCTAGAGAGATACAGTAAGTTAAAGAAGAAAGAAGAATTAGTATTCATTGGCATAACAGGGAACTATATGCGCCACTATTACTGGCGTGGTTGCATACGCACAAGTAAAAATACGTGGACCTTTCTTATTGATCTATAAATTATTTATAAAATAATATTTATAGACCACATCATTATTACTGGCTAGGTTGATTCCACAGCCAACACACGTGGCACTTTCTTATTGGTCCATAAAGTATTATAAAATATTATTTATGGTAATGATATTTTATATTAATATTTATATAGAGATTTTTATTATCATATAGTTATTATATGTACATATGTGTAGTTATCCACTAATGAGTAGTTATCCACTGATGAAAATTATCCACTGAAGGTATACAACAGTTGTAATAGGGAACTATCTACGTGGTCCTTTCTTATTAATTTATAAGGTATTATAAAATAATATTTATAGACCACGCTATTATTATTGGATTCGTTGATTATCACAGTTAACACGCGTGGCCCTTTCTTATTGGACCATAAAATATTATTTATAAACCACGATAGTAATAGTTGCATGAATTATTTGAAATTTAAATTATATTCGCCCTTAATAGGAGCGTGGATCTGCCTCAGATGTTTCAAATATTCCGACCACGACTCTATTAGTAGCGTATATAAATGATCCTCATTTTAATCACGATCGTCAAATTATCTAATCAATAGTTGAAATTGAGTTAATTAATATAAATCTTATAATTGACGCAAGTTATGAATGATTTCCTATATATATATATCACTGAAATCTTATCTTTCTTGAAAATTTAGCTTGTTTTTCAAGAAATGATTTTCTTACCAACTATATCTCCATCTAAGTATTAGTCATGGATACAAGCATCGAACTTTCATAAACCTATATTCAGGTATAAATTCCTTCGTTACAAGTCCTTATAACTCTATTTGTTTCTACTTATATTTTGGACATTTTAGATTTTGATATATACTCCCTCCGTCTCAAAAAAAATGACTTAAATAAAAATAAAAATAAAAAGTCTCAAAAAAGATGATTTAGTAAATTAAGTATAAATTTACTATTTTAACCTTATAAGTGGACATATTTTTTCCTTGGGAAGAATAATAAATACAATTATGATATTTAAATATTATTATGTAGATCAACTATAAAAGATATATTAGTAATTTTACTTCTTTAAAATATTTTTCTTAAAAAATGTATAAATTATACTTTTCGAAATGAAAATAATAATTTATACTATCAAAATTTAGAATTTTCAAAATTTAATCTGAAACAAACATGGTCCAAACAGGGTCTATAAATCGGAGATAACCTAACACACCACAAAAGACAGAAACAGGTGGACATATTAAGCATATGCACGCACACACACGAGATTAACAACTACAATTTCGAGTTGTACAATGATGTAGGCATTAGCTTTCCCTGCCAAAAATATACTCATTGTACAATGATGTACAATGAGTTGCTTATACTTAACAACGGTAAGTATAAGCAACAAAAGAGACTTCGACATTGTATTGTCTGTTTATAAATCAATATCCATCTGAGTTCTAGTTCAAATACAGAAACATGGACCGACTTTCAACCGCATCCTACGCCAAACACTAGACAAACTAAACCTATGTATATACTGCAAACTAAAGTTTCTCAGTTCTTGCAATGCAAGAATTGTCGATAGTAGCTAGTTGGAGTCATGCTTCAATGACAATGATGCAGGGATAAACCAACTTTTCATCAACTTTCTCCTGCATCACAACCTTCGCCTGGTGGATTTAGCCGAGGAGGACGTGCTGTTTGACTTAAATAAAGAGGGGCTTCCTGAAGCAGCTTTTTTGGAACCTGAAGAACCTCAAATGAAGAGGGAGACAGTAATGTACAGTATTAGACGCAGTTGAGATAATAACAAAGCATTTAAATTAGTTACAGACAAACACCTGTATTGGAAAAGCACATGCACTAATTTGTTAGAGCTTAAACCATGTGCGCCAAAGTAAAACTTGGTGCAAACCACAAAATGTATTAGGTATTTTATAATTAAAAGTAACAATTACAACACTAGGAATAATATAGTAAAGGTACAAAAATAATTTAGATCCCCCATGGTTTGAGAGAGAATGATACCCCCTGTTTTTTAATGAGATAGCATTCGACACTATTCCTCACATATCACTAATAAATGTTGAAACAGTAATGTTGACTCTTTATGAATTGTGAATCCTAACTTCACTCCGTCAAAAAAAGGTTTTACTTTTTCTTCGACTATTTTTGTGGTTTGTAATAATAATCCTTCCATGAATCAGAATAAATTAAATCATCATCAAAATTGAATTCTAGCATTTCATAACTTTCCTTGGGAAAAAAATTCCAATGTATAAGTTTTTGCGGAACATGGGCAGTATTTTACAGTTAATTTAACTAAGTGAACGATGTCATAATTATTTTACTTAATCATTGATAACCTTAAAACATCGAGTAAAGGAACGTAGGGAGCAGCATATATACGATAAACAATCGTTACATCTGAACAACAATGTGCATACTTGAAAAGACTTTTGAGGAGCTTCTAGTCGATGAAGTCTGAGAAGATCGTTGTTGCACTTGCTTTGGTGTGGGTCTTGGTAGTTTACCTGACGTACTGGGCCTGAAAATTAACCATGGTTAGGGAAAGAAAAAAAGGCTAAAAATTGTAACCACTACAGCAAATTACACGAGAGAAAAGAAGGCGCTAATGTGTTTGTGCATCTCCATGCTTTTTTTTTATGATAATCAAGAGCAAACTGGTAAGTGCTTGCAAAGAGTATAAATCTCTGAAAAAGGCGACCAAATGATAAAATCAGAGAACAAATATGATAACATCCTCCGCCATAGAATACTATATCAATTGCAATCTGGTTACATGAAAATTCTAAGAACAGCAGGCTATAAAATTGAACTGGAAAGAAGTATCAACAAGTATTGAAGGGTCTACATTTGATACAAACAAAATTTAGAAAGATGGGTGTCCGGAAAAAATTCAAAAAGCATCAGTAACTATTGAAAGATCTCCTAGTTATATTTTCTGAATTTGTTTTGCCTAATTTCTGCCCCAACCCACTGTTTCTACATTAGATTGGAACAATAGATTGAGTAATTTGAAAGTTTCCTTAAATTGTTAAATGATTTGATTGCACCAGTACACAATGCATGCGCACTTCTCCTTTCTATGAACCTAAGTGAGCTATGCAATTTTCGGAATGGGGAACGAGGACGTTGGGATCTTTAAAATGGCAGGAGATATATGTTTGTATCCTTCTACACTTAATATTCACATGCTTATGCGTTCCTGTAGCCTTCCTGAGTTTCTAATTCAAACTAAGAATAGGATGCAAACTGAATATTTCTGTTATATTCTGCAGCACAAACTGTACTTTACTCGCGCAATATGAAAAAGCTGCCAACTTGAATAAATTATGTCTGTTATCCATCCCATATAAATTGGGTGAACATACAGGAAACCGTGTAAAGAAAGTCAAAAGTTCTAGTGATTCAGATGAGTTTCACAAATAAAACACACGAGATTAGATTCTACATCCAATAATTGAGCTTAAACCTATTTTACTTTCCACTACAAAGTACAAATTATCTTTAAGAGAATAATATATCTAAGTCATCTTAAGGTATTATTTACCTTAAGTAGTTAAATAGTTTTGACTTTTATCCACTCAAGTACATGAGAGTTGATGCATGGACATAAATCCAACATATTCCAGCTGAAATTGTTCTCATATGTTACACATATCACCATATGGTAGAACATGATTATTTTTTTCCTTCATTTTCTGAGATCGTGGTAGAACAGTTTAAGACAAGTTACATATGAAGAAAGAAATGAAAAGTCACACACAATGAATTTCCATAGAACTGTTTTATAGAGAATTATTTGAACTCCTAAAAAATTTGAAAAATATGAAGGTAGATTAAGCATGCCAGAATATCTTGTTTGTTCCATGCAAATATATCCAACTGTTTAGCATGACTTAAAGGCCCAAAGATAGAACAACATACATCTCTGTGATCTCTGCTCCGGGTTTTGCTATTTCAGTCTCTGAGGTATCAGCTGGTGGTTTTGCTGTTTCTGGGAAGAGAGTGAATTCAACACTATTCATTGAACCATCAGTTTCTGTCACCATGGAAAGAACACCATCAGATATATCGCTTAATCTCTCTTCTGAATCTGCATCCCCAAATCCCAGGAGTTCAAAGTCATCATTCGAATCCTGAACTTTGTCTACTATAGCAAGTTTTGATTCAACCTCTTCGGGAAAACCTTGAGTCGCATCTAAAACAGCAAGCCTCGATTGTTGAAGAAATTCCTTGTGGTGTTTGAAGTCATCCATTGACTGCTGCGAACCAGCCTCAGAATGTTTATCACTGTAATCTGAGCTTTTATCTAAATCAGACGCCGCTTTCTCAATGATTCCAGTGCTTAGTCTCCGGCTTGGCCTTGAAGCCCCAATGGAATGTCTTCTTGGAGAGGATGATCCATACCTCGGTGGACTACCATGTTTCTCACCATTTGAGTTGGGTTTAACCAGTCTCAACCGGCTAAGCTTCTTGTCCTTCTTTGCAAGTGTATCCTTTAAGAATGCCACCTACAAATTCAAAGGAAGGTCACTAGAAGAATAATTTGAGATTCATATAAATTGGAAAAAGAGTAGCAACTCTTCTGTTAAATATTTACATTTCAATGGTAAAATTATTTGAAATATTTTGAAATATAAACATGTGAAGGACTTACTAGCCAAGCATAAACACATCAACAATGCAATTGTGTGCTTACATCAACTGAGAGAAATCTCTCTTTGTCAGCATGTGAGAATGGATCAACAACAACCCAATATTTAGGCATAGAATCACTTAAATAGATATAACAAGTTTCACATGCAAATATTTGGAGACATAAGAATGTGTAACTAGGGAGTCTTCCAGGAAAAAAATGGCTTTGTACACTAAAAATGGCTTGCATATTACTGAAAATACTTTTCTTCCTAACTAGTAGGTATAAATTCAAATGCAAGTTTCAAATTGTCTGAATACCAAAACTTCTTGACATGTTTGTTGGAAATGCAGGACAAGGAACTGATGCACCCATCGAAGTGATCTTATTCAATTTACCATAGTAGTACACACTACAAGTCAACTTGATAGATTGCCAGAGCTGTATTTCAGAACATATTATAAGGACCACTTGGTTAAACTAAAATTAAATTGCCCTGTTCCCATTGAAAAATATATAAATGCACACATATCCTCTTTCACCTCTTTTCTCCTCATTTTATGGCTAAGAAATTTCAAAGGAGTGTGATTTCTTCCCTCTTTTTCAATCCTCTATCTTCTAAAATATCTACCTTTATCCAATTTAATAGCAACCAAAGAATTACAAACTACTTTACTTTTTCTGTAGAAGCTATTAATTTAGTTCTTCTCTTTTGTTGCATATATATTTAAGTTTTATCCTCAGAAACTACTTTTGAGATTGTATTTCAATTTTTACTCTCTACATTGCTTATTGGGTTTACTCATTTAGTCAAAACCCAAAAGATTCGGACTGCTTGTTCATATTCTTAAACTGTATTTATTATTCTCTTTTCTCTACATTATTGTTTCAATTGATTCCAACACAACAAATGTTGTCGATTTTGTATTGTCTATTTGATCTTTTTCTCCATTATGTAATTAAATTCACCACGGTTCCAGTGTAAATAGTTAAACCGTTTATGCATATTAAAAGAATGAATGTAATAATAAAACTGTCCCAGTAAAATATAAAAACTGAAAATAGTGTACTTCATTGAACTTGAAACTTCAAAATTATAGCTCTTTGGTAGTGAATGGGGATCAAGCCAATATTAATTAAAGTTCAATCAACTCTCCCTTTTTTCCTCTTAGACTGTTGTCTTGGGGAAAAGGGCGTAATCAATTCACTTTTAGAATCCATTGCAAAATTTTCTAGCAACATGCTGCTACAAGTGTTCTTTTTTTTTTCTTTTTTTTTTTTTTTTTGGTATTTCTACAGGATTGAGTCTGGAGAGGAACATGCTTCAAGTTAAAACCATGTGATAAACAATTTAAATAAGACTATATTTAGGTCGCACCTTTATCATGCACCAATATTTTAGCTAATGTTTTCTTTTTTACTTCTAACTTTTGAAGGAAGAGATTTCACATTAAAAGATATACCGTCAAAAATTGAGTATTATCCAACCTGTTCCATAAGTTCTCGCACACCCCTTCCCTCTTTGTTGCTCTGTGCTGCACCTAACTCAACACCTGACACCCTCTCAGCAAACTTCAAGGTACTGATAGTTTCAGAGTACGACTCAATATCAGGATCGAGCTGTACAAACATAATAGTTTTCGCCTGTCCACCTACAAAGTGCATTCCACAAGGATCAAACAAGAATTATAGGAAGACTTCATCAACAAAAGGTTCAAGAATACTATGTCAACTTACATGTTTAGTTTATGCAAAAGCAACCACCAGTATAATTATGTGGTCATGCAAAAATAAGTACAAGTATGCATACCCAAAGAGCTTTGAAGAACTTGAGTTAGTTTGCTATTTCTGTATGGCACGTGAGGACTTTTTTGTGCCAGAGCAAATATCACGTCCCCTAGAGCTGATAAAGATTTGTTTATATGTTGCGCCTCCCTTAGTCTATCTCCAGTTGCTTCGGATCTATCAACTCTTTCACTGCCAGCAAGATCCACCAGACGCAGATTACCACGTAAAACAGTGTTTGTCTCCATATCCATTCCACGAACATGAACAGTGAGGACACTGCATTATACCAGGTGTTTAAATATCGTGAACTAAAAAGCAATCTTAACAATTGTTACCTGATAGCAAAACAAAGTAATTAACCTGTGAGACCGGCTACTTCTTTCATTTAGGGCAGTTGCACCTACAGCCCTGTTCATTAGCCCAATATTCATCAACTCCAAGACATCTGAAGTTGATTCGACAGGATGCATGCTAGCATCTGGAACAGCTAACCCATTTGGCTGAGAAGAATTCCAAATCCCAAGTGTGTGCAAGTCAAAGGAAACTAGGAAAAGTGATCAACATATTTAACGTATCAACAAAAATAAAGTAATACATAACCGTTACACACACATAATACAACATACCATAACATAACATACCTTTACATTCATGTTATTTTCTTTTCTAGTTATAAGTATTATGTATATGTAAAATAATGTAAAATATTATATTTAGTATATAAAAATCCTTAAAAAGGGGATTGAGCCCTAAACTACATCATTTTTAGTTAGTAACATTTGCTAATCTTGGACTGGGCTTATATAACAATTACCTTTTAGAAAGAAAAGAAATTATAGGTAAAATATCGATATAAAATTACACATGAGCTATACAGCTTACACAAGCAGATTGTGAAGGATATCTTTTTCGAGACTTCTTGCCAGATAACAAATCCCGTACTTGTTCATTATATATCTCAACCATTTGAACACCAACTTCATACATAATAGAATATTTCCTGCTTTGTGCAAGCTGGAAAAGATCATTTAAGGCCCGGTAGTTGACTCCCCAATCCACTATGGATGATACATTCGGCCCTGTCTGGAAAAGGAGCACAAACAGTGTAAGATTAACATCAACCCAAGAACACACTTAACATAGGACCACAAACAGATTTAGACTAACATCAACCCAAGAACACACTTAACACTTCCCTATATGAATGATAAACATACCATAGTGTAAGTCTTTCCAGAACCAGTTTGGCCATACGCAAAGATGCAAACATTATAACCATCTAGAACAGACCGAATTAGATGTTGTGTGTCTAAGAACACCTCCTCTGCCCATTTATAGAATTTACGTGTTATAAAAGTCGAGAAACAAAAATATTCCCAAACAGAAACTTCTCTCAAAATGGAAAAGCAGAACTAGCAAATATCAAAAGTTTTGCTGCAACTTATTTATACACCTTGAGTTGATGAAGGACCATAGACCTTGTTAAACTTGAAGAGCCTATGACTGCCCTTGCCTTGTTTAGATGGATTCGTTACAATCAGCTCCCCATTATCACCAATGTACTCTATGGTGGTCTGTTTCTCACGTTGTTCTGGAAGGAACGGTCTTATCCGACAATAAACTCTAATATTTCCTACCAAATTAATATATAAGAAGATATGTTAACTAAAAATCTTCCTGAAAACAGTTATTGCAATGATATATAGTGAGCACGGAATGCACCTTTTAAATCTTGAACCTCATTGTACAGCTTCCTATTTTCTGTGAGGACTTTCTGATAATTCTGAGCAGCATCAACTAATCCCTTAAGCTTCAAGCCTGTTGAAATCACAAGGAAATGTGAATAATATAACATATATGAAGATAAAACAAGAAAAAAATACTTCCAGGTTATGGTAGCTACCTAAGTTACGTATTTCTTCTGAATAAAGTTTTTGTGTCTTCAAAACTTCTTGCTTTATGGAGATGGAATCCACCCTTAGTTTCTGTCAAATTTAATCAGTTCATGTTAATTTAAGTTAAACAATTCATTTGTAGTTCCTGAACATGACATTCAATACAAACCTGAAGAGATCCAGCCTGAAAATCTAAGAAACTTTTGTAACCAAATTCTTTCTTTCTCCATCTGAGATATTTAGATTCTCTAAAGTCCTGTAGTTCTTTCACCTTCTTCTTTGAATCATTCAGATGACATTCAAGCTCCTTTATCTTCTTCTCCAACTCAAGTTGAGCTTCCTTGGCCTGTCTTTCAAGTTGGAAACAACGCTTCTCGTAGGTCCTTTTGATCAATTCTAGTTCTTCCTTAAGAGTTGAGACCTGAAAATCACTACATTCTTTCTCTTTCATTAGCTTAACTACTTCTTCTCTTTCAAGTTTTTTCTTCTCCTCAATTTCAATCTTCTCAATCTACAACAAGCAAGTAGATAACACAAGCTATATTAAGAGAACATAAACAAACCTCTTTCACAAACCAGGATGTAAGTACATCAGCACTGGCAGGCATGGGTGAATATGTTATCCTTAAAAGCCAACATACTAGTGATTTCCAAAAATTTCTAAAACATGAACAATGCAAGCAAATTAAAATTAACTGCAGTGGGCCAACTTGTGCTTAAAAAGGGATGATAGTAGAGCCTCTAATCTATTATAGCATTAGAAGATAAACTTACATCCTGGGAAACCAACAATTACTTGAAGGGACATGGAATAGCTACAAGATCATGAACAAATAAACTAACTAAACTTATCACATACCATACAAAACAGGCATACTATGAAAGAAATGGAAAGAGAATATCAAGGTCTCTGTGTGGTCGTACAAGGTGGTGTAGGATCAGAAATGAATATATATATATATATATAAAAGGTTCATGGTATCACTTAAGGATGAAAAAAATCAATCGAAATGTTATTTGTCTATCTAATGGAAGAACTATAAATGCATCATGATGTAGTACAGTTCCAGTAAAAAAAATATACAAGAGAAAAGGATCAACTTTAGGGGAAGTGGTATAAAGAGATCCAAAGAAAAAGAACATAACTGGGAATATCAATGGAGGAGCAAGTGCAAAGTGCATTGTTCACATTTATCTTCCTCTTGTGTCATTGTTGAAGCACATTATTTTGCACATTTGACTTTCTTAAATTTGCTCATTCTACCGCTATAAATAGTTAATAATTGATTTGTTTTATTTATTTTTGCAGGTAATTAATTAAATAAAAAAATTGAGTTGAAAAATGACTTTTACAAGCAATCTAGTTAAAAATTGGTCTATCTAGTGCAGTAGTGTGCACTGGTTATAAACAAGAGCTACTTTTTGTGAGATGAACCATATGATTTGTTTGGCATAATCGCTTTCTTGATGTTGATGTTGATATCGGATTCATGTCCGGTCAGCCTGAACTAATTGGAGATAAAAGGCGTTATCAAGTTGTGCCAAGTTCAGTATAGAAAAGTAGATTCTCTTTATTCCCCCCTGCAGGTAAAACTCATATCTAATTCAATCAGGTTTGAGCCATGCACCTCTTTTAGAATGGATCCCAGGAATGCTATTCTAACACGTACACTATTAATCCTGACATTATTAAACACATTGATTAGAAATAATTTTTCAATAGTCATTGAACGTTCACATAGTTACTTTGACTTTTGTTATATGATACAGAGTATTACTTTTATCTTGGGCTTTGCATTGTTATTACTTCTTAGTTTCAAGTAAGCTGCCCATATGGTCACACCTGTTCCTAAAATTTACAGACCAACACAACAGCATTGTGTTTGTTACAGAACAAAATTGAAGTCCTTCGACGAGAAATGTACCTTTGTTTTCTGAAGCTGGTTCATAACCACCTGTAAAACAATGACAAAATATGGCATGAAAATTTTTCAAATACTTATTATGAAAAAAAGCTTTTGATCTTGTATGCACATAGACCAGTGAGATTACTTCATTTTCTTCAGTGGTCCCACTGGCAAGTGTTTCAAGAACTCTTAATCTTGATTGATACTTCTCCTCACAGGACTTGTAAGTATTCTTTTGCTGCAGGAACATATATATGAAGTTGTTCATATTACTTGTTGGAACAGAAAATTAATAAGCATGAAGAAAAACAAAGTGTGAAATGGAGAACATAATAAACTCTACCTTCTTCAACTCTTCAGCTTGTCTTGATATACGCTGGTTAATCTCTTGAACAACAACTTTTAACAAAGAAGCCACGCGCTGAGCCATAAGAAATATGCTCTATTTAGAAAACAATATGAACATGAGGAAAAGAATAAAAAGAAATATCATATTGCTATGCTATTATTAACCCCAGTGGCAGACTAGCAGAATCAATTCCATACATTAGGAATATCCCCATTCTTTCTCTCTATATTTTCATCCAAAATCTTCATTGCAACACTGAAAAGTGATCGGATGGAGGCATTCTGCACATAAAAATCACAGAAAAGCTTAAGTTTTAAATCAAATATATTACTGAACATATAATTTCCAACACATAAAGCAGGAGGCAAGATTACAAGGAAAGAACAATTAAAGTCACCTCTAAGTTGTTCAATTTCAACAACTCTGAATTCTCAGAAGTAGAAGCATCTGCATAATGTCCTTGCTTTAATTGGAATACATCATGGGTCTTGTTCCCAGTATGAAATGAACGAGTCAATGGCCCTAATGTGGGACAAAAATTAAACATTACTTTTAACAATGTACTATTAAGTGCTATATTAATGAATAAATTTAGCGAAACAGCAAAAGGCTTCAACTGTCTGGTGCGTCTGATACTTTCCGTGTAATAGCACTGCTTGACATGTAGCAGGAACAGAGATAAGTACAAGCATATTAGTATAACCACCCACTATTAAAAATACCAATTTTCAACCATAACCAATTCAAATCAACTTTGCGATCTCCATGTGTATTATATTTCCTATTACTAATCACACATTCCCACTAATATGATGGAAGAAGGAAAGCAAAAACATTGTTATTGTATCTTAAATAATTAATATCTGTACACTTTACCCAAATATGCAAAACTCACACTTCATCCAAAAACAGCGGTTTGTCAATCCATATCTCTTTGAAATAAAAATAGATACTGGATTATATCTAGTTCATTCAGCCAAGCTTAAAGTTTTAATTTGTTTTGGCGCACTGGCTAAGAAATAGTTTGGAGTATTAATTATCTTAAGGCTTTTAATTAAAAGCTCACAAACTCTTCTTTTCGATGAAACTGTTATGATGATCCAATAACTAATCCATTTTTTTCATGTTACACTAAAGCTCTCATTTCCATTACTCTATGCAGACTTGAGGATCAACTAAAGAGGAGGGAAAAGAAGTAGGAGATAAAGAAATAAGTTGCATCACATGCACCTGGAGTAAGAAAATAGGATAAGATAAACAGGATGTACTCCCACACACATTTCCTAATGTAAAACCCTATCAATTTTCTCTGATTTCCAATGGAGGGTGGAGTGATCTCTTTAAGAGGGTATGTTGTGGGGGAGGATGGATAAAATAATCATAGTTGCAGATATAGAATTTCAATTTTGGGACATCCTAAAAAAGAAATTGGGATGTTTAATTAGGGATGTCGGGAATCAATAAAATACTGCTTCCTCCGTTCCAAAAAAAGGGCAACATTTCATTTTGTCTGCACTAGGTTGTGAAATCCTAAAATTCAAATTGTGGAAATAGTTTACTAATTTTTCAGTACAATAAAGAGTTTATTTTGTTGGAATCTTAATGCATTTTGTAATCTTAATCATTTCCAATCAAAATCAATCAGATTCAAATCAAATTTCAATCATAGAACGTAAAAGTACTAGATAACTTTTTGAAGTGATGCTCTTTTTTTGGAACGAATAGAGTACTAAAATAAAATAAAATAAAACATAGAAATGCTTTTGCTATACCTTCAACCAAGCCTTCAAAATTTTCTGTTTGGACAATAACAGCACGACTAAAAGCTTCATTCGAGCTGTTCTTGTTCCCGTTATCACTTGCATACACTTCTGAATCTGGATTCATGACAAATTGTATACGCCTTCTGGATGCTGACACCGTCGAAAGCATAAACCCACCAAGTCTTTTTAGTTGAACATAACAAATTAGAAAGTGAACAAATATCTGGTGATTAAAAACATTGAGTGACAACCACCCGCCCCCCCCCCCCCCCCCCCCCCCCCCCCCCACCCACCCCCCCCCCCC
>CM025788.1:32882870-32895770 GCA_014636745.2 Centella asiatica
CCCCCCCCCCCCCCCCCCCCCAACCCCCAAAAAACCCCCTAGACGAGCATTTTCATCAAATTTGAAACATAATTTAACCAGAGATGGGCCTATTGACTATGGCTGACATCAAAATGAAGTTGAAAATAACAGAATATTAATGGCAGCAGCACAATTACTTCCAGAGTTTCTCATCGACCTATAAAATACTACTATGATTACTGAATTGTCATATATGAAAGTTCCAACTAGCATTTCACAACAGCTCGACACAAACCCCTAGAATAACCAAAACAAAACCATGCGCAACGAAATTGGGAGTAAAAACCACGAACCTCGAAGAAGAAGGTTGCAGATAGCGATACTTTAACGTTCTTGCTTGTGATTTTGGGTTCAATTCACATGATCAAGACTACTGAAAACTTGAATTTCCTGTTTTTCAAAAGCAAAAACAGAATCAACAGCTTTCGTTTCGCGATGATGATGATGATGATGATGATGATTAGAGGGATTGATTTTGAGAAACGGTTAGGGTTGGAATTTCAAGAAAGTTGGACGATCGTGGCCGATTTTGGTGTTTTTTTTGTTTTTTGTTTTTTTTTGACTTGTATTCCCGCCTTGTAGTGTTTAATGTTTTGATTTGTTTGTAGTTGTTTTCTAGTGGAAATAAAAAGATACCCAGGCCTGACATTTTTATTTTATACAAAAAAAGGATTTAAGTCAAGAAAACAAAATAAAAATGATATTTCTTTACCTGATAACTCTATTTCTTTACCTGGTAACAAAATAAATATGAAGAGTTTTTAGAAACTTTGTTCCTTCGACCTCAACTTAGATACAACTTTTACAATTAAAATTTTAGCTTCTCTTTTTATATATATATTTATTTGATCTGCACATTTTAAAATATTTTTTTTCTATTTATATAGAAAATTACTGTCTAAAAATATATATATTCACTCACATACTCACCAACAATTATTTTATTGAATTGCAAGTATTTTTATATACTCACCTTTCTTACAACAATAGTTGACGATCAACTTATCCAACAATTAGGTACAAAAATTTTGCATTCAAAAACTATTTTTAGTCGTATATGTTTGCTTATTTAATGAGAAAACTCATAAAATATTCATTATTTTACATTTTAACTCATAATTTAGTTTTTAATATAAAATTTTTAATTTCAATTTTAGTCTTATTATTATCAATTAAATCCTACGTGGCGTGGCATCTGATTGGGATTGATGCACTGAGAAATTCAAATGTTAAAAGATAAAAACTAAGACATGAAGATTAAACTCCTCTTTATACTCTTTTGTTTTATATTTTAGAATACTCATATCTTAATGATTGACCAACTTTAATTGAATTATAATTTAAGAAATATTATTAAAAATTGATCAATGGTTGAAATCATATTTATATGGAGTTCTTTATATTGACTCTTATAAAATCGTTTAAAATAGAGGTCAAGATTATAGTGTCAAAGCATTTACCGTGACATATGAGACAAATCAAGTTATACATTCTCAACACTTGGCGAATATTTTAGCATTATATTTATTCAGAAAACGTGCACAAAAGTACATGAATTACGGAGTCATCACTCCTTGAAAGTAACTATCAAACGTCTCTTATCTTTAAATAAGGACACCTTGACTAAAAATCAGGTTAAACACTCTTTCTTGCTTACATTTTATGTTACATTTTACATTTTATATATTTTGCTATATATAAAGATTAAATCCTTGTGAATTATGTCTTGCTTCAGGTCTTCTATTATCACTAAATGACAAACTTCGTTCGACGAAGAGAAACTCACAAAATGTATAAAAGAAAAGAAATTAATTAACTCCATCGATTAAGAAAGAAAGAGAGTAATAAATTTGTCTACGTATCAAATTTTAATTGATATATAAATTTTTCTTATGAGTTTATTCGTGTGCATAGATAAATTCCGAAAGAAAAGAAGAGACATCATCAACTAGTCTCATGTCATCCAAAGTAAAAGTTTAGAAAAATTACACATGAGACACCACATAGGTTTTAATTAACAAGAGTTATTACTTGAGTTAAATTAGGTTATTTTGATGCATTTTTAACAACTTTAAAACTGATTTTTATGTTAAAAATTAAGACCATAGTTTAAAATGTTGAAAAATTAGTATTTTATAAATCTTTATTTGTCATTAAGTATGAAAAAGAATACCATGTAACATAATTTTTTTAATCTATTTTTATGTTACTGGCTTTTCTAGAGACCAAAAAGAAAAAAAAAATAGTGGGAAAAACTGGTTAATTTTCTTGCCAACAACATAATTTGAATGAAAAAAAATAGAAAAAGAAAAAAGGGAGTAAGAGTTAATTTGTTTATTCCCTTATGGCCCTGAACTAACAACATAAAATCGACATCATGTTGATCGGTACTTACCTTGCAGTTACTTTTAGGAAAATACTATTTTCACAACGATTTTTGATACTTTTATACCTAGGGTAATTACTTATACATTATGGGTTTACTCTTTATAGGGGGTGATAATTATTTATACGACACAATAACCCGACATGAACACGACATGACTTAAGAAGGTTTGAATTGACTTATATGAGTTTGGATCATAAAAAGGTCAACATGTTTAAAACACGACTAAAATAACCGGTTGACGAGTTAATTCATCAAAATTCATTTATGACACATTTAACCCGTTAATTTATTTCAAGTTATATGAAAAAATAATATCACTTTGAATATTGAAGACTTAGTACTCTTATTTTGGTCTTTTTGAATGTGAAATTTAAATTGCATATTTGTAAAAGTTTAATTTTACAGTAATGTTAAGTGCTTTATTCAATTAGTAATATTTAAACAGGTTATTTGTAGTAATATGTAAATAGGTTATTCGGTTTACTTGAGTTATTCGGGTGAGTTATTTGAATTATCAGGTTGTGTTTGTAAAATTAAATTTGAATTAACTGTGTTATTCGTGTCATGTCATGTTAACCGTTTAAAAGTCTTGTCGTGTTCGGTTTTCAAATTTTAACTAATTTATTAATTATATCGTGTTCGTGTTATATTTAATCATGTCGTTACAACGGATCGACACGACACTAATACAACCTATACCAATCCATTTTACCATCTCCAACTGTTTATACATAAATTACTTGTATATTATGCATTAAAAATTATAAAATTGTGAAGGTCCATGTAAAAATATCAATTATAGTCGTAGAAATATCAATTCCTTATTTTTAAGTAACATGCAGACTTCTTTGCTAACTTCCCTAAAAGTAGTCAACAACCGATTTGAGTAACGTTCTAGTGTGTAAACCGCTTGGTTTTTCATTGTTTTTCCTCCAAACTAAAAAAACGCAAAAAAAAATAATAATAATAATAAAAAAAAAAAAATCGGCCATTTTTTTTCTATAAACTCAATAACAAACACTTCAACGAGAGTTTCAAGTTTTTTGCCTTATTCTTCGTTGTTTTAATTAAGTTTCATGCTTTTATCCTTTTCTCAGCAAATGAAGCCTCATACTTTTATAGCAAGGCATTCTTTGATGAGAGTTGGATGTGACACAAGAAGATCTCTCACTTGAACTTCAAGACTATCAATAATTTGGTGAAAAGACAATTTGTGACTGATATATCTCAAATAGAGTTCACCCAAGAGGGTTTATGCTCAACATGCCAACAAGGGAAGCAAAAGAGATCATCATTTGTCAACAAGGAAGTCATAATGATAATTTTGCATCTATTTCAGTTTGTGTTTATTAAGTTTTAATAAACCAAAAAAGTTGTGATGTTTGTATTCAACCTGCCTTCTACAAACACTTAGCTTATTCAGTTCTAACAATTGGTTTTAGACCCAACTAGTAGATTACACTTACTAGAAGATCTTTACAAATGGCTAACAAAACTGGAAATAATAAGGTTCCTTTGTTGGAAAGAGGGAAATACTTCTTCTAGAGGCAAAGAATGATTATTCATCTCAGATCCATTGATGATGAATATTTACAAGTGTTGGAAGAAGGTCCTCACGTACCAAAAAAATCATTTCTCAAGAGGTGGTGAATGGAGTCAATGTTCCCGAACATCTAGTTCCAAAAACTATGATGAAATGACTCGAGAAGAAAGAAAGAAAGTAAAGAAAGATCTAAAGGTGACAGATATCCTCATGAGTGGATAACGTTGCAGCTATTCCAGTTTGTATTTATTAAGTTTTAATAAACCAAAAAAGTTGTGGAGTTTGTATTTATTAAGTTTTAATAAACCGAAAAAGTTGTGGTGTTTGTATTCAATCCTTCTTTCTACAAACACTTAACCTTATTCAATTCTAACGGTATGCAATTAGTTTTACTTTTAAAATTAAATTTCTTTCTCAAATTAACCAACATGTATTGTGCATGAGAGAAAAATATTTACCCTTCATTATTTGAAGGAGAGTAGTACTGACCCAACTCCTTCTAGTAAAGTAGCAAAACCCTTTAAATCTATATCTATAACAAAATTCACTTACTCCATCTCTCAAAATATAAAGGTTGTAAAAAGAAAACAAGCGTAATCAACAACAACTGAGGGAGAGGGTGAGCGTGTTGAGGGTGAAATAAAGAATAAAAAGAGAACAGTGAGAACACATGAAAACTGTTTAGTATATCTCAAAAGGATACCATGTGTAAAAGGAAGCACATCTCTTGGTGGAATCTCTCAAAAGGTTGTGTCTATTAAAAATAGTCTACCTCTAAGGACAAAGGTATTTGAGTCTAATAGAATACATCTATAAATACCTTTCAAAGGAAGAAGAAGAAGTAGGACTTGATCAATGATCAACCTGTCACTGAGTACACACACCAGATCTCAAATTAATGCTTTTCTTTTCTCTACTCCACAGTAGCAGCCAACACTCAATTCCATACTCTTATTCTTTCTTCTTCTCTCCTTGATATTTCTTTAAAAGCAATGGAGATCTAATAATTTCATTGGTTTCAAATTCTCGGATAGTTAAACCATTAGAGAAGCCAATTCAGTAGCTGAAACACAAGCTGCAGCTCTTAACCCATTAGTGGATGCTACAACTGTTATTTCTAAAACATCCACTAATGCTTAATGCTTACTGAATATACTTCCTACACTACTCTAGGTCACTCGTATCAAATAGATTTAATATTTCTGGTTTGCCTGAGAGAATATTTATTGAGAATAAGATCTTATATCTAGAAAAATGTGAGAAAGAGAGATTTGCGAAGATTAAAAAAAGTGAGTGCGAGAGGCTAACTTAAAATGTCAGGCAAAAGGAAAAGGTATGATCAATGATGAGATTCTTGAAGAAAAAAATAGATAGAAATGTGTTGGAAATTTTCTCAACAGCAATTACAAACTAATATTAATATATAACAACAATGCCTTGATTAATAAAATTAAACAAACAATAATTGAAAATATAAACAGTACAATTAGTACAATTAATTGAAATACATAAAAATAGAAATGATTTATCATGACTAAAAATAGCTGAGTCGTCAATTCTTAGAAAAGGATAGACTGTTCTTGAAGAAATATTCACTGCACTCACATTGCAATGAGATGCTGTGAATTTCCTTCTAAGATTACACAACAACTGCACAAAGATGGTGCAACCCAAATCAGTATACAACGACTACCACATTAGTTCACCTGAAAATCCAACAATTGCTAAGTAATAATTTGTGAGCCATCAAATCACTTCTATATTTCTAAGATTGGTTTTCAAATTGTGTATATCTCAACATACAGGATTTCCGAGTATTATAGAACATCTCTCAAGCCAACTGCTCTAGTAACATTCTCTTAAAACACTCCATGTAACGTTTGATCACAATGTGTCATTATTAGCAGTTATAGATTTGGTTAGAACAGAATTAGAAACAAATTAAAGTACTTCGTTATTATCTAAATCTGATAATAACACTTAACATTAATTCGAATCATGTTGGTCCTTTGAAATAAACTTCCATAAAAAATTTATATTATCAGTAAAAAATTATCCCCTAACGAGATATCTATTGACAGAAAAATATCTCCTGAAGGCCGAGACATTTTATTCCATGACGAACAAATATCCCCTGATGGCCAAGACATATTATCCTCTGAAAAATAATTTATCCACTAATGACCAAATATCCCCTGATGGGTATATTATCCTGATAAGCAAATATTTTGTGATGGATATATTATCCACTGATAACCAAATATCCTTTGATGACCATATCCTCCGATGGACAAATTATCTACTGATGACCAAATGTCATCAGTGGATATTTCCATCAGTAGATAATCATATCAACAGTTAACTCTTATTAGTGGATAACCATATTAGTAGTTAACTCAATCAGTGGACAAAAAGACTGTCATTTATCAAATACACGCAGTCTAATTTTGTCATTACAAGAAGTAATTTTTTTACCCATTTCACTAAGAAACTATCTTAGATCCATGAAATATTACATATGTTAAATTTCTACAGAAACATCATTAGAATCCTACTTTACATAGATTCTAAAGTTCCCTTTTTCTAACAATCCCCACAAATTCATAGCATAAATGCTTATAGGATTTAACATAGCATGTGTTTTTAGATAAGATGGAATGCTTCACTTTGAATCCCTCCCGAGTCCCCTATTTTAGTAGTCACTAGATCTAGATGGAATGTTTCACCTTGAATCTCTATCTGTTTTTGTGAGACTATATTCAATAGACGACCACATGTTATATGTTATGGTGATAATCTATAGGTTTGAGACATTAATGGTCCTGTCTCAGATCCTATTAATTGAATGTTTTAATGAATAACCATTTCCTCTAATCGCAACCACACAATTACATTCATTTAGTTGGGCATCTCCAAAGATGTACTGCTAACATCTTGTCTACCAGACTTGACCCTATTCAGAGTTCTTAAAATTCTTGCTTGACTTGTAGTAAATGTACCTTAAATGTTTACAGAGAATAGACTTCAAATACTTAAGAGTATCAATCTAAAAGTTAAGGTACAACCAATCCACCCTTACGACTTTTTTTTACCACATTGAATACACTTCAAGGAATATCCTCTCAAATGTATTGGGTTCCCATCGTAGGTGAATTACACTGGGTTACAAGTCTCATTTCCAACCTAGACTTAAGGATAACAACATGTTCAATTCCTTTAGTCAGAGGATCTGCTATATTATATTGAGTACCAATGATCTAAACAACAATGATCTTCTCAGTAACTAAACCTCTTATAGACTTAAGCCTAACTTGGATGTGTCTTTTGGTTTTTATATTACACTTTGAACTACTAATCTTAGCAATAGTTGTCTGACTATCACAATGAATGGCAACAACTGGAAGAGGCTTACGCACAACAGGTAACACACATAACAGTCCATATAACCATTCAACTTATGTACCGAGTTATCAAAGTCTGTTTACAAAACTTCAAGGATACTGCTCCACCACCTAGTGTGAACACATATCCTGTAACTCCATTGGAACCAGAATTCTTAGCAATCCATCTTGCATCACTGTACCCCTCAAGTACACTAGGAAATCTGGTATAATGCAACCCAAGGGTTGAGTTACCCTTAAGATATCTAAGAACTATATCTAAGCATTCCAATGAGACTTTTTTGGACAACTTGTATATGTAGCAAACCTAGACACAACATATGAAATATTTGGCCTAGTGCAATTAGCATGATACTACAAACTTTCAATAATTTGAGAATATCTTAACTGAGACACAGGTTCCCCTGTTTCATTTTTGAACAAGTCTACTTTAGAATTATATAGTATGCTAGAGATTCTACAATTTGAATAACCATATTTCTCAAGTATAGACTTCTCTACATAATAAGACTGTGACATGGTTATTCCATCTGTTGATTGAATCAACTTGATGCCAAGAATCATATTAGTTACACCCATATCTTTCATTTCAAATTTACTTGTCAAAAAACACTTTCTCTCATTAATCATCTCTATATTGGTTCCAAACAAAAGAATATCATCTATTTATGGGCATAACACAATACTTTGTTCACCTTTAACTTTGATATAAACGCATTTATCATTTTCATTCATAACAAAGCCAAATGACAAGACTGTCTTGTCAAACTTTCATGTCATTGTTTAGGAGCTTGTTTTAATGCATAGAGTGATTTAATAAGTTAACATACTTTCTTCTCATTACTAGAGGCTACAAATTATTCAGGCTAATATATATATATATCTCTTCTTCAAGGTCACCATGAAGAAATGTAGTCTTCACATCCATTTGATGTATCAGAAGACCATGGACAGAAGGCAATGTAACCAGCACTCGAGTTGTAGTCATTCTAGCAATTAATGAGTAAGTATCAAATAAGTCAATACCTTCTTTTTGCCTAAACCATTTGGCAACTAATCTGGCCTTAAACTTATCTATTGATCCATCTGATTTTAATTATATTGTAGTATAACCTGAAGGGAGATCAACAAATTCTCATTTCCCATTTGAGACAATAGAATCCATCTCACTTTTTACAGCTCATTTCTAATGCCTTGACTCAACAGAGTTTATGGCATGTTGGAAAGTCATAGGTTCATCCTCAATATTATAAGTGATAAAATCACTTCCAAAATCCTTGACAACCTTAAAACGCTTACTCCTTCTAGGTTCGTCTAATTTGTCAAAATTATAGCTACTAGGATCTACCCCCACATTAGTTATCCTTTCCACATGATCTGTAATAGAACTGGATGTTTGAGTTGGATCATTTTCAGAAATGTTCTAAGGTATACTAGCCTTCATAGGGAACACTTCCTCAAAAAAAGTTACATCAAAAAATTCAACTATAGTATTAACTACAATGTCATCTATCTTAGATTTTATAACTAAAAATCTCATAGCATAGGAGGTCTCCACATATCCAAGAAAGATTGCATCAACAATCTTAGGTCCTAATTTCTTTCTCTTGTGTTTTGGGAAAATTACCTTTGTAAAGCACCCTCACACACGAAGATATTTTAAATTAGGCCTCTTGTGTCTCCATAATTCATATGGACTCTTCCTAATATATTTTAGAGAGACTCTATTCAGAATATGACAAGCAGTATTCAAAGTCTCTCCTCACATATATTTAGGTAGTCCATAATTAAGAAGCATATTATGAATCATATCTTTAAAAATTTCTATACTTTCATTCAGTCACTCCATTAAACTCAGAAGTATAAGGAAGAGTCTCCTCATGAACAAATGTCATTGTTTTGACAAAATTCACTAAAAGGGTTTCTTGTATACTAGTGACTCCATTAAACTCAGGAGTATAAGGAGGAGTCTCCTTATGAACAATGTCATTGTTTTGACAAAATTCACTAAAAGGGTTTATTGTATACTCACCCCCTCTATCAGATTTCAATCTTTTAAGTTTCTTACCAATTTGAGTTGCAGCTTCATTCTTGAATATAATAAACTTTTCTAGAGTTTCATCTTTATGTTTAATTAAATAAACATAACAGTATCTAGAACTATCATCAATAAAAGTGATGAAGTATCTTTTAAAGTCTTTGGTCAACACACCATTGAACTCACATATACCAATGTGAACTAAGTCTAACACTTCAGAATCTCTTTAAACACTATGAAAAGGTTTCTTCGTTAGTTTAGCTTCAACACATACTTGACACTTAGATTTCTTATCAATAGCATGCTTTGGTATAAAATCTAAATTCATTATCATTTTAAGTGAACCAAAATTTAGATGACCAAGACGAGAATGTCATAACTCAAATGATTCAACAAAATTAACATTAGGATAAACATTAAAATTATCCAAAACAGAATTCACAGGCTCACACTTAACTAAAAACAAATCATTCAATAAAAAACCTTTGACAAAAAATATACTAGTATGTGTAATAACAACTTTATTAAATCTAAAAGAAAGTTCAAAGTCATGTCTAACTAAACTAGAGTCACTAATAATGTTCCTTCGAAAGACTGGAACATAGTGCACCCCTGTCAAGGATAGAACACATCCTAAAGTAAACTTTAAGTCCACATTACCAATCCCATGAACCTTGGTAGCAATTGCATTCCCCATCTTCATAGAATTTTCATATTAGTCAATAACCATATCAACAGTTAACTTTTATCAGTGGATAACCATATCAGTAGTTAATTCAATCAGTAGACAAACACACTGTCATATATAAAATACACGCAGTCTAATTTTACTACTACAGGAAGTAATTTTTTACCCATTTATCTATGGATTTCACTAAGAAAATATCTTAGATCCATAAATTGTTACATATATTAGATTTCTACAGAAACATCATTAGAATCCTACTTTATATAGATTCTAAAGTTCTCATTTTCTAACAAAATGTTCACACACTACTACCTTTGCAGCTCATTTATTCTCTGATCAACATTCTAACCAGACATCAGATGATACTAAGAGAATAATTACTTTAGGAGATACAAAACAACAATTGCTTACTGACATGTCTAATCAGGATATTATCAAGACAAATTGTCAGATCTCACAACAGAAACTACAGATTAACCTGAAGAAGAGATTGAAGATGTTTTGTTAGATACAAGCAACACAAGATTATTGGATGATACAACAACATACCTCATACCAAATCATTTAATCACATGAGGATCAAGTGTAGTGTTAGGAATTATAACATTTGATGATGATGTATAATACTTAGAATTATTAGAAGTTAGAATTATACTAGAACCTGCAGTAGTGTACTATCAGAAACTATCATTAGAGACTATAGATAATCATCAAAAACTACCAGTAATGCATTGAGAGAGTTCAACAAAATTGAAGTTAATCATGTAGTCAAGCCTATTGGAGACTTAAGAATTACACTATAAGAGACTATTGTTGAAGCTATCAGAGACTAAGGCAAAAACTCTCCATGGCATTGACAAAGTTGGTCAGGGAATAAGCCATCAGGGGATTATCCCCGCTTATGAACTAGTGGGAATAAGCCATCAGGGGATAAATCTCTGCTTATGAACTAGTGGGAATAAGCCATCAGGGGATAAATCTCCACTTATGAACTACTCATCAGGGGATAAATCTTCACTTATGAACTACTCATCAGGGGATAAATATCCACTGATGAATTTATTCATCAGGGGATAAGTATCCACTTCTGAATAAAGTCATCAGGGGATAAATATCCATTGATGAATAAAGTCATATCAGAGGATATATATCCATTGATGAATAAAGTCACATCAAAAGATAAATGACTTGAAATTACAGGCCTCTATTAGAGTTTTTCAACAAAGGAGAAGCCGACCAAGTTCCATAACAAAGTTACAATTGAGATTTACAAGGTTGGGATGTTGATCTGTTAAAGCAAAGTGATTAAGTAATAATGATGTGGCTTAACAAGAGTTGTTAGGTGACAGAGTTGTTACAACTATTGATAAAGGAAAACTGCTCTAATAGAACACAATAGTAGTTGAAAAGCAGAAAATATCAGAGATAAGAAGCTATGTAGAAAGTATACAAAAGACACAACACAGATAATATAATAGAATTTAAAAGAGAGAGAGAGAGAGAGAGAGAGAGAGAGAGAGAGAGATTATTCAGTTATTCACTCTGTAAAATACGCAACAAATTCATAGAATTTAAAGTGCAATTTTTTCATAACTTGAGAAACTAGAAATTATTATTTAGGTTGCAGTTGTTCATACTTGAACATATTTTAGTAGCTAGTATCAATTTTTGATAACCAAATTGTAATTTCAGATTCAATATCAATAAAATACATTTTTTATTGATTGATGCAATTTGCTATTTTTTTTGTTTCTGCAATATATATTCAGATTGTATTGTGATTTTCACATTGGGAAACAAATTTAAAAATGGTATTCAACCCCCCTTCTATAATTACTCATCCGGGAATAACATTCAACTATATTCAAAGGTTGTTTATGAAGCATTAATCAACATAGAAAAGGAAAACATGAAACTCCAACACTTCATGATCAATGGTTTTTCAAACTAAACTCTAGAATTTCAAGGAACAGACAATTGATATTCTTACTAATCTTCATGCTAATTCAAAGGACATTCAAAGAAGGAGAATAGTCAGATCATAATTCAAAGGACATTCATGAAATTTAAACTCAAGAAACCTCAATCAATGGATGCTGAAAATGCGAAAAACACAGAAGTCACTGATTTATGGGGAGTTTCAGAAGTAGCTGAATTTATTTTTTAGAGAAGAAGCAACTGGGAGCACTGAACTGAAAGTGTTAAAATAAGCATTACAACCTAGAATCAGAAGCAGCTGACAAACTTATTCACCAAACTATTGGATGAAACCACCTTTAACAGGTTGGTAAGTGACTTAGGTATGCTCAACTTTTGTGAATAAAAACTTGAAAATTTTATGCAAGACTGAAAAGGAGAAGATAGGATTTAATTTTTAGGTCACAACTATTATTCAAAAACAGGTTGCGGTTGTTCATCATTGAACAGATTTCATAAACTAGTTATCTACACCAGTGAGCTTTTGTAATCTTTCCTTGATTAATAAGAGTTCAGAAGTATTTGTGATATATTGTACTATTTCAATTTCGTATTTTTCAATACACTATATTTACTGAGTTCATAAAGTTCGAAAAAAATTGTAATTTTTATTCAACCCCCTTTCTACAAACAATCTATTTTGGGACAAACATAAATAATGATGATAAATATTAGTAACCCTAAAAATATAATAACCGCACAAAAATAGCTCAACTAGTAAACAAATAATACTTTGAGTCAAACGATATAATTTTAATTGAAACTTTGATTTTATTTGTAAGATTTATAATGTGTTTATATATATATATATATATATATATATATATATATATATATATATAT
>CM025788.1:32900456-32941717 GCA_014636745.2 Centella asiatica
ATAATAATAATAATAATATAGGCTACAAATAAGTAATAGTAAAAAACCGAATATTAGAGAGAGAGAGAGAGAGAGAGAGTTTTTATTTTCTATAAAGCCAGGAGTGGCGGTTCAGCAGCCAAAATTTTGTCCCCAAGACTTAATTTTACTTTTGTTGCTTCAATTATTATATGTTTATTGATGTAAATATCTCTATTTTACTATTCGTATTATATAAATAATAACAATACCTTTTCGAATTTCAACTTTTTTTTCATTGTTTTTCTCACAATATATTTAAGTGATAATATATTTTTTTATATTATTGTTGTTTATATTTGTATGTTTGTTACTTTAGAACATGTTTGCATGTGTTTAGATGCATTGAAATTGATTTTTTTTTTAAATCGCAAGAGTAATATATTCTTCAATTTTGATTTTGTAGCTCCCATTTTTTCATAATTATATACGAAGTAATAATTAATAATAATGTGAAATGAACAAATTATTAAATCTTTTTGATAGTTTTCGTTGCCGATGACATCTTTATGAGATTTTATCGTCCCTAACTGTTCATATTTGAATTTAAGCGGTTTGTACGACGATTCAACTTTGAAACGGAGTAAAAATTAAAAAAATAATAAATGGAATATCTAGTAATAAAACAATCTTTAATAAATCTATAATTGTAAGAAGTTGTACTTAAACTATGTGAGAATGCAAGCCATTACTATCTGATTCTGGCGATTTATTTTTGACCAAAAAAATAAAAAACAATAACTGTAACAAAATTGGATTTTTAGATCAGTGAATAGTGTAGATACAGAGATTCTTCCAATGAAAGTGCATAATTTCATACACAAAAATCCATCTTAAAATACACTAAAAGGTTCTTAATCCATAAGTGGTAGTGATGGTTAAATATTACAAATAAAATTTTCTCACGATTATAAAATAGTTGATTAATTTGTGGTTCTTCAGAAATAAGTTAAGTAAACACATTAAAAAAGAAGAAGAAGAAGATAAGGTAATTAAATTTTAAAATAAAATAGATTTTTTAGCAAAAATACTAATATTCGTAGTAATTTGTATTTTGATTTTTTGAAAGTAGAATATCTTCAAGTTAGTTATGGCACACCTAGATTTTTTTTTTTAATTTTTATTTTATGGTTACATGATAAATTAATGTCTACTCACTCACACATTCACCAACAAATATCTTACAAATACTTTTTTTGTAGCTTGTAAGATAATTATCTTATAAATATTTTTACTTAATTTGTACGGTTTAAAACTCAGATCTCTTTATTTAAAAAAAAATAGTCGATAACCAGTTTAACTGCAGTCATGTCATGACACACAAAGAGTTAAATATCACTCTTGAAAATTTAAAACTACACCGTAGTTGATCAAGTTTTATTTATCTTAAAATGAGGAAGATAATACAATACAAGTCTGTAACAAGTCTGTTAAAGATAAATGATGATGATGATTATGTAATAAATTGTGCAACTGTAAATACTTGAGGTACTTTATAAACCTTAAGATCAACACAAGTTTTGCATTCGCTGATGATAAAATTATTCATCAGTGGATGGTCAATAACTTCACAAGGCAAGTCAGAAAACAGAAGCATTCAAAGGACTTGAAAAAGTGAAGAAGAATGTCTGATGCTACTAGTAAAAAGTCAAAGTATTCCGCACATCAGAAATTCTAAGTTGCGTTGATTGGAACCCAGTCGGGGGAACCCATTGGGGGAAACCCGTCAGGGGGGAACCCGTCAGGGGGGAACCCGTCAGGGGGAACTCGTCAGAGGGGAACCTATCAGGGTATGACGAGGGCAGACCAACCCATCAGGGAAACACTTCAGGACATGTCAGTGTCAGGCAAACCCATCAGGGTAACCCGTTAGGGAGAATGACCAACATGACATCAGTGGAAGCCATCAGTGTATGTCGTTAGTCATAACCATCAGGATCAAAGTAGCACTAAGTAAAACTCAAGTGAAGGTTGAAACCCTGATCCAGTCAATAAGCATCAGGGGATTCAGAAACACTGACCAAAGTCCATCAGGGCTGATAGTCAGTGGATCGTTATGACAACATGCACCCGTCATCAGTACTTACACGGAAATCAACGTAACGTGTTTCAGAAGCAAGAAATATCAACTGGAAAGATATTTCTTGAAGTTTGTTTTTGATCCAATGAGAAATCTCACGCATTAAATGCACACAGATCAGGGGAAGAAAAGTAGCAACAAAGCATGCAGCGGTCTGACACATAAAGTTTCGATGTGATATACTTGCCTCAATGAAAGTTAGAAACTAGTGAGTGTGAGAAGCTGTGAACTTATTCACAAAATTTGTAGTTGTAAGTCACATTTGTGATTATACAGATTTCCAGAAAAACCCCAAGTTTTCCTGTTTGTTTCAACTGTTTCCAGTAATCACTTTTAAATTTAAAAGGGCGAAAAGATTCAGGTATTTGTATTCATCCCCTTTCTACAAACACTTGTGCTTATATTGCACTAACAAAATCATTGAACAACAACAAAATCTTTACATTATAATACTTTTGTTTCTTATATATATATATATATATATATATATATATATATATATATATGTACACACATTATTTTTGTTTTAAGTTAAATGACGGAATATTATATTTTAAATTAATATTAATTTAATTAAATTTTGTTGATATAATCATTATCATTATAATCTTCACAAATCTTCAGTCACTATATTTTAGTATTTTACCTTTGAAACATTTGTAGATAAAATTGTGCATAAACACCTGTCGGATTCAAATGGTAGGATATTTTTGTTTGTTTGTTTGTTTTCCTGACATTACAAACAGTACTACAGTAGGGAGTTCACATGTTCCCTTGAATCTAATTTTGAATTTAAATTTATCACATAAAAATTATGAGACTTTAGTAGGATTCTCGACATCAGTTAATACGCATGTTATTTATATAAAATATTACATATATACATATACATATATACATACATACACACACATATATATATTCAAAGAAAATGAATTATATATAACTCATTATACCCACTAATTTTATTTATGAATCCATAACTACTTGAAAAATCAAACTATATAGATTAAAACAGTATAAAAGAAATAAAGGGGTATATGATAATTTTTCTCAACTTTTTTGACATAGGACATAATGTTTATAATCATTTAAAATTAATATATTTTCAAGGATTAAAATATAATAACTTTTACATAATTATAAAAATTATGTAAATAAATCTAAAAAAATAAAATCAGAAAACAATAAACTATCAGAACTCAGATCCGACGAGGTCTGTGTAATGTCCATAGGTTCTTTCCTTTCTAGTTAAAGTTGTGGAAATTATACAGTTGACAAAAGTAGTAGATATTCCACCTTTCTTTTTAATTTAAGTGATTTAATTATTGTCACGATGTGTAATTTTTATGTTATATTTATTACATGTCAGATATTTAAAATAATTTTAATTTTTATAATATTAATATTCATCTATTAAATTTTTATTTAATTATTTTTATTAAATAAAATATTTAATATATTAAATTATATTTAAAATTACATATAAAAAAATAAATGACTTATTTTGGGACACACGAAATATTATAAATAAAAGAGGAAATACATAAATAAATAGAAGTAAAATACAAGTTGTACTAATGAAACATTTTCTCAATCCTGCTCCAAATCTTGGTGTCCTACTAAAGGTCAACTTTTATTATTGTTGTGAATTTCATCATAATTAAGACGACTATATCATATCATATTATTCTGACACCGATGCCAATAATATAGTAATTAATTATTTGACATATACTTAGATGTTTTAATAATTAATATTGGTCCATGAGACATATACGTGTGAATATATACTCCGTACGTATGGCCATATGGGTATGATTATTGAAGGTGTTCAATATCTTCAACTATTTTTACTGTAATTTTAGTTCAAGACAGATAATTGATATTAGTTTAAAATCTTATTTATTTAGTACTTCTATTGTGTGGATGTTAAAATCATTAGAATATTTTAATATTTAAAGTCATATATATATATATATATATATATATATATATATATGAGATTAAGAAAAATGAATTATAACTTATTTTTCTAACATTACCCACTAGTTTCATATTAATAAATCCACAATTTATCTTAAAAAGTTCAATCCGTTTCATATAAAAGATACATAAATTTTTCATTTTTTTCGTGAGATATCTATAATTATGTAAAATTAGTACAATGTTACATTGTTAAGGTTTAACCATTTAAAATGTATTTATATGATAATAAAAATTATGTAAATGAGTGTGAAAATTTTCAAAAATTCAGATTTTTGATTGTTTTTGCATTTTTTTTTTCTGATTTTGTTAAGTATAATTTTTCTCATATATTTTGGAAATCGAAGCATGATATTAGTGAATAGAATTACAAAAATAACTATAACTCATTATTTGTTTCTATATATATATATATATATCAATGTATATTTTATCTTTTATTATTATTATTATTTTATGTGTGAGGAAAAGTTTACTAAAAAGTTATTCGTATAAGCTTTATAGAGAGTTTACAAAAACTCTTAGCTATGTGATTTGAACCAAGTTATCACGTTGTCACAAATTTTATACACACTTTTTTTTTACACGGAAAAAATGACAATATTATTTTTTTCTCATACATACAATCATATTAAATTATAAATCAAAAAATTATCATTTTCATGTTTTTCTTTTATAAATTTTCAGATTGAATCCTATTTTGGATCTCCACGAACTAAAGGTTCACATGCATTTTGTATATTTTCACATGGTATTATTTAAAATTTTTCTCTCATATGAATATGAACTATTAAAATCGTGACATGGAAGTAATTCTTCGACAAAATATAAGTCCTACGGTGGAAATATATATAAAAAATGTGAAACTATTACTTACCTAAAAAAAATACTGAAAACAATAATTCCCTAAACTAAATTTCTAAATTGAGAATTTCCAAAAAGTTAGGTTCTCTCTATCAAGGCATTTAACGCAAGAAAACGAAAGGAGGGGCCGGGGGAAAGGTGTGGAGGTAGGATTCTGTGTTTAATACTCCTATTTATTTGTCTTCAGAAGCTCATATGCAGACCAAGAAAATAGTTTTTAATTATTCAGTTTCTCCTCCATGTTGTAATTTTTTATTTTTTACTTCCACTTTTGACATAAAAATTATATATTAATAGATATGTATAAACATAAATATTCATTATCGCAAATGCTATTCTGTTAAGTTTTTTCTAACTACAGGTTTGTGTAAAGAAAAGATTTATATTCCATACATTTTATTTATTATGTCAATGCGAAAGCTTTGAACATGTTGGCGTTATATTCATTACTACTGGTCTACTACTTTTTATATAGCTGAAAAATAAAAAAATTGCATAAGCAAGAGCTGCTGAGCTTTGGAGATTATGGCTCATGAGCAACCAGAGGAAGAAAGAGTGCCACAGATCTTAAGACAACAGCTTGCTCTTGCTGTCAAAAGTATTCAATGGAGCTATGCTATCTTTTGGTCCATTTCATCTTCTCAAACAGGGTATGTGCCGTCTTTTGACCAGATTTACATCTCTTTTCTTTGATTTAACGCTAATTTCTTCCCTTCCCTTGCGAATTTTCAAGAATTTTTGAGGTGGGTATCTGTTTTTTCTTTCTTCTTTTGCCCCCAAGGCTCTAGAAGTTGAGTGTTGGAGTGAAAGATTGAGAGAATGTGTTCAGATTACAAAGGGGAAAAATGAGATAAAAGAAATTACTTTTATTTTCTTCATATTGCGTTGACTTGATGAATTCATATTTTTCTCCACATTATTGTATTTCTGGGTAACATGTAGGGTAGATTTATATCAAATTCTTGGTATATTTTACCAGAATGAAGAAATTAACAAATATTTTGTGTATTTCTTATGTTTAGGGTATTGAAATGGGGTGATGGGTACTATAATGGAGATATTAAAACAAGAAAAACAGTTCAAGCAGTACAATTAAATGCAGATCAATTGGGGATACAGAGAACTGAGCAATTGAGAGACCTTTATGAGTTCCTCTCAGAAGCTGAAAACAACCCACAATCTACAAGGCCTTCTGCTGCGTTATCTCCTGAAGATCTCACTGATACAGAATGGTACTTCTTGGTTTGCATGTCCTTTGTGTTCAATATTGGCCAAGGGTAATCTCAGATTCATCTTCTTGGTGTTTTTTTTTTTCTCTTCTTATATATAGTGTAACTCCAGTTGATATAACTTCCAATTAATGTTAATTGTACCCTTTTCCTCCCTTTTTTATTTTCTTATTTTTTATTAAAAAATTGTCTTAATTAGGATGCCAGGAAGAACATTGGGAAATAATAAAAGCATCTGGTTGTGCAATGCTCATTATACAGATAGCAAAATATTTTGTCGTACTCTGCTTGCAAAGGTATATAATTTTGATCTGGGACCTCATTTTTATGCAATAGTTCTACTCGGTGCCTCAAAAACTAAATATATTTTTCTTCTTCTTTGTCCTATACTTGGATTTCCACTATGTTAATTCTTCAGAGTGCATCAATTCAGGTACTTGCTAGACGTCTTTATTATGCTCTCTCTACTTCTTCACTAGAAAGAATTGCAATTGAATAATATGTTTCCATTTTTCACTTGCAGACTGTTGTATGCTTTCCGTATTCTGGAGGTGTAATTGAGCTGGGCACAACCGAGCTGGTATAGTGAATCTCATTGCTACAAGCATCTAAAACTTTTTTGTTCTGCACATTTACATTTCATTAGGAGTCATGTTCCATCACTATCATTCAATTGAAGGTCTCGGAGGATCCCAACATAATTCAGCATATAATCTCCTTCTTGGGGACGCCGGGCACACTTGTTTCCAAGAATTCTAACTACATTTCTGAAACGCCTACAAATGGTAAAGACGCTGACTGTGTCCAGCTTGATCAAGATGCTCTTGACACCAGTCCTAATCCGGAAATTGAATGGGAAGAAGTCAACACTTGCTCCCCAGATACTAGTTCAGAAGGTGTCAAGAGAAATCATCAAGCTAAGGAATCACCAGTTAATGAAGACATTCATGGGGGGGTCTCTGAAGTACAAAGCTGGCAATTTATGGAGGAGGAGATCAGTAATGGTGTCCTGAATTCTATAGATTCCAGTGATTGTATATCTCAAACTATTGCGAGTCACAAAGAGCCTGTCCCTCTTCCAAATGAAGAAATGGTAAATGAAGACCATCAGCTTGACAAAGAAGACTGCAAGGACATGGAACAGACCTCAGTTGGGTTACAGAATGACGATACCCACTACCAAACTATTGTTTCCACCCTTTTGAAGAGTTCTCACCACTTGATTATGGGACCATGTTTCAGGAAAAGTAAGAACAATTCAAGTTTTGTAAGATGGAAAATAGAGAGAGATTTAGGTAGTCGCAAGCCTGGATCTTCACAAGGATTATTGAAAAAGGTACTTTGTGAAGTTGCGAAAATGCATAGTAGTTGCTCACTAGATACTCAGGATAATGGTAGAGAAGAGAAACTAAGGATCTCAGAGGCTACTGAAACTGACGGAGACAATGTACTAGCAGAGAGGAGGCGAAGGGAAAAGATGCAAGAAAAATTGTCGATTCTTGGATCAATTGTACCTTCTACCGGAAAGGTAGCTTTAAGCCAAAAGTTTCAATTTTAGATATACAGATTCTTGTTAGATACACTTGTTTCAATTATACATATGTTTTGTGTAGGTTGACCAAGTATCTTTACTTGATGACACAATAAAATACCTGAGGAATCTTGAGAGCAAAATCGAGGAGTTGGAATCTCAAAAGGAGGTGCAAGAAATAGAAGCAAGAAGGAGAAGGAGACCTAGCGATGTTGCAGAGAGAACTTCAGATAACTACGGTGACAAGAGAATACATAAAAAGCAGCGTGTGATGAACAACAGAAAGACTTCTGATGTCAATGAAATGAAGGCGGTAGACTTGGTTAAACCGGAGGATAATATTACTGCTGATGTGACCGTCCTAAAAAAGGAGAAGAATGTAACGATAGTGATCAAGTGTCCTTGGAGGGAGGGTTTGTTGCTCGAAATCATGGATACAATAAGCAATCTTCATTTGGATTCTGACTCGGTTCAATCTTCCAATGTCGATGGAAATCTCTCTTTGACAGTTAAATCCAAGGTTTGGCACTCTTATAAGCAATTTATACACATAATAATTTCATATGTAGGATGATTATACTAAATTCCCATGGCTTCTTTTTACCGATGTTCATAAGTGCGTTGAAAGTAGAATGACATTCTTCTGATATCAGTTATGGTTTAATAATAGATGCAGGTGAAAGGATCGACAATGGTATCTGTAAAGATGATCAAAGAGGCACTTCAAAGAGTTACTAGGAAGTCTTGAAAAGCCATTTTCAAATCCAAACATGAAGGTTGGTTTGTATATTCTTCACAAGACCTTTATAGTTCTATTCTCGGGGTCGCCTTATTCTGAATTTCCTACTTTTCCAATAGAGTGAGATGTAAAATTTCATAAATGAGAATATAGCTTCACCAATCTTTTTGTTGAGTACTGCAACCCAACATGCATCTAGTTTGCAGAGCTGAGTTGAATATGCTATAAAATTTTCATTCATTTTGTTTCATTAATTATTTAGTTGTCTTTATTTTTTGTTTAATTTTAAATTTAGTTCCATGAAAGGCCTCTACAAATAAATCCCTGTTGATATGGTTTGTATCTTTTTAATGTCTTGTAAGTTAAAGCTTTCAATGCTTCTCAATCTGTCGGTACTTTTCACTCTTTTTTCCTGTTTTGTTACTTGGAATCTTGACAAACATAGGTCGCATTCTAGCATCAAATCAATCAATCTCTCAGCATCAAAGTGATAAAAAAAATCATAGTGACACTGCGTTCTTGATATAAGTATTTAAATGAAGTACATTTAACCATTAATGATTTTTTTTAACCATTATGGTTTACACTAATTTATATCTAATCTCACCGACCATTTTAAATTTATAAGTAATTCTGCACTTTTGGTTAAAAACAATCTACCGCAACTAGTCATAGCTTATCATGTAAGTGTAACAGATGCAACTCTTTATCTGACCATGTTGTAAGTCTAGGTGGTTGTGTTTTAAACACATGCAACTCTTCATCTGTCTTTTCTCTCATTATCTTCTAAAAGTGAGTAGAAATATTTTGAAACTAACATAACTTAGATTTTCTTTCCAAATCCTATACTTTCCTTTCATAAAAAACACTCAGAAGAAAACGTAATGATTAATTTTCTCTTGATTTTCTTTTCTTCCCTCCAAACCTAAACTCCAAGACGAGCTAAGCGGTTATTTACAAATTAAAAACGATGGTTAAATGTATATTACTCCAAATATATTTCAATGTTGCATAACTAGTGAGAATATGCTGGGAATAAATCATGTGAATATGTCAACACAAGAAATACATAAGATGACCAAATATGAATAGATTTCAAACATCTCAATTTTGCAAGTTCTTTATGATGACAAACTCAGCTCCATCTATACATGTCAAATCACAAAAAAAGGGGGAAAAATTCCAATCACACAGAAGGGATAACAAGGACCACAGACCACTAAAGCTTGGAAGTGGTCCATATCTGCTTTCACCAAACCAGAGGTCAGTTGGCATGAAATCATTCCCATTCAATTGTGGATGGAGGTTTGGATGTGATATCCTGAACAACTCGGTTCACACCTCTAACACTATTGCAAATCTTTCGAGCAACATCGTCGAGAAATTTGTGTGCAAAATTGTACCTGAAAATTGCAAATTTAGATATGGATATGAAGAAACAAAACATGTCTTAAAATAATTGCAGGGGCTTTCATTTATCAGGGTATAACCACCACTTTGTTGTGGTCAGAGTCCAAGATAATAATGTAGAAGAAAAGATGAAACTGAAACAAGCGAGAAAATGGCTGCTAAATAATTAAGCTAACTGCATACAAGACGAGCCACTGACTACTTAGACAAGCTAAAAGAACAAAATAACAGCCAGAAAATAGCATTAAATTGAGATTATGTAAAAATAAAATGGCGGAATTAAATATCAAGCAAAATAATAAATATTCAAATCATTTCAGCAAGTAATATATTATTTCAGAAACAAAGCAACAGCATAATCAAAACACGTGAGGAAAGCAAAAGTGTCTGCTAACCAGTCTGCAGTCATTCCGTCTTGACTTGTTACAGCTCGAAGTGCAACAACGTGCGAGTGAGTTCTTTGATCTCCTTGAACCCCAACTGACCTTATTGGTAAAAACACAGCAAATGCTTGCCATATAGAATCATATATCCCAGCATCTTTAATTGATTGAATGAAAATCTCATCCACCTGTACGTAATTTATTAAATAATAGAATTTTATTAAATAACATGAGATGCAGAACGAAGATTGTCTAGTTAGTAGTCCAACGCATGTGTATGTTGCCCTTCCACTAACCAAAATAGTCAAGTTAAACTTCAGCCTATATTCTTCATACCTGACGGAGGATATCCAAAGCATTTCCTTCAGTTACATCGCCCAAGACTCGTACAGCAAGGCCAGGCCCGGGGAAGGGATGGCGCTTCAGAAATTGTTCTGGAACTTCCAAAATCCTTCCCAATTCACGAACCTTCTCAGGATTGAACAAAACAATTTTAACCCCGCTCAGAGAAAGTAAAATATATCGAAGTATAGTGTAGAACTATGTGAAAATTAAAAAGTAAATATGCTAACCTCATCCTTGAATAAAAGTTTAAGGGGTTCAATTAGTTTCAATTTCATGTCCTTGGGAAGCCCTCCAACATTATGATGGCTTTTGATTGTGTGGGAGTGGGTTCTTCCACTCCCAGGTGGCGGACAAGATTCAATCACATCAGGGTATAAGGTTCCTTGGACTAGGTAAGAAGGTTTTGTACCAATTTTCTGCTCCAAATCATGAGCAAAAGCATCAAATATGCATATGAATTCCTTTCCAATAATTTTCCTCTTCACCTCAGGATCTGTCACACCTTTCAGCTTGCTAAGAAATTGTTCTACAGCATCAACGCAAGTAACAGGTAAATGAAGATCCCGTTCAAAGGTATCCATTACTCGCTCTTTCTCCTTAAATCTGAAAATATTAATATTACAAATATGATATACTTTAGCGCCAGGGATGTGAAGATACTAAATTTTCTTTTTCATGACAATACCCTACACATGTCAATTGAAACTGAAGGTGAGGCGTTTTTTAATAAGAAATTGTTTGCAATCACACCTCAATAAACCATTATCAACAAAAACACAGTGAAGCCTGTCCCCGATAGCTTTGTGAACAAGAGTTGCTGCAACTGTGGAATCCACGCCCCCTGATAAAGCACAAATTACATGATCCTCAGCTCCAACCATTTCTTTAATAACTTTTATTTCTTCATCCATTAAATCAGCCATTGTCCAGCCAGCAGTGACTCCACAAACATTGAATAGGAAATGCTTCAAAGTTTCCATCCCTTTTGGCGAATGTGTAACCTATATGTAAGTTTCAAATAATTAACATCTCCCAACAAGATAATTGATGTTTATAGTAATTAAATCCAACACATTCCAGGATTTGAGGACTTGAGACCAGCAAATGCAAAAAAGTAAGGATCAAAAGGGCTTTTGAAACTCTTGGGGGTTGAAACTGAGTACAACAAGATTCTTGAGATCGCATATCTTTTAGACTGATAAATAACAATAAAAATCATAACTAATTACAAGAATCATTAGATACCCCTGACACCATATGCTGCTCTTTACCATTGTAAAAAATCAAATAAGTAAGAAACTTTAGCACAACCCGTTACTATAAAAAGTGCAGTATAACACAATCTCGATACAATATGCAGAATAACTCAAAGAACCAAACATTTAAATACAAAGATAGCATATACAATTATACCTCCGGATGATATTGAAGCCCATAAAACCTTCTTTCTCGATTCTGCACGGCCGCCACAGACCCCTGCTGGCTCCGAGCCACCACTTCAAATCCATCAGGCAATTTCACTGCCTCATCCCCATGGCTCATCCAAACAATCTGCTTCTCACCAATTTTCCCCAAACCAAACAAGTCACTATCCCTTTGAACCTCAATTTCCATCCTCCCATACTCCTGTCTCTCTCCAACCTGAACCACCCCACCAAGCCTCTGCACAAGAAGCTGCAACCCATAACAAATGCCCAGAACAAACACTCCGTTCGACTCCACGTAGTCGACAAATCCATCCGGAAACGACGGGGCGTCGGGCGCGTGAACAGAGTGGGGGCCACCGGAGAGGATAATTACAGATGGGTTTAAGTCGGAGATGGATTTGAGCGAGGAGGTGCCAGATATGCAGAGAGAGAAGACTGATAGGCTTCGGATTCGACGAGTGATGAGGTGGGTATATTGGGAACCAAAGTCCAATATCAAAACTAAGTTTGATTTAACGGCCTGAGGTTCCATTTCTAGGGTTTTAGCAGCTCGGCTTGGAGATAACGGGGACTAGGGTTTAGTGCAAATGGGACGAACAAATCAGGGTTAGGGTTTTAGGGGGCCTGGCGGGAAGCATATATAAAGATGAAGAAACTTGGGCCCTGTTTGGCAACAACCTTCATACTTAACTTAAAAACAAACTTTTTGGCCTACAATAGAAAAAATAATAAAATTTTGCTTATTAAAAATGACTGTTAATTTTCAGATTAAAGAAAAAGTATCATAAAAAATGATAGTATTATAAAAACACTAACAATATAATATAATATAATCTTAAATCGAGAAGAGAGAAAAATTGAATAGATAATTGTTTATCATTTTATATATACTTTCAACTCATATACATGCTTATTTATAGGTTAAGAGATACATGATATATAATCAATGTGATATGTATTTGAAAAATCAAAAGTTTTATATATTAATGGAAAAATATGCTAGAATATTTTGGAACTTGGAAATGAAAGGACATCCATATTATTCATAACACTCCTTATTGTATGTCCATTTTCAAGAAATTGTGGCTTGTTAAAATCTTGCTAGGAAAAAACCCAGTGAGAAAAAAATTCTAGTAAAGGAAAAAGAGTATACAACCTCTGAAAAGGAATCCATCTAGCATCAAAATTTTAAGTCGACGCATCCTAATCTTATGTACCAATTTTTCAAAAATTATAGTGTGTAGTACTTTCGTAAACAAGTCCGCAAGATTATTGCTTGAATGAATCTGTTGAACATCAATTTCACTTTTCTTTTGAAGCTTATGAGTGAAAAATAATTTTGGTGATATATGAGTCGTTTTGTCTCCTTTGATAAAACCTTCTTTTAACTGTGCTATGGATGCTGCATTATCTTCAAATAATACTGTTATGGTTGTCTTGTCCTAGTTCATGCCACATGTTTCCCAGATGTGCTTACAAATTGACCTCAACCAAACACATTCTCGACTGACTTCATAAATCACAAGTATTTCTGCATAATTAGAAGAGATAACAACCAAAAATTGTTTTACAGAGCATTATGATCTGACTGTATCTCCATAAGTAAACAAATAACCCGTTTGCAATCGAGGTTTATGTGGGTAAGATAAATAACATGCATCTGCATAACCAGTTAATACTGTTTTTGATTTATTAGAATAAAATAATCCCTATTAATTGTTCCTCAAAGATAACGAAACACATGCTTAACACCATTCCAGTATATTCGTGTGGGAACATAACTATATCTTGCTAATAGATTTACAGAAATGCTATATTAGCTCGTGTCTTATTAGCAAGATACATTAATGCGCTAATAGTGCTAAGATATGGTACTTCAGGACCAAGTATTTTTTTGTTATCTTCTCGAAATCGAAAAACATCCTTTTTAACATCAAGTGACCAAACAACCATAGGAGAACTGAGTGGGTGTGCTTTGTCCATATAAAAATGTTTTAAAACATTTTCTGTATATGTTGATTGATGAACAAGAATTTCATCTGCTAGATGCTCGATTTGCAAACTAAGACAAAATTTTATTTTTTCAAGATCTTTCATTTCGAATTCCCTTTTTAGATAATCAATTGTTTTCTGTAACTCTTCAGCAGTTCCAATAATGTTCAAATCATCAACATAAACAATAATTATAGCAAATGAAAGTCCATATTTCTTTATAAAAATGCATGGATAAATAAGATCATTTTTATAGTGCTCCTTCAACAAATATTCACTTAGACGATTATATCATATTCGTCCAGATTATTTTAATCTGTACAAGGATCTTGCAATTTAATTGAATAAAGGTCACAAGAATGTGACCTTTGTATTCTAGGCAATTGGAATCCTTTAGGGATCCGCATATAAATATCATTGTTGAGGGAACCATACAAACATGCAATAACAACATCCATCAAACGCATTTCTAATTTCTCAATTACTGTTAAGCTAACAAGATAACGAAATGTTATAGCATCTTTTACAAGAGAATATGTCTTTTCATAATTAATGTCTGATCTTTGCAAAAATCCTTAAGCAACAAGACGAACTTTATATCTTGTAATTTTATTTTTATCATTTCTTTTACGCACAAATACTCATTTATAACCAATGGGTTTTGCCCCTTCAGGGGTCTAGACTACAGGTCCAAAGACTTTGTGTTTATCAAGTGAATTAAATTCTTCTTGTATTGTTTTTTTTTTCTATTTTGGCCAATCATCTCTACATCAACATTCATTGATAAATTTAGGTTCAAGATCCTCGTTTTCCATCATTACATCAAATGCTATATTATATGCAAAAACTTCGTCGACGATAATATTATTTCGGTTCCATCTTTTTCCTGTGACAACATAATTTATTGAGATATCTTCTCTTTCAATATTTTCAGGTACCTTAACCTCTTCCAAGGTTTTATCCATCATGTCACAGGTCTCTTTTGAAGATTCTGTTTCCTTTATTTGGGCATCTAGATTATTTGCTCCTTTTCTTTTTTGAGGATTTTTATCTTTAGAACCAATTGGTCTACCACGCTTCAGGTGAGATTTTGACTCATTTGCATTAGTAGTTTGTCTTTCAAACACATCAATTTTTGTAGGAACATTTTCAGCTAGTATATGTGACTTAGTCATTTTATTAATATCATTGAATGCATTAGGCAATTGATTTGCAATACCTTGTAAATGAATTATTTTCTGAACTTCTAGTTCACATTGATTTGTACGATGATCAAATATATTTAATGATGATGCATTCTATATAATTTCATTTTCCAACTGTTTATTCTTTCTCCCTGATCCCGAGAATATCTTATTTTCTTCCCCCAATTTTGAAAAAATTATTTCATCAAAATGACAGTCCGCAAACCTTGCCATAAAAATATCACCCGTCAATGAATCAAGATATTTTATTATGGAAAGAAATTCATAACCAACATATATTCCCAACCTTCTTTGAGGACCCATCTTGGTTGTGGTGGAACAATTGAGACACATACCGCACACCCAAAAGTTCTGAGATGGAAAATATTAGGCTCACTTTCGGAAGCTAATTGTAAAGGAGATAATTTATGATGACTTGTAGGTCTGATGCGTATAAGTGTTGCTGCATGTAAAATAGAATGTCCCCAAACCGAAATAGGGAGATTTGTTCTCATAATTAATGGTATGACAATCAATTGGAGTCGTTTGATAAATGATTCTGCAAGACCATTTTGTGTATGAACATGAGGTACAGGATGTTCAACATTTATCTCAATTGATGCACAATACTCGTGAAAGACTTGTGATGTAAACTTTCCAGCATTATCTAAGCGAATTGAACCAATATGATAATTTGAAAACTGTACTCTTAATTGAATTATTTGTGCAAGTAATCTCGTAAACGTCAGGTTGCGAGATGATAATAAACATACATGTGACCATATAGTTGATGCATTAATTAACACCATAAAATATTTAAATGGGCCACTTGATGGGGGAATGGGTTCACATATATCACCTTGAATACGTTTCAAAAATTTAGGAGATTCTACTCCAACTTTAGTTGAAAAGGACCTAATAATCAATTTTCCTTTATAACAAGCAGCACACGAGAATTCATTTGATTGAAAAATCTTCTAATTTTTCAATGGATGCCCATGTGAATTCTCAATAATTCTACGCATCATTATCGATCCCGAATGTCCCAACCGGTCATGCCAAATAATAAAATTATTTGTATCAGTAAACTTCTGGTTTATGATAGAATTCGCTTCAATGACACGTATATTTGTGTAGTATAATCCGGAAGTGAAAGCAGGTAACTGTTCGACAACACATTTCTTACCCGATATAATGCATGTGATATAAATAAATTCTTTATTTTCTTTACTTATTGTGTCAACATGATGTCCATTTCTGCGAATATTTTTGAAACTTAATAAGTTTCTTTGTGACTTGGAGGGGAGTAATGCATCATTTATAATTAATTTTGTTCGTCTAGGTAACAGCAAGTTAGCTCTTCCAGAGCGTTCAATCAATTTTGTATATCCGAAAATCGTACAAACATTACCATTGTGCTTTTGCAAAGAAGTAAAATATTTTTCATTTTTAAGAATGGTGTGAATAGTTGCACTATCTACAAGATAAATATTTTCAAATTTCACATTATGTCCAATGCGATCCATATCACTTTAAAGGAAAAAAATAAAAATAAAATTAGATTGTAGATAAAGTACTTTAGATAAACATAAACACAAATCACAAGTTTTAAATAAACAAAAAGATACCTATTGTTATGCAATATTTTTATTGTTTATATCACCGTTTCCTTCAGGGATTTCATAAAAATCAGACACATCCAAATGTATCATATTAGAAAAATTATACTCATGATTATTGCTTTTAAAAATCAAGTTTGTTTCAACAGTTTTTCCTTCTGGGATGCTTGGTAAAGTTCAATCAAGTGTTTAGGCGTACAACAGGTACGCGACCAATGACCTTTCATACCACATCTATAACAAATTTTTTCAAAATTCTTTTGTCTACCTTGGTCATCATTTTTCTCTAACTTCTGGTTGTGATTCGTTTTCCTTTGTTTGAAAGATGGATTGTTCTTGACTTGATTTCCTCGACCACGACCACCACCGTGTCCACGCTCATAATTAAATATAGCCATATTCACTTCAGGGAAAGGGCTTAAGCCAATTGGGCGAAACTTGTGAGTTGGCAAGACTCGTGATTTTTCATCAAAAACTTGTTATTTTGTTCAGAAACGAGAAGACATGAAATCAACTTTGAATATTTTTTAAAACCTTTTTCTCGATATTGTTGCTGGAGGAGTACATTTGAGGGATGAAAAGTTGAATAGTTTTTTTTTTCTCTATCATATTAGTATCAATAATATTTTTTCTGCATAATTTTAGTTGAGAAGTTATTTTAAAAAGTGCGAAATTATATTCACTGACAATTTTAAAATCTTGAAACCTCAAATGCATCCAATCATAATGAGCTTTTAGAAGAATCACAGTTTTTTGGTGTTCGTTCCTATCTTTCAAATTTTTTCAAAAATCAAGTGGATTTTCTACAATAAAATATTCAGATTTTAATCTTTTGTGGAGATGACGGTAAAGAAAAATCATAACTTTTGCACGGTTTGACTCAAATTCTTAATTTCCTTCTTCTTAATTGTGTTTCCAAGACCCTCAACGGTTAAATGAATTTCAACATCCAATATTCATGACAAATATTTTTTTCCGTAATATCAAGAGTCTCAAATTGAAGTTTGGTAAGATTCGACATGATAAGAAAGGTATAAAATAATGTATTAGTTATATGTTAATAATAAGAATGTTATTAATTAATTTATACTTCGTATTGAAAATTGAACATGATAAGAAAACTATAATTACGATAAAACTTATTAGAAACAAATAATAATTGTTGTAAAACTAAAAAAAAAAAAATTACCATAAGCAACAAACATACATACCTTGGGAATAAAAGGAAGAAGTCTTCAAACGTTAATCGGAGGAGCTATTCGTGCTGATAACGTATTATAAAAGCACTAACAATATAATATAATATAATCTTAATATGAGAAGAGAAGAGAGAAAAGTAGAGTAGAGAATTGTTATCACTTGATCTATATTTTTAACTCATACACAATCCTATTTATTGGTTAGGAGATACATGATATACAATGAATGTGATTGGTATTTGAGAAGCCAAAAGTCTTATATATTAATGGAATAATATGCTAGAAGCTTTTGGAACTTGAAAATAAAAAGACATCCATATTATTCATAATAAATAGTGATTTTAAGTTAAAGTTGAAAAGTAAGAAAAGAAATTAATATTTGAACAAATCCTTAAAGGGGGATGAAAGGAAAAGACCAAAAATATAAGAAAAAATTTAGCCCTTGTCTTGTAGTTTAAATTTGGAGAGAAAAAAGAAGAAATTGAGAGAAAATCAACCATTAGGTTGTCTTTTAAGTTTTTTTAAAAAAGAAAAACATAAGGAAAATTGATCATTAAGTTGTTTTTGATTTTTTTAAAGAAAGAAAGTAGAAGATTTGAAAAAAAAAAATTAATTATGTTGTTTAAAAAAAAAATTCTCGCTTTCAAGAAGAAAATGAGAGAATTTTTTCTTTTAATTTTCTCTTATTTTCTTATCTCATTTTTTCTTTTCTCTTCACTAAAACTCCCTGATAGTACCTTAATATAGTTTCAACTTGCTCTCCTTGGAATTATATCGTTTCTTAATAGAAATGGGCATTATAAATTAGTCCATATTTCTTCTTTAAGTCTTTTCTTCTTTAATTCAAATATAGAAAAGAAGCTCCAAAAATATAATTACACTTACTGGAATTTTACATTGGAAGTTAAGAAATGCAACACAAACGAAAGAGTTGCAACGAAAATATCACAATGTATGATTATGTTCCACGATATTTATACGATCGTGATGTTCATTATATGTAAAGTCTTATGGGTTACGATGCAAATTAAAGAAAAAAAAAATTTAAGGAGCTCCTGACTTTGTAATTTTTACTTGTTCCATTTGTAGAAAGAGATTATGAAGTACTTTAAAAATAAACCGTAAATAACTCTAAGAAAAATAAAGAATATATATACATCCCAAAAGGTCACAAATGAAACTAAGATGTCAATGTGGAGCAATACTTAGTTAATACCTAGCAACTGACTTGAGCATTTCAGTTCAAAGATTAGAGGACCACAACACTTCAGTACTTGAGCAAATCCTCTGGCAAAATGGCCTAATTATGACAGTATAATACACTTAATTGGTGCTCAAAACTTAAATTAGTAAACAACAATTCTTAGGTGCTCAGTATAGTTACACAGAGAATTGCTCTTCAATGACAAGAATGGTGTCCCTTATCAGTTCATCTAACACATTATCTAAAGTTTCAATCACAATATGTTCTGCATCAATCCGTGTGCCGCTCCAACATTCTGGTTTTTCCATATCTTTTGCGATGAGGTGCTCCCTTGTCCGTGGAATTACTGGAGGAACAAGATACCATTGAACTTCTTTCATTACTTCTTCAACAACAATTTTTCCCAGTACTGAGAAAGCTTGTGTGTCTGGTTTGATGAATGATGTCCAATGCTTGCATTCTACATTGCGTTCATTCACCTCTAGTAAGACATCATTAAGAAAACCCGCAAAGAGATTTTGCTCATGGGACGAAAAGAGGTTAAGAAGTTGGCCTGATGAACGTGCATTCTTTGAGAGTTCATCCCAGTTCAGTTCAGAAGCTTGCAGAACTGTTCTTATGCAGCTACATATATTGAGTTTATAATCAATGGGATCTAGAGGAAGTGATGAATCTTCTTCGAAATCAATATTAAGTGGTTGCACTGGAGGTTTAGCTGCAGATTTACTGTCAGTTAGTTCAAGTTGAAACACTATGTTTGTGCTGCTATACTACCACAATTTATTTAAAATCAAATTGTGAATCCTAAAAACGAAATGGAAGGAATTTGTTGGATTCAGTTAAAACAACTATTCTAACTGTAAACTAGGAAAAAGCATACTTATAGAACATGTGATTGGCTGTTAATAATTAAATCTTAAGCTTTTTGCAAATTCACATAAAAAAGTCAAAATAAGAAATGTTTCTTATTTTGTGTGTGTGTGTGGAGTAGAGGGATTAATTAAAAGAGAAAAGAGAAAAAACCAAAAAAATTTGTACTCAATTTAGTACCATATGAAGCCTACCGGGATGCTTTATACTACTGCTGGGGCTGGTAACATCCTCAGCAAAAGATGAATCTAGTACAGAAACTGGACTTAGATGTTCCTCTCTATCTTTAGAGCTACCTTCAGTTTCTACTTTTAATATCCTCGTACGACCTGATGATGCAGCACCTGATGAAGAATCTAAAGCCTGGTTTTTCAGATGTAATTTCTGAACAGATACAAAAAGTAGGACGATGTTTGAGGTTTCAGTTCAAGAGTCCAGTTTAAAGTAGCAACATTATAAATCTATTGGTTGGAAAGTAAATAAAAATAATGTACCTGCATTGAGTGCTCCAGATATTGATTTTCCTCCCTTGATTTGATTGTATTGGAGCTTTTTTCAGCATTAGTGATGTAAAGATTTCCTTTTTTAGAAAGCATTTCTGAAAGATTTACCTGTCCCGACTGCTTTACATCGCTAACATTCATAGTCTTTAAATATGCTGCAGAACGCAGCATATTAAATTAGAAATTGATGATGAATATTTGAAACATAAGATTATTAACCAAGGGAAGGAAGAATGACCTCTTTACCTTCGGATGAATTGACAGTTTCTTGAATTTCTCTTTCAGAATCAAAGATCTGTAACTGATCATCAGAATTAAGCTGCAAAACATTATTTTCATTGGACTGTTGAAAATTGATGCAAGCGGGATATCTCTTCTGTGGGGAAACAGAGGTATAGCTATCCATTTTTGAGTTAAAAATGGACGAGAAGTCATGTTCTGGTGAAGAAAGTGGCAAACAAAGTATTCTGCTCAAGGTTCTTGGTGCTTGTTTAACTGATAAATTTTCACTCTTCTCCACGTTTCTTAACCTATTTGAAAGGCGTCTCTTTGCCTCTAAATCTCTTCGGTTGGAGTAACTAACAGTTGATGACTGCAATTTTTTGCAAATACTTTTGCTAGTGACAGCTATTTCTGATCTAGTGCTTGACTCCAAATTATTATACTTCTCTGAATCATGTCTTCCTTGTTCTTTCTGGCTTGGCTTCAGAACCATTATTGAATTTGTAGTGCACGAAATTTCAGCATCAGTTGATGGGCATCTGTCTTCAGATTTAATCCTCTCCAACAATGACATGTGAACAATATGTTCTGACTTTGGACACTTTTTTGGATTACTACTGATACCGCATTCTGAAAGGTTGTCTTCAATGAGAGGTTTACATTTTTCTTTCACCGCTTGCAAATCCTTAACACTGTGAATGTGTTTAATCAACAGAGAATTTGGATCTTTTATAAGTTTCAGAAACAGTTCACTGTTTGAATCCAAAATCTCCAATGCATCTAAGATCTGCCTAGACTTGTGCATTTCATCGTCTTCAAATTGCTTTGTTGCATTCCTCTTACGACTATTAACTCGTACAACATTTTCTGATGCATTCTGAAAAAATTAATTTACCATTTAGAAAAATTACTCACGTGTAGTATTGATTTATCATACATCCGTATCATGTTTATAGACAATTAAGGTGAACACAGATAACTGAGAATCGTTTAGCTGAGACTTACAGTAACATGTTGGCAATTTTTCGCAAGATTTGTTGTACTACTACTTCCCAGTGGATGTCCGGTCCCTACAAAAAATTAAAAAAACTCACAACTTACAACCTATTCAAACATGGTACTCAGGAACATGTACATCAACCAGCAGTTCAAGGACTTCTATGTTTCTAACAAGTCATTTGATAAACTTTTGCACTTTTTTTTTGGCAATTGATTCATGGTAACACCAGAATTAGCACTTCTAATGAAGAAACCTTGCCCCAACAAACATAATATGCTAAACTTAATTGTAGTGACAATTATGAAGGATTTGAAAGTACCGAACATTAGTTTAGTTACCATGGAAATGCTTGTTCTCATGTTTTGCATTCGAAAGCAGCTTTCGACTGGGACAACCATGGCGATTGTCAAGTGTACCAATAAATTTCCAGGCACAGCCCACATCAATCTTTTCAGTTATCTGAGGCCTTTTTCGCGTTTTCCTTTCCATGATGGATAAAATGGTGGTTGGTTCACATATGCTACTTTAACATTCATAGATCAACCATTTTTGTATGATTTACATCAACCCTGAAAATGGAAATGAAAATTTTGTAAAGATTGTTATGGTTATCTTCAGCAATGAAGCACTCCACTACTCCAAACAGCTAGTAATGCAGAACAAATGAACAATATATCATAATATCCTTGAAATATTTGATTTATACAACTACACCATAATGGAGGTAAATTAAATTATCTTTCCTGGTATTGACTAGCCTCTACTTATATTCTTACTGACAAGAGATTTAAATTGAAGATTTAGACACTACACTTGTAATAGATTAAGACTTTCGGGCGAAAAAGAAAAAAGAACATGGTAGTGTGGGCATCCAAAATTAATTAAAGAACTTTTCAAGTTTGATTTCTTCTCCATTGTTCATGTTATATACTGTATTATATGTATAACTATTATTAACATAATACAAAAATAACAAAGGATTGAAGATCTATTTTCAATTTTATTGTTTCTGGCAATAAAAATCACATAAATAGATTAAATGCAACAAATTAAAGAAAGAAGCACCCACATACTTTAATAAAAATATGAAAAGAGAGTATGTTAATCAGGGATTTGAACATCGGTTTCTGCAGCTGCTATTTCAAGAATCAAAGACTTAAGTTCTTGGATCAATCATAATCATATGTATGTAATTAAGTACGTGAAGAAAAATAAGAAACAGAAAAATACACTAATTTATTAATTAACCCAAGTGACGAGTACAAATATATATACCTGTAAGAGATGTTGAAATGATACTGAGCAAACTCTATCAGACAAGAATACTGAGCAAATTCTATCAGACAAGAATATGAGGAAGAGGAAAATGAACAGGACCAGTTATATACATATACACACGCAGACAAGTGTATGTATGTCTCTCTCTCTCTCTCTCTCTCTCTCTGTATACATATATATTTGAATAGATCCTACGTAACATATGGCAGATCCTTTCTTAACAATTGTAAACAGTCGGTCTTCTTAGGTAGTATTCTTTTCTAAATACATTTACTATTAAATAAAATAACATTTAATATAGTAATTGCATATATTTATACTATATATAATTTCTATTTTCTGTAAGTGATATTATAACACTCTCTCTCTCTCTCAATCATGTGTGTGTATATATATATATATATATATATATGGGAATAAGTTATGGTTGAAAAAAGTTATTATTTTTTTCAATACAATCTTTACCATTCAATTTTAAAAAATACGGTGAAATATTATGATAAGATTTTTAAGTTCGCTATAATTTATATTGGATGTAAATTTTAATTTTTTTATAGACATAAGTTTCAATTTTTTTACACCGGTCACAAATTGTAGTGTAAGAAAATTAAAAATTTTGTCAATTACAAATTATAATAGATGAAAATTTTAATTTCTCTTACGTTGAATACGATTTGTGGCGAAGGTAAAAAATGTTTTGAAACTTTGAACGTAAATGGAGTTTGTAGTTAAGTTTATGAAACTCTGATTGTGCATAAATTGTAAGAAATTAGGATTAAAATTGTACATAATAGCATACATTAGATAATAATAATTTATTCGGTTATAACTTTTAAGTAACCTTTAGTTTATATTAAATATTAAATATTTTTTAATATAATTAGAAACTAAAAATATCATAGATCAAAATTAATAAGATAAAACAAAAAAATAATTATATGAAATATTTAGTGTATACACTAAATTCTATGTTCTTTTAGTAATTTATTCTTTTCTTTTAGACAGAAAGAAAGTATAATATTTTTCTTTTTTCTATATGTTAGAAAGTTTTTTTTTTCCTACTACAATAATATATATAAGGTCACATTATATATATAAAAGGCGCCTAAAATTAACCTTAGAAAATTTATCTAATGTCGTATTTAATTTTAGCATGTTATGATAATTTATTCAACGATTCAACTGTACGGATGAAACTAACATACAAAAATAAGCTATTGTATGAATTTTATTAAATTTGAAATTGTGAAAAGTGTTTATCTAATATAATCAATTACGTATCTTATTTGATGGTTTAGATTTTTTAATTTGTTGAATCTATAAAAAGTGTCAAAATTATCATGAAATTATATAAAAATTTGTGTGCTCTAATATTTTTACCAACTCTTTCAATTCATGTGATTTGATCGTTGATTAGATTATTAAAATACTTAAAATCAAATATGTCCTTAAATAAATTTCCTAAAAACAATCTTAGGAGCCTTTTCCTCGTATATGGAATGATCCATGACCATGACTAACGTTGGAAAAATGTATTGTTTTTTCAAACTCAATTTTCACAGTCGAAGATTAAAAAAGGCATTGAAATATTATGATGAGACTTTTATATTCCAATTTTTTTACATCCGCTACAATTTTTTTCAATTGTATTCATTGTCTTCTTCATTCTTTCATCGTTATTGACAACTTTTGAAACTTAATCAGATGTATTTTTGTATAGCACTTTAAATATAACTCTGGATATATTATTCGTCCATTTAACATTGCGAATGTAAATTTGTGTTTCACGTTGTCAACATTGACATAACCATTTCAAATTACAAGTTGGGGGAAAAGTTTAAAACTTGCACTTCTCCAATACAAAGAAAAATATGTGTTTGAGAGTTTAAATAAACTGCATACGACGATAAATAATGTGATGACAAGAAAAAATTGAGAATTTACGTCCGTTACAAAGTCGACATAAAAATTCTAAAATTGATTTCACTGTCTTTTTTTAAATTGAACGATGAAGATTGGATCGAAAAAAATTAAAACTTTACGTTCAGTACAAAACAAACATAAAAATTCTATAATTGATCTCGCTGTCCATTTTAAAATTGATCACACAGCAGTGTTATTCCTTCAATCTCTGCTGTGAACAAATATGTAGAATATACAAGGAAAATACAAATTATAAAATATTAAAAAGACATACCACACCATATCTCATAGTATGGTATCATAAACTGTGTGCCGTTTTATCTTTAGCTTATACGGGTCGGAACATATATATATAATTGCCATTAAATTCGTCCCAACATATATGCCAGACCTTGACTGGGGGATCATACCCGTCTTTTTCACTAACAACACCGCACGTGATTTACTTTTCCGTATCTTTCACCACTTTCTACTACCTATGCGCAACTTGCTATATGCGTACACACATAAATATTGATACATCTACGTATGCATAGGCAGCCGACACGTAAATTAGAAATATATCTCTAATTTTATAGTAGACGAAATATTTCTTATTAAAAGTTATTTTTTAAATTAAAATTACTATTTGATTTTTATTTTTTTTATTTATTTATCAAGTTAATTTTTAACTTTAATCCAAAAATTAAGAGTAAGTTTTTATTACTTTTTAGATTTTGGCTGTTTCTTCTATTAATTTTTTTGATTTTAAACAGTTTTTTTCATCCAAATATATTTTAATCTATGATTTTGATACATTTTAATTTTAATGCATAAATGAAAAGTAGTAACGAGCACTAAATATTTATTGAAAACGGATGAGCCTGTGTATGGCCGCTACCATCAGTTTTAAAGAAAAGCACTGCATTATTGAGTGGAGTGGGATATGTTGTTTTTAAAGGCAGATGGTGAAGTGTGCTGAAGAGATGATTGTTTAGGTGTAATTTGAATGGAGTGTAGGTCTCAATTGGAATTATTATGGAGATAAGACCAAGTTGCATAAAGTGATCGATCTCTTACAAATTTCACTTGATATATGAGTAAAAACAAGTTGTTTTCGGCTCTTTAAAATACTCCAAACACAAGGCGAAAAAGACATTTAACAGGATATTAAACTCTAAGATGTAAAATTAGTGATAGATAATTTATGTTGTGTCTTTATGCAATTTATTAGTATGAACAAGACTATTAACATTGTATTTGTTTAGCTCTTAATAAATTTTAACAGATTAAGAATTTGAACGTGTTCAGATATTGTATTATTCATACTGTTTGTTTAGTTTATCACTTATCTTTTAATAGATTCAATTTTAACTGAATCTAGTAAGCCAAAAAAAATGAAACTGAATGGATTAAGATCAAATAAAATAATAAAATAGATTAATTTAGATATTTAAGGTAAAATATTAAATAAATAATTAAATTTTTATTCAGATTCAGAACTAAATACTTAAATGATTTAGTAAATTCAAATCTGACGAATCTATTTAGATTTAAATATTTAATGAAACAAACGCAACATAAATCTTTTCAATAAGGGAGGAAGTACTAAGGTTTCTTCATTGTTAAATTTAAAGTCGAAGTTTAATATTCTAACTTAAATTTGAAAGCAACCTAACTTTGTTTAGAATTTTAACTTCAAGTTCACTTTTAGGTAGAAAATAGACGATTTAGTTTTTGATACTATTAAAAATCCTAACATATATTATAATAAAAAAGAAATTTAAACTTTGGTCTACTTCTGTGATGAGTTTTACTATTATCGGCAAACGTTACTTAAAAAACTTGATATAAAAAAAGTATGTTCTACAGAAACTGACAACTAAGTTGAACAGTTCGTAGCTTAGATCGAAATCGACTAAAAGATATAATACTAAAATTTATATTCAATTGTTATCAAGATAACGTGATTCGTATTCAAATTATGTAACATGAGATTCAACTCGATTGTGAGAGATATAATATTCGGTCATGAATATATCGTATTTTGGATTATTCATACTCATTTTTGTAGATTGATATTTAGGGATAAAATCATGATGACAAATTGAATAGTAAGAGAAAAAAATATGATATAATGGGGCGAAATATAAAATATAATAAAATATACATATAAAAATTTTATAAAATTCTAAGAGTAATACTAAAATTTTTGAAAATTAAGAGTGCCGTTGTCATCCCGTCTAAAGTAATTCCGCTCACACCAATTATATGTGTGTGTATTGAGACGTGAGTCTTTTATTTTATTTTTTTATATATATAGATACTGACTCTTGATATTAAAACCATCTTAGGTAGTATGTGCGAGTTTTTAACAAAGGGAAAAGAAAAGATGCGAAAAGAAAAAAAAGAGAAAAATTAAAAAATTCCTTTTCTATCCTTTTCATCTCAAAAATGAGAAGAAATAAAACTCCAAAATGATGTAATGATTGATTTTCTCCCCTTTTTTTTTCCCTCCCAAATTTAAACTCTAAGGTACGGGTTTAGAGACGATGAATGAGCTGTCTTCTCATTTTTAGCCGAGTGACCAATGATTGCATTCAAAATAATCTTTAATTTCAATGTGATTTATCAGATTTCCAGTAAACTTTATTTTGCGGACAATATTAAGTGATTTTGTGGATGTTTTATATTAGCATTGAATGATAAATGATATGAATACTAATAACTTATATAAACAAATATATACAAATATATGTAACAAATTATCAACCAATAAAATTTTTATTGTGGATTTAATAGAGTTTACAAATTCACTATAAAATTTAATTACATTAATTTGTACACATTTATTTATCTATAAGTTAGAGTTACTAATTGTTCATCGAGTATAATCTACTCAAATATTTCTGTTTTATAGATTCTTAAGATGAGTGCCTTAATAATTAAGGTAGTATTGCTCGAAAAAGATCATTTTGTACTCAAGTATGAATTAAGCTAAGTAATTAAGAACAAAATAATATTTATATATTAATGGACTTGGTTCAGCTTCATTATTTTCTTCTTTTCTTTTTCTTTTTTCAATTCTTACCATTTAATTATATAAAACATATTCATTTTAATAGTTAAAACTTGATATAATTTGAATAATTGAAATTTAATAATTTCAATTTATATAACAAAGTCTGAATAACTTTTTACCGTTATTTTTGTTAACAGAACGCAGAAACCTACGCTCTCTATCCTAAAAATTAGCCATATTATTATTCCCGCTTCACTCCATAAAAAATTGTCGTGCTCTAACTTGTGGCAAAATTTCATACATAATTTTATTTACATTTCCTCATCTATTATGTACGAATGGTTGTTTAGTTAACTCTGTTGGAATATGTGATTGAATTCTTTTTTTAGTATGCATTTTTATTTTCAGTATGTTCTTTTATATATTAGATTTGTACATTACAAGAAATAAAATTAAAATAAATTTTATATGTTACTACGAATGATTGAATAAAAATTCGCACATGTATGCGTGTGTGCCTTGATTACTAGTTAAAATTATATATTTTACATTGTTAAATTGTATGAACCTTATTACATTCTCATATTTTTTTCATATTTTATCTATTCATACGATTAAAATTACATCAAATAAGTTCCATTCATAATTATAAAGTGCATTGAAACAAATTGTGGGGAAATATTAATAGAAATGAGTTAATTTCTTAATTAATTGAGTCAAATTTGCATAAAATTAAGTACTTTTGAGTTCGAGTTGATCAAAAGAGCATTTATATTCTCTATAGTTTTTATTTTAAGGAATAGAAATTTGAAAAACTAAAAGTAATTTCTGTATCAAAATTTCTAAAATAAAAAATTTGTTAAAAAATTTGAACAGTGAACCTCTACATACAAAAATTTACTATTTAAATTTCTAAGAGTACTTGTAGCAATTTTCTTATATTCAATCGTATTTCTTATATTTGGAAAACCTTAATAGAAATTGGAAAAAAAGAAGAAAAAAGAATTGCGTCATCATCCTTATTTTAAAATTAGTTTAATAATTGTGAACAATGTATCTTTAAAGTTATAGTATCATTATTCACATTCATCAAAACTATAATATTACTTTATCTTATTTATATTATTTTATAATCCTACCTTTTCAAATATATATATATGGAAAGTGATTCATAACTTGTGTTAGTTATGAATCAAATTTAAACTAATTGTGTGCATATTGTTGATCAATATATTTGATGACTGAGCTATATTTGAAACTTTAAACTACACGCCACTAATAAAGACGGTGATAAATAACTTGAAAAAATTAAGTACTATATACGTCTCTATTAGGGGTGAGTATATTTGAATTTAGAATATATATATATATATATATATATATATATATATATATATATATATGCGTTTCTAATAGGGGCACAATTTAAAACAAAAATTTATTTTAACAATTCAGTCTAATAAAAAAAACACAAGTGTCAAAGACTTAAATTATTTTTAAAAATTCAAACTTCAAAATTCCACGCCGCTTTAAACACAGATTTTTTATATAGCTAGAACAACCCTCACAAATTGCAAATACTAATTTGTTAAGAATTAATCGAATTGAAGATATAGCATCATTGTTTGTTGGAATCGAAATATCTCCAAGATTAGGGTCACAAGTTTTATCGATTAAACAAATTGTTGGAATTTTTAAAATTATACATTTTCGAAGGACTGTATATTTTTTATACTAATTAGCGATGATTATAATATCTGATAACCCCGAAGTATAATTTAAAAATAGAAATCACCGCCCCTAATAAGGGAGGTGACATCTCCTTGTTTGTGAAAAAAATCATCATCCCTATAAGGGGAGGTGAGTGTCTACCATTAACAAAATAATTGTTAATCTACTATTTGTACTAAGAATAATCAATTATTAGAGGCATATGTATTTTGAAATTCTAAATTAATTTAGTTGATTGTTATTACTAAAAATGGTAGATTAACAATTATTTTGTTAATGGTAGACACCTCCCCTTTAGGGACGGCGAATTTTTTTCCAAACAAGGAGATGTCACCTCCCTTATTAGGGAAGGCGATTTCTATTTTCAAATTATACTTCGCCTTTCTAAGTGGCATGAAGTTTTGAAGTTTAAATTATTTAAAATAATTTAAGAATCCTTGGCAGGCATTCTATTTTTATTGGACTGGATTGTTAAAATAAAATTTTATTTTAAATTGCGCCCCCTGTTAGAAGCGTACATATATATATATATATTTTTTAAATATACTCGTTTTTAATAGAGACGTGAATAATACTTACCTTTTTCAAGTTATTTATTGCTGCCTCTATTAGTGGCGTTTAGTTTAAAGTTTTAAATAAATCTCATCCATCAAATATATTGATCAATGGTAAACACATAATTAATTTAAATTAGATTCATAATATAAAAAGTAATATTTTATTTATATTTTAATTCATTAATACTATATATTATAATGATTAATTAATATATTAATACAAAATTTTAATGTATATACTATTATAATTTGTATTATATTATATATAAATATTATATTATAATTATTATATATAAATGTGATATATGTGTTTGTGTGTGTGTGTTTATATGTTTATAGTATATAATATATAATATGTTAATATTAAATTAATATATTAATATTATATTTTATAATATTTTAAAATATGATCTATAATATACTTAATAGAGTATCTATATGTACTAATATTTTGTTAATACACCCCTACTTATTTTAGCTTTGCCTATAAAGAATAATAATATTTTCTTCAATAATAATTACTAATGTAATATAGTCTTTAATGTAAAAAAATTTAGAAAAATAACTAATTTGTTAGGTTAATATGAATAGTTTTAGGTAAGTAAGGATTTTGATCATAAGTGAAAACTCTGCTTATCGATCAAGAAACATATTAAGCTACAAAGAAAAACTCTAAGGATAGACTTGCTTAGAATAAAAATAAGTAAATCACTAGATAACAAGATCTTTTACTAAGATCTAAGTAGACTTTATGTCAGAAAAAGATATCACCTTATTGTTCCTAGATGTGTATTTGTAGAAAGAAGGTTGAATACAAATATCAATTATTATTTTTTTCGTTTAATGTAAAGATCAGGAAATAATTCAAGAACAAATTGTAGAAGTAAAAATAATATGAATTATCTTTGAAACAATAAAATCTTGTTTTATTGATTTTGAACTTGAGTACAATCTCGTAATTAAGAACTGATACCAGCTTCTAAAAAATTTGTTCACAGATGAACAACTACAAACTCTAGAATATAATCTTAGTTACTCAAGTTCAAATAATTTGTTGCGTAATGAATCTGAATTGTGAATTGCTATTTTTTACTTATTCGTTTTTTTTTTCTAATTTGAATCTATATATACAAGTTTAATAATCCTAATCTGACTCGGAACTTGATCTGATCTGATTTGAAGTTAATCCGAAATCAATTTCAAATTAGATCTTTGATGGGCTTCTTTCCTAACTTGATTCAGATTAGCTTCTAACTCTAATCAATATTGTTCTTCAATATCTTCTGACAAATATGTATCTACTTATGGCTTTATAGGTTGACGCGCTTATCCTCTGATGAACACTTTATCTGCCAATGAGATTTATCTATTGACATCCATCTATCATATGATGTACATTATCCTTCTATGAACAAATTATCCACTAAGAAACAGATTTATCTTCTGATGCAGATTATACTCTAATGAACAAGTTATCCATCGAGGAACATATTTATCCTCTGACTGGCTATTTGGATTATTTATCCTCAGATGAACAAATTATATTGTCAGAGGATAAATATCCACTACACCTAACTATTATCCATCGATAAACAAATAACACATCAGATACTTAAAAAAATTCAGTTTCAAAAACTTATCTACTGATATTTATACTACACATTAGCATCTACTATATAATTGAAAAACTAAGAATATTAAGTATATACGTCATCATCAAATATTATAAACCTAACAATCTCCTTATATTTATGATTATCAAAGTGATAAATATAAATCAAGATTAATGATGATGTCAAAATCCAAAAATACAAAAAAAAAAATAGAATTGTAACTAAATAATGTATTAATTACAATTGTACCTGAACTAAGGTTTTAATCCTTAATTCTCAACTTCACTTAGATTTAGGTTTAAATCCTTTAAGTCTGACTTCTCTCTTAGAAATATAATTTCAGTTTCCTTTTGTTTGCTGACAGTGATGATTTCTTCAATTGCTTTGTTTACAATCTGAATGCTTTGTTTTCTTTTTGAATGCTTTGTTTGCTTCTGATCTTTTTCAAGTTGAGCCATCAATCTGTCCACATCAGTTACTCTCCCCGTGGAATCTGTTATAGCTTGGAAACCCACCTGACTACTCTCTTATCTTGAATGAAGTTTCTATGGCGATGTGATGTCCAAAGGAATATAAATACATTTTGAACTCAAATCTTTAAATAATTATTTTAGTCAAATACTAACAAGAAATAATAGTAAATATTACTTAAGGAAGACTCACTGCAAGGATGAACTGCAGTGTATATTATTGATCAAGGACTGCTGTGTATAAGTGATATAGTTATATTATATCAAGGTTTGAATTGCACGTGACCCATGACTAATAATAAATCAACTCCAACAATACATTTTCAGATATCTGTCCGACTATGTTTTTAAATATATTTCTTTAACGAAAGAGTGTTGCATAAGACACCAATGGTTTTTACATGTACATGTTTTAACGAAATAGATTTTTAAATGTACATGTTTTTTACAGAGTCTTTCATTTAACCAGTGATTTGATTTAGAATTAGCTAAGGACCAAGACAAGTATATACTCACTTTTTCTTTTTCATTTAATACGCATTATCATTAATTCAATATACGTAAATATTCAATGTTAAGTTATATCTTATTCAAGTTCAATATCTTCAAAGATAAGTAACGTACGATCTATTGATCCGATGTATGTGAAAAATGTTGTACTAGAATTAAGCATTCTTTAGACGGATGTTAGCTATTCAAATTTGCTAACACACTAAGGTAAATCCTATACATATATCAAAAGACTTAATTTTTCTCACCCTATACTTGTAAAGTATATCCGTATGTGTAACTAAAGGCTAATGGGATGCATTTACCTGGCATCCCAGGCCTAGAAGTGATAGGGAACAGAAATCGAGGAGTCTGTAACCAAACCTTCGCAAATAAAAGATTTCTGCTTTGACTACGTATGTCATTATGATGAAGTCAGACGGTGGTCAGGTTGACTAATTGATATACTGTTTGATATGGAGTTCCTAAGGGCATGTGCACCAAACGAACATGGTTACAAGGAACATGTGAATTATTCAAGATTTTTTCAAGTAAAGGGTCAAATCCCTCGGGGACCCTGAAAGCTATATTTTTTTTAATTTATCAAGAGGTGTCGACATTGTCTCTACCCAACCTCATAAACACTTAAGCCCTATCAATTATCTATCTTTCAAGGCTCACCCAATGCAAGACTATATACTTGTGAGCGTAAATCTCTCACGTGGCTATTATTAAATGTTTTACAGGTTATGACAAGAAGGCCGAGCTATCTAATAAAGGTAAAACAAAAATAGCATGATGAACACTTCCTGATCGCTCTCATGTGGATGACATTTAGAAGAAGAATGAAGCATGAGGTTATTATAGAGATGTTTAGATTGTAAGTCTTGTATGGGCTCCCTCATAGACTTCCGTTGTTAGACAATTATTTTGGATAATGTAATAGAGATTACTATTATTTCTCTTATTTATTGATATGCATGCTTGGATGATATTATTTTTCTTTTGTCAATTATTGAAAGTGCCCAAAATTTGGTATGGGGTTTTTGGGGCCGCCACACCTTGACACTCTTGAGTTCAGTCTTGAGAATATTGACCATGAAGTGTTGGAGCTTCATATTTCTCTTTTCAGTTTTGATTAATGCCTCAAAGATATGTTGTGAAGCTCAGTTGCATTTGACCCGAGAGTGGTTAAATAGTCTGTTCTAAGTTATGCATCTGCCTCATCCAATGTGTTGGTGAAGTTTGCATCCAACTAAGCATCCACATTAACTTCTTCAAATTCAGCTCGTGTTCATTTGCATTTGTGGTTTTCATTGCTGATAGCATGTCTTGTTGTTGTTGAAGACCATAGAGTATTTCAAAGTCCTTATTAGACATGTCAACCAACATTTGGAGTTCTGCATCCCCTGGCTGAGTTCCTCTCTCATTATCCTTTGATGGCTGATTAGCAATGTGATCAAAAGATAACTGAGCTCCAGAAGTATAAGCAAATAGGATAGGGTTCAAGAATTCACCTGCAGAAAAAGGAAATTTCTCTTTGTTCTTTTCTTCAAGGACCTCATCCTTGCTCACTGTCTCTCCTTTTGCCTGACTCTCTAAGGTTAGCCTGTCACTCTCTGATTTCCTTTTTTAAAGTCTCACTAAGACCTATTCCTCACATTTTTCCAGATTTGAAACCTAACTTTCACTAATTATTCTTTCAGGCTCACTGGATATCTCAATATTCCGGAAGTAATACTTGTATTATCCATTGATAAGATGAGAGTATCATTTGGTGCTGCAGTCACCAGCTGATGTGTTTCAGCTACAGGAATTGGCTTATCCAATGATTGAACTATTAGAGAATCTGAAACCAATGGAGTGGTAGTGGTCTCCATTGCTTCTAAAGAAATATCAAAGGGAGAAAAAGAATGAATAAGATTTAGACATGGGTGTTGCCTGCTCCTCTTGAATAGGGGAATAAAAACATCAATGTGAGAGTCGATGTGTGTGCACTTAGTGACAAGTTGATCATTGATCAAGATATATTTCTTCTTCTTCCTCTAAAAGGTATTGGTGTGTCTTGTGTAGACTCAAATACCTGTGTCCCTGGATCTGGACTATTTTCAATAGATACATCCTTTTGAGATGATGCACCTAGAGATGTGCCTTTCTTTATAGACTCAATATCCTTTTGAAAAGATATTGAGTGGCCTCTGAGGGTTCTCACAATTCTCTTTTTTTTCCTTATCTCTCTCTCTAATTGCTTGCCCTCCCCCTCAATTGTTGTCGGTGTTGGCTGTTTTCTTTTTACAACTTTTGTCTTTTGAGAGACAAATGAGGTGGTTTGTTTTGTAGATTTTGATTTGGAGGGTTTTTCTACGTGGGTAGAAAGAGTTGGATAATTACTAATGTCCTTTATCGTAGCAAAATTAGAAGAAATAAAGAGTGAAGTAATAGATGGTTAAGAACATACATGCATGTGCTCTTGTAGCACAAGTTCAACATTAGCATTGAGATTGTTCTTGACTAAGTCAGAAAACAACCTCTTGGTTTGTTTACAAACTCTTGGCACATTTTCTCCTATGCAAGATGCACGTTAGTTAAAAAAATTAATTAAAAAGTTTAAAACTAAATGCATATGTTTCTTCATGAGATTGGTCAACAATTTTTAAAAAACTCAATTTAACACCCACTTCAATTTAGAAATTAAGATTTTATCCACCGATGATGCTGAGTCAATGACAAATAATATTTTAATTTCTGCTACCAACATGTAATTATCCACTGATGATTAATTTATCAGGGGATAAATTAACCATTACTTCATCAGAATAAAATGATTTGCTAATTAATTATTCTATCAGTGGTGTTAGGTTTTAGAACATTTGATGATGATTGTCTTTAGATTAATTAGAGTACAAATGTATAGAAAGTGTTAATTAGTAACGCTGAAGTTTTATAACTAGCAGTTATCTCTTTGTTTATAATTTATTCATTATTTGTAAAGAGATAAAATTATTTCATATTTGTAAGTAACTGCTGGAATGATGTATCGAAGCTTCAGAAAGTCAAGATGTGTATTTGATCCGTTAGAATTTGCAAAAAGGCTTGTCGGAGACTAGGAGAATTGGTCAGGGACTAAAAAGATTTTATCTGTCGGAGACTAGTTTTGCCTATCGGAGACTAAGACTTAAGTCATCAGAGATTAAGTTTAAAGGAGTTGGAGACTAAAGCTTACGTCATCGGAGACTAAAGTTAAAAGCATCAGAGACTAAGCTGACGTCATCAGAGACTAAGCCTTAACGTGTCAGAGATTAAACAATTCTATCGGAGACTACACAAGCTGATGTCATCAGGGACTAAATGCACCAGAGACTAGTAATGGCGTCACTAGAGACTAAAGATGAAGCATCAGGGACTAATCGTGATTTATTTCCTGAAAGATACAGAGTTCGAATTAAAAAGGAATGTCTTCCACGTAAAGTAAAATATTATTGAAGACGTAGCTGGTAAGGAAACTAACCAGAAATCTGTTCCTATCAAAAAGGAAAGATTGTATTTGATTCGAATAAGGAAGCTGAATTTTATTCAGAATAGGAACTGAGTTAATGATAATTCAGTTGTCATAGAAGCTGTAATCAGCTTTTACAGAAAATTGTAACTTCGAAGTTGTATAGGTTTTTCATAGTTTTTGTATCTTTTCCTATACAGAATAGAAAAGAAGCTGACGATTACATTATTGTAATTGATAGGATTTGTATTCAATTGTAAATCAATAAAGCAATTGTTTATAAATTGATTTGTGTTCTTGTTCTTTATATTCAACAAGAAAAGTTAATTTCTTATAGAACAAGTAACTCAAAAAGATTTCAAAGAACTTGTATTCAACCCCCCCTTATACAAGTTCTCGGCATCTCACTGGGAAAACATGTGGATAATAGTATCTTCTTCTTTTATCTGTGGACAATTATCCACTGATGGACATCAGGTGATAAGTATCTATTACTTCTTTTATCAGTTAATAATTATTCACTGATTAGTTATACTGTCATAGGGTAATTGATAATCTTATTAATTGATAATTATCCATTGATTAGTTATACTGTCAAAGGGTAATTATCTATTGCTATACTTTATCTTGCACAAAAATTTCAAAGTTATATTCACCAAAGTTGAGCATACCTAACTCACTTACCAACCTCGTAAAGGTGGCTTCATCCAATGGTTTAGTGAATATGTCTGCAAGCTTCTTATTAGTTGCAACAAAGTGCAATTCCATTGTACCATTCATCACTTGGTCTCTTGATATCTATGTGCTTTGTCCTAGAGTGTTGCACAAGATTCTCTGTAATGATAATAACACTGGTGTTATCAAAATAAATAGGATTTTGATTTTATATCATATCATAGTCCATTAGCTGATTTTTCATTTATAAGATCTGGGCACTGCAACTCCCAGCAGTAATATATTCAGCTTCAGTTGTTAAGGTTGACACAAAATGTTGTTTCTTACTAAACCATAACACAAGTTTGCCTCCAAGAAATTGACAACTTCCTGTTGTGCTTTTCCTACCTATTTTGCAAGCTGCATAATCTGCATCTGAGTAGCCTATTAGTTTAAATCCATATTCTCTAGGATACCAAATTCCAAGATTTGGAGTACCTTTAAGATATCTAAATATGTTTTTTATAACAATCAAATGGGACTCTCTAGGATCAGCTTGAAATCTTTCACATAAACATGTAGAAAACATTATATCTGGTCTACTGACAATAAGATATAAGAGTAAGCCTATCATCCCTCTATAACTTGATATATCAATTTTCTTTCTTTTTAAATCAGTATCAAGTTTAGTGGATGTAGCCATGAGTGTTTTAGTAGTTGAAACATCTTCTAAATTAAATTTCTTTAATAGGTCTTTGATGTATTTTGATTGACTAATAAAAATACCATTATTGCTCTATTTAACCTGTAGATATGTTAGGAATTATAACATTTGATGATAAAGTATAACACTTATAATTGTTAGATTTTGTAATTGTACAAGTACCCGTAGTTGTGTTTTATCAGAAACTATCATCAGAAACTGCAAGTATGCATTAGAGACTAAAAAGACTGCATTTGGAGAGTTCAACAAAAGTCAAAATTGGTCATACAAAATTAATTCATCGGAACTAAGTTTTTGTTCATTGGAGACTAAGTTTTTTAGAAACTAAGTGTTTGTTCATCGGAGACTAATGTTAAAGCTACCAGAGATTAAGGCAAAGACACTTCAATGCATTAAAGTAGCCTTGAGAAGATTTGACCGTCGAAAAAATTATTTGGCTAACGCCAAACTCAACATTACTCAACGCCAAAGTCATTTTGTCTGTCGCCAAAGTCATATCGCCAAAGTCGTCGAACAAATCAAACAACAACGCCAAACTCAAAATGACTATTGCCAAAATCGTTGTGAGAACCCAAAAATTTTAAATGAGTTTTGTTATATGATTAATTTATTTTTTGATTTATTTATGAAGGTTTAATTTCTCTTTTTGGTATATATGATGAATTCATATTTTAAATGAAAGATTAAGGACAATGTGATGTCCAAAAGATTTTAAATGTATTTTGAGCACAAGTGTTTAAATGATTATTTTATTCAAGTTTTATCTTGTATATGCGTATGTTTTCGTGTGGGAAGAAGCATACGGGTGTGAACTAGTATAAGCTGCAGTACCCACTTTGAACCAAAGACTACTGTGGGACAAGTAGTAATTAATGTATCTCAAAGTTGTGCACTTGAGCCGTCCAGTGCATATCATCTCCAACAGTACACTAGAGTGGGCTATGATAGATGACCGACTGTCTATTAATAGACGTAACACTGCCTTTTCAAACCAATCACTTCTTTCTAAAGCTTGTTATTTCCTTTCACAGCCAGTGGCTGAAATCTAACTACAAATAATCCAACGATTCTTGTTGTTCGGCAAGTGAGTTATATATATATATATCTTTGTAGTACAACCTAGCCCCCACTTTCATAAATCTTCTATACAAGTATACCATTAAATCCAGGTTCACTTGCAAAACAACTGTCCTTTCAGAGAACAACTCAAGCTTTTAACTTCCTCTTTGCAGCCAAAGAGATAAGAGCATTACATTAAAGTCATGCAATGTTTATTACACTTTTGCTTTGTTATGCATGTCATGTTTAAATACCTCGTTCATTCATTTCCAAAAGTACGATTTAATGTATGCTTTTAACACCTGAAATTAATGCCTTTTTATTTCAAAAGCTATCTAAGGTGAGTGTAAGAATGTTGACAACCACCTGGTAGACAAACCAAATATTTCTTTTTATCAGTAGCTATAACGCCATGCTTGAGTATTCTTCAACTTGAGTTTTGAACCCTAAATCGTGTCTATAAGAGTTTGCAGACCATAGAAAATATTATGTATCACTAAGAAGATGATGAGAGTTGACCTAAGCATAGTTATGGTTGAAGAACACCACCCATGGAGGAGTGAGGAAGACACCACTGTATCTGAGACAAGTTTTAACTTAGTTTCCGATAGTTTGGAATTAGTCTTCGGCGGGTTGGAGTTAGTCTCTGATAGTATAAATTAGTCCCTAGGAGATTTCAAGTTAGTCTCCGACAGTTTAAAAATTTAGTATCTAATGAGCTAAAACTGTTAGTCTGCGATGAAGGAATTTCTTAGTCTCCGATGAAGGAATTTCTTAGTCTCCGATGAAAGAAAATTCTTTAGTCTCTGATGAGTAAAAATTCCTAGTCCCCAACGAGTTCAGCGATGACTTAGCGAGTTTGGCGCTGAAACAACTTTTCTCCGAGGAGTTTGGTGCTGAACAAATTAGCCACTGATGAAGTTCAGTGAGGACTTATTGAGCTTGGCGATGAACAAATCATCCCCTGATAGCCAAGAGAGTTTGGCGATAGCCAATTGAGTTTAGCGCTGAACAAGTTGTCACCCGACGACTTTGGCGGTGAACAAATTACCCCCTGATGGGTAAGTTATCCCTTGATGATTATTCCCTGACGAGTGAATGATACCCTGATGGCTGAGAGATCATCCCCTGACGAGCGAGATATCCCTTGACGAGTAATCTACCCACCGATGACCAGTCATCCCCTGACGAGTAATTATCCCTTGATGACTAAGTATCCGCTGACGGTTAGATTATCTTCTGATGATCATTCTTAAACCCTGACGACCACTGTTATGCTGCAACGTTTATCCCTTGATGCGCAGTCTATCTTCAAAACTATAAAACATTATTTTCTTAAATTATTTGATGATGTTATTCATTTAACCTCAACGGTTCTTTTGTCAGATTTGAAACATTAAAAGTTTAAGGACATCACATATGTTTTTTCTCTCATATTTTTAACCAAGGTATTAAATTTATCTTGTGATATGCATATTTTACAGAGTCTTTCACTCACGAGTAAATTGAATTTGATTTTGTTGCTAAGGACCGAGACAAGTATATATTCAATCTGATGCTTATTTTAATTTAATGCATTATCTTTTGATTTGATATGCGTACAAGGCTATGATTCATATATTTCAATTGCTTTTATGAATGAGAATGCTATGCTTTAAATTCCGCTAGCATGATATACTTGATGTTTTTCTGGAAATCTGTAAAATCACAACTGTGATTTACAGCTACAAATTCTGTGAATAAATTCACAGCTTCTCTTTTACACTCACTAGCTTCTAAACTTTCTTTGAAATATTTCTCTCGAGATCTATTACAAAGCTTCTTTCTAGTGATTTGTGTGCTTCTCTGTATTTGTTTGATCTGTTGGATTGATCTATATGTAATAAGGACTCCTTTTCATATGTAAAGTTCAGTGGTTGAAATCACGTGCTTGAGACGTGCTGCTTTTCTCAACTTAGCCGCAAGTATGTCACATCGTTGTCACATGTGTTAGACTGCTGCATGCTTTGTTGCTACTTTTTCTTCCCTTGATTTGTGTGCATTTAATGCGAAAGAGTTCTCATTGGACCATAACAAACTTCAAGAAATATCTTTCCAGTTGATATCTCTTGCTTATTTAACAAGTTATGTTGATTTGCATGTAAGAACTGATGACGGGTGCATGCTGTCATAATCATCCACTGACGACCAGCCTTGATGGACTTGATCAGTGCTTCTGGATCCCTGATTGTTATAGACTGGATCAGGGCTTCAACCTTCACTTGAGTTTTACTCAGTGCTTTTTGATCCACTGATGTTATGACTGTCTACACATAATGATGGCTTCCACTGATACAGTGTTGAGCATTTCCCCTGACGGGTTATCCTGATGGGTTATCTTGACACTGTAATACCCTTAAGTCTCATCCTGATGGTGTTTTCCCAGTAAGATGGCCTAGAACTTGTAGAAGGGGGGTTGAAT
>CM025788.1:32941727-33002192 GCA_014636745.2 Centella asiatica
TAAGTATTCTAAAGACAATCATCATCAAATGTTAATAAAACCTAACAGATGGGTTGGTCTGCCTTCGTCATCCCCTAACAGGTTTCCCCTGATGAGTTTCCCCTGATGGGTTCCCCTGACGGTTCTTAATCAACGAAACTTTGTTTAGAATATTTGATGTGCGGAATACTTTGACCGTTATTAAGTAGCATCAGACATTCTTCTTCACTTTGTCAAGTCCTTTAGATGTTCCATATTTCGACTTGTCTTGTGAAGTGATTGACCATCCCATGATGAATAAGATTATCATCAGTGGATGCAAAACTTGTGTTGATCTTAAGGTTTATAAAATACCTTAAGTATTTACATGTGCACAATTTATTTCCTAAACATCATCATCATCATTTACCTCTAACAATCTCCCCCTATTTATGCTTATCATTTTGATAACCATAAATTTCTAGATGCACTGATGATGATGTCAAAACCAATATTAAATACAAGAAAGAATTTTGAATGAACTAATAAAAGAATTTCTGTATAAGTGTTTTCTATATCTATTATAACAAAGATGTACATTTTTAGACATCAGGACCCCTTTTCCTTTTGGCTATGACAAAGGGCAATGGATGACTTGATTCAATTGGCTGAGAGTCACTTCCAAGGCCTTGTCTTCTTTGATCTGGATTTTGATCAGGAATCCTTAGTCTGTTGTCTTCTCCTCCAGTAAGCAGCTGATCCAACTCCTTTTGAAGAAGTCTTCTGAAGTTGACAATGTTTACATTTTTGCTTGATTCCAAAGCTTCAAGGACAGATTTGATCTCTTGAATGTTGGCTGCAGCAAATTGTGACCAGTGAAAGGTAATGATCTCCCCCTTTTTGTTTTTGAACTCAAATCCCATGGGGCTTGTGATCATTTTTGGATATTCTTTGAATCCTTTCACTGATGGCACATCCCTTACTATAGCATTCCCATCTTTAGCTCTGGTTTCTTCAATCTCCTTGAGCACTCTCTGAATCAGTAGGATTCTGAACTTGATGACATGTTCATTTTTGTGATAAGCTATTTGGCTTAGAACATGCATCGCTTCCTCTAGGTCGAGACCATCAATGTCTTTAATTTTAATTCTTTTCTCCTGCCCATTAGTGGATTTGTAAAATAGCTTCAAAGGTCTTTCCAAGGTTGTGGGCAAGCTCATATCATTGTTGATGGCTCTCCTCAGCTTCTCAATCATCCCCCTTAAGTCTCTATTAGCCACTGATGATTTAGAAATCAGATTCAGCATTAATCCCAGCTGTTCAGCATCCATTCTCCTAAACCAGTCCATTGTTACATTGAATTGCGACCCATTCTTCAGTTGCACTATTATCAGCTGATCCCTTTTATTGTTGAACCTGACATTTCTGTTTTTTATGGAGAACATAAATGTTAGGTTTTTGCGCCTTTCTTCTTTGAGGGATTCAGCTAGAGTGGGTTGACCATATGCTGTGGTAATAGGAGAAGGAACTTGATCCTTGGCTTCAGATGACTTAGGTTTGGTGGCATCAGGGTCTTCAACTTTGTCTTGGATTTTATCCTCTGATGCACCCCTGAGATTTTGAGATCTTTTTGGCTGAGGTTTCCTGGAGGTCCTGGGTTCGACACTCTTTCTCTTCTTTGCTTCCTCATGTTCCTTTGCCATTTCCTTCTCTTTTTCTTCTTGAAGTTGCTGTGCATAGATTGCATCAGTTTCCACGAGTTTTTTGTCCTGAGGGTAGACCAGCTCCACTTTCCCATCAATTACAACTTCAACGGGAGTTGGAAAGTGGGCTTTCTTTATGGCATCTCCAAGTAGCTTAGGCCCTGATTGAGTGTTGGATTTCTTCTTTGGTTCCTCAATCAGGATGCCCTTGCCTTTGTCCTTGGGTTTTGAAGCAGGAACAGGAGCAGTCACATCCCCTGATGGTTGACTTGTAGATTTCTCAGCAACATCCCCTGACAATGGCCTAGTAGATTTCTCCCCCTTTTTGAAAGCATCATCAGTGGGAGTTGAGAGTCGGGATGTGACTTGGAGAACTTGTTTCAGAGTGTCAGCCATAGACTGTTGCAGAGTTTCCATGCTGGTAAGTTGAGTAGTGAGATCGGCAAGCTTCTTGTCTACATTGTCAGCTGGCTTTTTCATTCGAAGTAGGTTGAGTAGTGAGATCAACAAGCTTCTTGTGCATTGTCAGCTTGCTTCTTCATCCGGAGCATGGTCTGGCTGGTGACCAGGGAGTCGATAACTTGCTATACATTGTTGATCTTTTTTGTAAAATGTGTGTATAGTTTCTTATTCTCAATATCTACAGACTGACCAATCATGATCTGTGATTTTAACACTTTGATCAAGATTGGAGCAGTGGTCCTTGCTAGTTCTTGTTTTAATAACTGTACAGTATCCGACATTTGATTCTGCTGAAAGTATAAATCAACTCCGATGAATTGGGAAAAATCATCTTGTGGAGCATCATCTTCATCACTTTCAGAGCTTGAAGTGGTATTTACAGTAACTGCGTTTTCTATCTATTCTTTATTTACGAGGATCTCATCCTTATCTCCCTCATTCTCTCCTTTTTCTTTGCCTTTTAAGGCATCACTCGAATTCTCTCCTTTTTCTTTGCCTACTAAGGCAGTACTCTCTTCCTCTCCTTTTGCCAAAGTCCTCTCAGGGGATTGACTTTGCCTCTCTGCACTAAGTATTCTCTCATCCTCACTCAAAATTGTCCTAGTAGGGCTCCTATGGACTTGGAGATCAGCAACTGTGGCCAGTTCAAGTAAAGTATGTACAGGTTCTGGTTCCACAGTAGTGATAGGAGAAGGAGTAGAAGTAACGTGTGTATGTATAATTGGAGAAGTGTATGTTTGTATAGAAGAAGTATTTACAATTGGGGGAACATAAAGACTTATTGTTGTGGTATATACATTGGAATTTATGTCCCCTGTCTGATCATCAGTGATTGTTTCAAGAAAAAATGAGTCAATCATTTGAGAGTGGTGACTGTTAATCACTGTGTCAGAGAGTGTTGGCTCCTCCACGAATTGAGAAAGTGGAGAATCTGTTCTTATGACACTCAATGTTTGTGTCATAATATCTGAAGAAATTTGAGGAAAAGAGAAAGAAGGAAGTGGTGTAGATGGGAGTGTTGGTTGAATCACTGAACGAGGAGGTGATTCATTAAAAGATGCTGTAGAAGAATGCTTATGACTCATGTTGATCTTATTGAGAAGCTTCTGAACTACAACATATTGAGTAGTGTGTGCACTCACTGTGTCAGATTTCTGCAAATGGCTCTCAGAGACCCTGATGTTAGTTTCATCAGAGTCCATGGTCAGTGTATGTGCCTTATTCAACTATGTCTCTGGTTGAGGACTATTTTGAATAACTAAATCCTTTTGAGAGGAACTAGTTAGAAATATGTTTAATTCCTTATCAAAGATAGTATCCTTTTGAGAGGATACACCCTGGTCAGGCTGTAGGGTAACACTCGTGGCTCCCTTCTTCTTCTTCAATCTTCTCCTATAGCCAATCACTCTCTCTCCTGGCTCCCCCTCAGTTAATGTGGTAACTTCATTGGATTTTCTTTTAATCCCAATAGTCTTTTGGGAGACTATGGGTTGGACTATTGAGAGTGGTTGAGTGGAAATTGGTTGTTCTACTTGGGTAGGCAGAGAGGTGGTTGTCTTCTCTACCATAGTATATGAGGGTGAAGAATTTACAGGTTGGGAAGTAGAAGATGAAGAATTTACTACCTGTACCATATGTTGCGGAAGTGCAAATGGTTCAGCTGTATATGATTTCTTTATTATTTCTGTAAACAATTTCTTCGTTTTCTTGTATGACTGTACAGTAATATCATTCTCAAAAGAAAAATTAGTAATTTGGTCCTTAATAATCATAAACAAAAATCTAGCATAATATACTTCAGATTTCCTATTTTTAACATTACCTAATTTATTTACAAGGTCATCAGAAATTATTTTACCTATATTTTATATTTACATTTTTAATCATGGCGTATTCTATTTTCAAAGTTAAAGAGGTTATTACCTCAAATTTAGAACACTTACCTGAGAACACCTTGGTGATTGTATCAAAAATGTAAGAGATCTCCCTCTTCACATTCACCCTCTTGAGGTCCTTGAACTTTAACATTTCGTGGGGAACAGCGTTGTAACCCAGTTCCTTCAAGAAATCCAGCAGGTCTGCATCACTTGGTACTTCCACCAGGTCTTGAGTAGGTAGCCCCAAAGCAGAATTAATTCTGGAAGGGGTTATCTTTCCTTTCTCAGAGGAAATTTTGAAGGAGATTCCCTTGACCACATCAGCCTTGGTGGTGGAGTACATGAACTTGACACTTGTCTATAGTTGAGACAGTGCTTCCCCCGACATTTCTTCATCAGTAAAGATTGCTTTACTATACTCCGAGTTGAGTAAATAGTTCATTATTGGCTTAAAGCAATCATTTACCTCATTAACGTTAGAGAAACCCACATAGTTTGTGGGTGGGACTGTCAAGTTCCTTGGAATTTGTTGGCGTGCCATTGATGCTTTGAAGGTTTGAAGTTCTAGGGTTTCTGTGAAAACGAGAGAGAAAAAGTAACTCGAGCAAATATCAGAAAAAGATTAAATGTTTTAGGGAGTTTTAAAAAGTAGGAGAGATAGAGTATTAATACCCGCTTGTTGACGTTTGAAAACTGCTCCAGAAAACACGCAATCAGGGAGTCGTTTCAGTTCTGTGATGACACGTCATAATAATAATTTTTTTTTAAATTTATAAAATGTCATCACTCAACTAACTCAAATCCCCTGATGTAGTTAAAAACATTTTACCTTACCCTGATGTTTACTGTATGTACATACCCTGATACTGATGCATAAGTCAGATACCCTGACGCTGATTCGAGAGCAAGATACCCTGACCCTGATGCGCGAGCTTGATACCTTGACCCTGATGCGCGAGTCTGATATCCTGACCCTGATGCGCGAGACTGATACCCTGACTTTGATGCGCCTTAATGGAGGTCCTGACCCTGATGCATCAGTTAAAGACAAAGACAACCAAACAAAAATATAGAATATACAAGTATACTTATACATATTTACAGTATTAACATATATAATCACATATCAATTAATTTCATCAGAAATTTGAGATGAGCAAGAAATACCAGAACTTAGGCATTTGACCCTGACCTTGACGCATAGTTCACCATTCTTAGCTCTCCCACAAGATTGAAAAACGTGGCTTCATTAAGAGCTTTGGTAAATATGTCTGCCAGCTGCTGATTTGATGGTCCAAACTATAGTTCAATATTTCCATTCATAACATGTTCCCTGATAAAATGATATCTGATTTCTATATGCTTGGTTCTGGAATGTTGCACTGGATTTTCAGAAATGGCAATGGCACTTGTGTTATCACATCTTATTGGAATTTTGTTGAAGACCAGGCCATAATCCATTAACTGATTTTTCATCCATAGAATTTGTGCACAACAGCTTCCAGCTGCAATATATTCAGCTTCAGCAGTTGCTGTTGAAATTGAGTGCTGCTTTTTGCTGAACCAAGATACAAGCCTTCCTCCTAGAAACTGACAGCTTCCTGTTGTACTTTTTCTGTCAATTCTGCATCCTCCAAAGTCAGCATCAGAATATCCTATCAATTCAAATCCAGACTCCTTTGGATACCAAAGTCCCAACTCTGCAGTACCTTTTACATATCTCAAGATTTTTTTCACTGCAATGAGATGAGATTCCCTTGGGTCAGCTTGATATCTTGCACAAAGACATGTTGCAAACATTATATCAGGCCTACTAGCTGTTAGATACAACAATAATCCAATCATTCCCCTGTAAGTCTTCAAATCAACTTTCTTTCCATTCTTATCAAGGTCAATCTTGGTTGCAGTGGTCATAGGTGTCTTTACTACGTTGGAGTCCTCCATATCAAATTTCTTGAGAAGTTCTTTGGCATATTTTGTCTGATGAATTTATATTCCATCAGTGACTTGTTTGACTTGCAATCCCAAGAAATATGATAACTCACCCATCAAACTCATTTCATACTTGCTTTGCATGAGTTTGGAGAACTTTTCACACAGTCTAGTGTCTGTGGATCCAAAGATAATATCATCAACATAAATTTGAACCAAAATCAGATGACCTTGGTGTTGTCTGAAGAACAAGGTTTTGTTAATGATACCTCTTGAAAATTTGTTTTCCACCAGAAATTTTGACAGTGTGTCATACCAAGCTCTAGGTGCTTGCTTCAGTCCATAAAGTGCCTTTTCCAGTTTGTAGACATGATTTGCAAATTTTGATCATTCAAACCCTGGAGGTTGTTGGACATACACCTCCTGTTCCAATTTCCCATTGAGAAAAGCACTTTTCACATCCATTTGATAAACTCTAAAATTCGAATGTGCTGCATAGGCTAAGAAAAGTCTTATAGCCTCAAGTTTGGCTACTGGTGCAAAGGCCTCATCAAAGTCAATCCCTTCTTCTTAAAGATATCCTTTTGCAACCAGTCTTGCTTTGTTTCTTACAACAATGCCAGCTTCATCCATCTTATTTCTGAATACCCACTTAGTACCTATTATGATTCTGTCCTTGGGTTTAGGTACAAGCTTCCATACTTGATTTCTTTCAAACTGATTTAGCTCTTCCTGCATAGCCAAGATCCCCTGATGGAGTATCCCCTAATCTGTTGTCTAGGAAATTGACTCTATCATTGGAAGGGGCTTCTATAGAATTTGGATTGACATCAGGAATGGATAAATTCTCTATTTGTCTGCACTCATCAGCTTCAATCTCTTGATAATCAGTTTCATCTTCATTTTCAAACATGAGCTCTTCATGAAAACCAGGGTCTTTAAGTCCAGAAATCTCTTGATCATCAAAAGCTACATTTATAGACTCCATCACCACACCTGAAGTCTCTTGTTGTAAACCCTGTAGGCCTTAGATGTCAGGGAGTAACCTAGGAAAATTGCTTCATCAGCCTTAGGATCAAATTTTCTCAAGTTCTCACCAAAATTCCTCAAAACAAAACATTTGCATCCAAAGACATGGAAGAACTTGATGCTTGGCTTTCTCCCTGTCATTAGCTCATATGGTATCTTGTTGTGAGCCTTGTTAATTAGTAATCTATTCTGAGTAAAGCAAGTAGTGGAAATTGCTTCAGCCTAAAAATAGGTAGGAATCTTTGCCTCTGCTAGCATTGATCTAACAGCTTCTATCAGGGTTCTATTCTTCCTTTCCACTACACCATTCTGTTGAGGAGTCCTTGGGGCAGAAGGTGTATGATTGATGCCTTTCTCCACACAAAATCCATCAACAGCTGCATTCTTGAATTCAGTTCCATTGTCTGTCCTCAACATCCTAACCACATATCTTGACTCAGTTTCTACTTTCTTGATGTGGTCAATGATTTGCTGAGGAACTTCTGATTTTGCATTTTGAAACTTCACCCAAGTGTATCTAGTGTAATCATCCACAATGACCATTGCAAATCTTTTCTTTGACACTGACATAATATTGACAGGGCTAAAGAGATCCATATGTAGCAATTGAATTGGATCTTTAATTATTGTGGCTTCTTTGCTGACAAAGGATGATTTCCTTTGTTTCCCTTGTTGACAGGCTGAGCATAACCCTTCTTGAATAAACTCCATTTGGGATAGCCCAGTTACCAACTCTCTCTTCACTAAATTATTAATTGTCTTGAAGTTCAGGTGAGAGAGCTTCTTGTGCCATAGCCTGCTTTCATCAGGAGTTGCCTTGTTATAGAAACATGATTCTCCACTTACTGAATTGAAATCAGCAACATAGATATCTCCTTTTCTTATTCCTGATAAAATGAGCTTCCCATCATCCTCATTTGAGATCAAACACTGATCCCCTTTAAAGGAAATGATGTATCCTTTGTCACATAGTTGACTTATGCTTAATAAATAGTGCTTAAGCCCGTCAACTAGTGCTACATTTTCAAATGAGACATTTCCATTTGCCACTTTGCCATAGCCAAGAGTCATTCCTTTGCTGTTATCACCAAAAGAAATTATTGGACCATCCTTCTCTTAAAATTCTGTGAGCAGGGCTTTGTTTCTTGTCTGTGCCTTGAGCAGCCACTGTCTAGAAACCAGATATGACTGCTTTTAACTATTCCCTGCACACAAAAAATGTTTAATTTGTTTTTGGTACCCAATTGGTTTTGGGTCCTCTAGGTTTAGTCACAGTTATAGGTAAAACAACATTTTCTTTAATTGTGACTTTTGGTTTTGGCAAATTTAAAATTTTCTCCTTTTTAGGAGCTTCAACATATACTTTTGATTTTTCAACAGTTATTTTGTCTTTTTCTTTTGAGGAGCAAGCTTTAACAGTTGGTAAATCATGAGCATATAAAATTGTGTCAGTCAAAATTTGTGGTTTCTTTTTACATTGAAAAGATAGATGATTATTGCTACCACAATTCCAACACACTTTCCTAGGGGCTTCATGAATGGAAGTGTAATTACTATCCTTGCTTATACCTAGCTTTCCATTCCTATTCTATTTATTATCCCCTGACAAGCCTTTTTCCTTTGAAGGGCTATGATGGCCTGATGCACTCTTTCCCCCTGACGATTGTGTATCCACTGATGCACAGTCTTGTTCTTTTCTGACTAGAGGTTTGAGTGCTTTGGCAAGAATTGGTTTCTTGCCACTCCCACCACTTGTGGAAGATTCATTCATAGGGAAAATATTCCCTTTTTCTAACTTTGTTACAGCCTTTACAAACTTGATAGGTTGTATTGGCCTTTTTCCAAAGCTAGCTGCAATATCAACCTCAAGGGGAGGTTGCTTCACTAGAGTCTCTCCATAGCATAAACTAGATTTAGGACCAGATTTTTGACTGTTTAATTGATCCTCCAGTTTCTTACTAGACTTAGTCCATCTCTTTATGACTTCCCTTTCTTGACTCAGGACATTTGAGGTCCATTCTTCTCTTTTGATAGCACAGTCAAGAAGATTTTTTGTTCTTGAGAGTTCTTTTTCAAAATTCTCAAATTTGGAGAGTTTTGATTCTAAGAGAGTGTTTCTTGCAGTCAACTGCTCATTTATTTTCTGCACTCTCTCAGTTTTAGCTACAGCACTCGCCAGGGTGTCATAGAGATCCTTTATCTCACAAGCCATTTCCATCACAAAACATTTGTATGGTATCCCATATGGATTTAGACATTGTAAGATTCATGATACTATTCAGCATATCATCATCCAAACCATTATACAGGATCCCTGTGACTTTGAGATCCTTTTTCACTTTCTCTCTTTCCTCAGTGTCATTTCGTCAGTAGTCTTTGGGACTAATTTTTCAGGAACAGTGACTCCATTGACAACTTTTTAAGGAATGAGCTTCTTGGGAACATGAGGGCCTTCTTCTAGAATCTGTAAATATCCATCATCGATTGCTCTAAGATGAACTGTCATTCGTTGTCTCCAGAAGAAGTATTTTCCCTTTCCCAACATGGGGACTTTACTGTTCCCAGCTTTGTTGGCCATAGATGTTGATCTTTTTTAGCAAGTGTAATCTGCTAAGAGGCTCTAATACCAATTTTTAGAACAAAATAGACTCAAGTGTTTGTAGAAGGGGGGGGGGGGGGGGGGGGGGGGTTAATGCAAACATTACAATCTTTTTGCTCTTTTTAAACTTTAGTTGGCACTAATTGGAAACAGCTACTATGAACAGAAAAACAATAAAATATGAACACACAGATTCAAGTTAAAATAGTTATATTAAAACTTGATGTTTTTCTGGAAATCTGTATAATCACAAATGTGATTAAACAGCTACAAGTTCTGTAATGAAATTATAGCTTCTATTTCACACTCACTAGCTTCTAAACTTTCTGTGAAATATTTCTCTCGAGATCTATTACAAAACTTCTCTCTAGTGATTTTTGTGTGCTTCATTTTTTTTTGATCTGTTGGAATGATATATTTATATATTGAGAACTGCTCTGCATAAGTAGAATATCAGTGGTTGAACCCACGTGCTGAGACGTGTTACTCTTTTCAACTCAGCCACATATATGTCACATTGATGTCCTTTGTGACAGACTGCTGTTGTTTTTTGTTGCTTCTTTTTCTTCCGCTGATCTTCGTGCATTTAATGTTCGAGAGTTCTCATTGGACCAAACAAACTTCAAGAAATATCTTTCCAGTTAACATCTCTTGCTTCTGTAACAAGCTTCGTTGATTTGAGTGTAAGTCCTGATGACTGGTGCATGCGGTCATAACTATCCACTGATAACAAGCCTTGATGAACTTGATCAGTGCTTCTTGGATCCCCTGATGACTAGTCTTTGTTCAAGACTAGATCAGGGCTTCAACCGTCACTTGAGTTTTACTCAGTGCTTCTTTGATCCACTGATGTTATGATCTATGACATACACTGACAGTTTCCACTGATGCAGTGTTGAGCTTTCCCCCTGACGGGTTGCCCTGACAATGTCATTCCCTGATGCCTTACCCTGACAAATGACATGTCTTGATCATGCCCTGACACGTTCCCCTGATGAGCTTAACGTGTCACAGCCATACCCTGACGTGTTCCCCTGACGGGTTGGTCGGTCTTAGTCATCCACTGATGGGTTCCCCTTGATGAGTTTTCCCTGATGGGTTTCCCTTGATCGGTTCCCCTGACGGTTCTTAATCAACGAAACTTTGTTTAGAATATCTGATGTGCGGAATACTTTGACTGTTATTAAGTAGCATCAGACATTCTTCTTCACTTTGTCAAGTCCTTTAGATGTTCCATTTTTCGACTTGTCTTGTGAAGTGATTGATCATCCCCTGATGAATAAGATTATCATCAGTGGATGCAAAACTTATGCTGATCTTAAGGTTTATAATATACCTTAATTATTTACAGTTGCACAATTTATTTCCTAAACATCATCATCATTAATTAATTCTAACACATATGCCTTCCCATATAATCTTATGTCATTTACCAACCTATTAAATCTGTCGAACATTTCAGTGAGTGTTTCACCACTTTTCATTGTGAACCACTCATACTGTTGTGTCAATAGTTGCAGTTTATTTTCCCTTACTTCCTCTGTTCCATCACAAAGGATTTGTATGGTATCCCATATGGATTTAGACGTTGTAAGATTCATGATACTATTCAGCATATCATCATCTAAACCATTATACATGATCCCAGTGACTTTGAGATCCTTTTTCACTTTCTCTTTTTCCTCGAGTGTCATTTCGTCAATCGTTTTTGGGACTAATTTTTCAGGAACAGTGACTCCATTGACAACTTCTTGAGGAATGAGCTTCTTGGGAACATGAGGACCTTATTCTAGAATCTGTAAATATTCATCATCGATTGTTCTAAGATGAACTGTCATTCGTTGTCTCCAGAAGAAGTATTTTCCCCTTTCCAACATGGGGACTTTACTGTTTCCAGCTTTGTTAGCCATAGATATTGATCTTTGTTAGCAAGTAAAATCTTCTAAGAGGCTCTGATACCAATTGTTGGAACAATATAAGCTCAAGTGTTTGTAGAAGGGGGGGGGGGGGGGGGGGGTGAATACAAACACTACAAACTTTTTACTCTTTTTAAACTTTAAAGGTATTTACCGGAAACAACTACAATGAACAGAAAAACGGTAAGATATGAACACACAGATTCAAGTTAAAATAGTTGTATTATAACTTGATGTTTTTCTAGAAATTTGTAAAATCACAACTGTGATTTACAGCTACAAATTCTGTGAATAAATTCACAGCTTCTCTTTCACACTCACTAGCTTCTAAACTTTATTTGAAATATTTCTTTCGAGATCTATTACAAAACTTATATCTAGTGATTTGTGTGCTTCTCTGTATTTGTTTGATCTGTTGGATTGATCTATATATAATAAGGACTCCTTTTCATATATAAAGATCAATGGTTGAAATCACATGCTTGAGACGTGCTACTTTTCTCAACTTAGCCGCAAGTATGTCACATCGTTGTCCCATGTGTCAGACTGCTGCATGCTTTGTTGCTACTTTTTCTTCCCCTGATTTGTGTGCATTTAATGCGAAAGAGTTCTCAACATTCCATAACCAAACATATAGAAATTAGATAAAACTTTATCAGGGAACATGTCATGAATGGGACCATTGAGTTACATTTTGTACCAACACACAAGCAACTAGCAGATATCTTCACTAAAGATATAGATAAAGCTATCTTCAACAATTTGGTGGGAGAGTTAGGTATGGTGAATTATACAAAGTAAAGAACTTGCCAGACAAAGTGTTGAAATGGTACAAATGATCATGTGCTAATATGTTGGTATCCCTAACTTCTCATGTCATTTATTGATAATGAAATATCTGTATGTTTATATGTTTTGTATATAATTTTTTTTTTAAAAAAACTTCATCAGAGGTTGTGTTTGTAATCAGGCTTGTCAAGGGATATTCATTTATATATGATGACACTGCATCAGGGGATAGTCATTCTCTTTTGATAAAACAACATGAGGGGACTATAACTAACCCCTGATGACGTGGCATCAGGGTCTTTTAAAAAAGTTATTTATATACGATTTCATATTCCCTGACGACACACCAAACGTTTATTTCCTCTTGCTAATAACTACTCTAGATTTTCTCTCTCTCTCTCTCTCTCTCTCTCTCTCTCTCTCTCTCTCTCTCTCTCTCTCTCTTTCTCATTCTTAGAAACCTTAATCTCTCGTTAAGAACAATGGCTCCCAAATCCTCATCTCAAAAATTATCAAGTGGACTCATTGTTCCACAAACCAATTTTGTGGGGTTCTCTGAAGTGGATGAAGTTGATGCGTGTTACATGTCAGTGATGCAATATCTATTGAAATCTACATATCAAAAAGCCATATTCTCAGAGCCAACAATATACGAAGAAATAATTTCAGACTTGTGAAGTAGTGTTAAACTCGTATACTCCTCCTCCAACCTCAGTAAGGTTAAGTCCATCTCCTTCACCGTGAAAGGTCAAAAGCGTATTAATGTCAATAGAGAGCTATCTTATCCTTTTGACACTATCACTAAAGTTTTTTCTACAAAATATAGTAATTTTGCAGTCATCACTTCATTAACTCTTAGAATCGCTTATGCCATCCTTAAAAATGTTAAAATCAACATAGTCAAGATGATTTAGTAATAAAATTAGGAGAAAAATCCTCTAGGAAATCAGAGGTTTATTATACGAGATTTTTTATATTGCTTGTTAATGCCCAACTGCCTAACATTTCTGTTGAGAATACTAACATGACAATCCAGTACTTCAAGCAAACCAAAAGATTTTTCATCGAAATCAACAAGAAGGCATACCTAGACGCTCCTTTTGTGCTTCCACAACACATGATACAGGTAATTGTAATACAATCTCCTTCTCAATCTCGTATTTCTTCTACTTCAACTACAATGGGTAAGATAACTACCACCTCTCAGCCTACCCAAGTAGTTCATCATTCTTTTGAACAATAACTCTCAATAATCCAACCCTTGGTCTCTTAAAAGACTAAGGGTACCAAAAGAAAAACCTCAGAAGTAACCACCACAACTAAGAAGGATAGGTTGGCTTGAAGGAAAAAAAGAAGAAGAAGAAGAAGAAAAAAGCCAAGAGAGATACCCACAAACCAAGGCAGGCAGTATCCTCCCAAAAGGATACTGACCATTATAAAGAAACAAAGTCCCCACCTAGGGACAAAGATGAGTGAGGCACAAACAGTGACCATAGACCTTGATGAAAAACTCATCATGGTCTCTAAGAGCCACTTGCAGATATCACCCACAGTGAATGCACACACTATCTCTTTTGATGGATCACCTCCTTGCACTGTGATCCAGCCAACATTCCCTTCTACACCTTTCCCTTCTTTCTCTTTACCTCGAATTTCTTCAAATGTTATGACACAAACACTAAGTGTCATAACATCAGATTCTCTAATTTCACATCTCTTGGAGGAGCCCATTTGACATGATTCAGTGATTGAGAGTCATGATCTATTTCTCAACTGTGGATACTCTTATTGTAAATACTTTATTAACATTGTCCATAATTGATGAGACCCAAACCTATAGGAGCCCAACTAGGCATATACAAAGTGAGGATGAGAGAATACTTAGTGAAGAGAGGTAAGATCAAACCTCTGAGAGGACTTTGGTAAAAGGAGAGTCAAAGAGTACTGCCTTAGCAGGTAATGAAAAAGGAGAGATATAGAGAGATGCCTTAGAAGGCACATAAAAAAGAGAGCAAGAGAGAGATAAGTATGTGATCCTTGTAAATAAAGAACATAGAGAAAACTTAGTAGATGTACATACTCCTAGTTCTTCAAATAGTGATAAAGATGACACTCAAATGGGTGATTTTTCACAACTCATAGGAGTTTATTTATACTATCAGAAGAATCCCATGACAGATACAATAAAACTTCTCACACAGGAGCTCTCATGTGCCAATGATCCAATCCTAACCATGATCTTGAAATCTCATATCATTTTAGGTAAATCTATAAACGTTGAATCTCACAAGCTACAAAAAAATTTTATAGAGAAGATTAATAATGTCTAGAAAGTTGTCGACACCTTTACCACCATCCATTCACTACTCAAGTTCAAGAAACTGACTGATAATGTTGACCAACAACTATCTTTCTTCAATACTCAATTGACAAAGATGGAAACTTTGTAATAGATAATGCCTGACAACCTTCAACAACTCCTTACAATCATGACTCCGCTCTCAACTTCCACTAATGATGCTACCAAAAAGGGGAAGAAATCTTCAAACACTTCATCAGGGGTTGTTGCTGAGAAACTCCAAACACTATAATCACGGAGTATGATTGCTGCTTTTTCTTCATAAGAAGCTCTATTAGTCAAAAAGGACAAGGACAAGGGTATCCTGATTGAAGAGCCTAAAAATAAAAATTTTACTCAATCAGGACCCAAGCTACTCGGAGATGTCATGAAGATAACTCACTTTCCAACACCAGTTGAAGCTCTAATAGATGGGAAAGTAGAGCTTGTCTTCCCTCAGGATAAGAAGCTTGTAGAAGTTAATGCACTCTATGCATAGCAACTTCAACAAGAGGAGGAAATGGCTACGGAGAAAGAAAGGGAAGAGGAGAAGAAAAGTGTCAAACCAAGAGCCTCAAGGAAAACTCAGCCCAAGAAACCTCAACCTTCAAAAGGTGCATTAGGGGATAAAAGAAAAGATAATTTAAGAAAGCCTGATACTTAGGTACCTTCAACATCCCTTGATGTTACCAGATCCAAGTTTGATCAAGCTAAAGTTCAAACTCCTCCTCTAATAACATATGAACCATCTTCACTTGTTGAATTTCAAAGGGATGACAGACAGAAGAACTTGACATATATGCACTCCATCAACAACATAAATGTTAAGGTAAAGAACAACAAAGAAAAAATATTTTTCATCCAAATGAAAAGTAGATCAGAGTTCATAATCACACTTGATTGATTTAAGAGGATGGACGCTAGCTAAGTTAGTTGTGCCTATCACATCGGAGTTAAATAGAGACTTGAGAGGGATACTTAAGAAGCTAAGGAAAGCCATCAATGATAACAGAAACTTTTCCACAACCATGGAGAAACCATTGAAGTTATACTACAAGGAGGTTGATGGACAAGAGAAAAACATTAGGATCAACGACGTTGATGAGCTTGACCTTGATGAGGTGATGCATGTTCTAAGACAAATTTCTTATCACAAGAATGAACATATCATTAAGTTTAGAACAATGTTTGTCGAGAAGGTATTGAAAGAAATTGAAGAAATCAAAGCTAATGATGGGATCTCAGCAGTTGTAAGGGATGTTCCCCCAATAAAATGATTCAAAGAATATCCAAAGATAATCACAAACCCCATGGGTGTTGAATTCAAAAATACCAAAGGGGAGATTGTCACCTTTTAGCCAACTTACAAGAGATTGGATCAATCTTTGAAGCTTTGGAACACAACAATAATGTCAACATTGTCAACTTTAGAAGATTGTTTTAGAAGGAGCTGGAGACATTGAAGGCTGGTGGTGAAGACAAAAGTCTCAGGATATCAGACCAAAATCCTGACTAAAGAAAACAAGGCCTTGGAAGTGACTCTCAACCGATTGAATCAAGTCATCCATTGCCCTTTGTTACTGCTCAACAAAAGGAGGATCCTGAAATCTAAATGTTAACACTTGTATTAACCTTGTAAATTTTTGTATATAGTTATTCTTTCAATTTGTACAAATACAGATAGATCAATGCAATTGCATTTCTCATTCTTTATCCTATATAGTTTTGGTTTTGACATCATCATTAGGGGATAAATTAGATTTATGGTTATCAAATTGATAATCATAAATAGAGAGAGATTGTTAGGCATATTGCTAATAATGATGATGATGTATTTATTCTTTAGTTCTGTTAAATAACTGTGCACTTATAAATACTCAAGGTAGTCCATAAACCTTTGTATATTGACACAAATAAATATTCACTGATGGACAACTTAGTCTATTAGGGAATAGTCGATACAACACTAGGCAAATCATCAGTGTATATTTCAAGGACTTGGTAGTGTCGGAGAATGTCTGGTTGTACTTAATGATCAAGTATTCCACACACCAGTCATTCAGGAAAAGGCCAAAAATAGTATCAGTTATTAAAGATATAAGTATTTGAAAAGATATTAGTGGATAAACTCGTCAGGGGATGGCTCAAATACTGCGTCAGGGGATTCCATCAGTAGATAAATCCATCATGCGATACAATCAGGGGATTTCATCAGTGAATAACTTGACTATCAGGGGATACCATTAGGGAATAGTTTGAATGTCAGAGGATACCATCAGGGCATACCGTCAGCAGTCGAGTCTGTCAGGGGATAACCTAAACACTGCACTAATGAATGACATCAGTGAATATCATTGGGTTTTAATATCAAGGGATCAAGAAGCATTGATCTAATTCCACATCAGGGATTAACATCAGTGGATAATGAAGTACTGATTAAGTCTTGCCATCGGGGGATCCAAAAGCACTGATCAAGTTAACATCAGGTCTTATCATCAAGGGATAGTTAAAACCAAATTAACACGTCATCAGGGCTTAAGAGATATACATTGATACTTGGCAAAGAAGCAAAGAGTATAACTGGGAAGATATTCCTTGAAATCTGGTAGTCTAATAACAACATTTACACCAGAAACGTATTCCTTGAAGATACACTAGCCAATAACAGTCTGACATGTGTATTTTCGAAAGGACAATGACAGGACATATTGCGGCTACGTTGAAAAAGAAGCATGACAAGCACATGAGTTCTATCTCTGTTTTCCTACATATGGAAGAGTTGTTACACGCTACCAAAAAAAAGAGTTGAGAGAGAAAGAAACACAGATCTAGAAAAACTTAGAAATATCTCTGTTAACATTCATGCACTAGAGATAAGTTTTGTAATATTTCTTGAGAGAAATATTCAAAGAGAATTCGTAGCTAGTGTGTGAAACAAAAAGTTGTAATCACCTACATAATTGTAGCTATTTAATCACCTACAGAATTGTAGTTATTTAATCACCTTTGATTATACAGATTCCCAGAAAAAATTCAAGTTATAATACAACTATTTTAACTTGAATCTTCGCGTGTTCATTTTAATTTCAGTAAGGTTTTTCTGAATATTGCAGCTATTCTAATTTGTGCTTATTAAGTTATATAAAGTGAAAAAGTTGTGGTATTTGTATTCAACCCCTTTCTAAGATTATTTTGTTCTAACAGTGTTCCTTAGTGGATTCTTTCTCAAAGTAAAAGACATAAAAAGTGAAGTAGGCGAGGTCGAACCACTATAAAAATCTTCTCGCTCTCTCTTTTCATTCTGCTTATTATTATCTGCTTATTCCTCTACCTTGTTTTGCTTAGTCCTTGTTAAAGTGTTTTAGCAAAGGCTTTACTGACATTGCTCCTCGAACCATTCTATTTTTACTAAGGAGTGACTTGCTTAAATGACGTTACTCTTTTTTCAAAATATAAGCAAGATATTTTATAAGTAAGAAGATTTACAATATGTTGATTTTATAAGTAAGCTTTTAAATTTTAAAAAATACTATTCAATCCCCCTTCAAGTATTTTTTTCTTTTGGAACCTAATAGTTTTAATTATATTTATTTTATATGAAAAATGTGATATATATATATATATATATATATATATTAGAGAATATGATGTAAACGCAATAAATAGAGAATTTGTACATGTATAAAAAGTTGTGCTTGATTCTCTAAAATAGATAATTTGTTAAAAAAAAAAATGGTGTGAATGACCTAACAAAATTAACTAATTTTTATAATATGGATGCTGATAAAATTTATAAAAGATAGAAAATTTAAAAGATATTAAAACTTGTAATTCAATTTCTAAAATGAGTGAATCTATTAATAGATTCCAACACGAATGAGCTATGTGCACTTTTTCCCTTTGAAAGGGTTAATGACTCTAAGATACAATTTTTAATCAGCGTTTTAAAAAGTATTATGCGGATCTTCGCAGTCAAGCGAGCACCTAGCTCCTAACCTTTATAGGCGGTGATTATGCAGATCATTAGACAAATATTATGCGGTTATACTAGACAGTACTAATTATTATTATTATTTCGTATTTTGCAAAACTAATAAATTTAGTAACATATTTGCACCCCAAATAATAACATTAAAGAATTTATGATGCTCAAAGAAAAAAAAAAGAGCTAAAATTAAGAAATGAGTGGGTATACATAAAGAATATCTATAGTCATAACCTATATATATATATATATATATATATATATATATATATATATATATATTATTTTAAAAATAATTATTCAAAATATTTTTGGATTCTTTCCCACTATTTATTATTGCTTACAAGGTTATAACAAACAATGAATACATTGTTTATAAGAAGCATGCTCAAATTATTTTTAAAAATTTTCAAATTTTTAAAAAATGTCTTATTTAAATTGTTCCTCCTAGACTCGCCTAACGATCGCCTAAACAACTTAAATGCATAATTGTACGCCTAAGACAATTTTATGCGTTTAACCTTTCGCATTCACTTAGTCGCCCGCCTAACCTGCATTTTAGAACAACATTTTTAATAATTATTGACAAATAAGTCCACCTAAAATTTTATGATAAAAAAAGTACCACTTTTTTAAAATTATTTATTTTACTTCCAATTTTACCCAACTTATCTACTATCCATTCATGACAGGCTAGTGATGTACAGTTGTCCCAATGTGCCATGTAGCTTCTCTGTCCTCATTTTTTTTTTTTGACTTATTGTGACGCCTCCTTCAGTAACACTTGTTTTATTGCTAAAACTATTGAATTTTTTGTCCTTTTTTTTTTGAATTTTGAATTTTTGCAATTTTCCATTTTATTCCTCTGCAATAAATACACAAAATTAATTAAATAAAGAAATAAATTTTTTTATTGTCTATACTTTTTATATACATACTATTTAAGTATACAAGTTAATACATACTATCTTTTTTTAAAAATTATTACTCAACCATTCCCTCGCCTTTCAAATATTTACGTTATAAATATGAACTATAAGTAATATATATTTTTAATATTAATATTTTTTTAAAAAAAGAATTAATTATCGCGTCCCTAATCCCTACCCACCTCTAAGTATTTATTGTTTAAAACATGAACGGTAGATGGTTAAAATCTTTTTATATTATATTTATATTAAATATTATCAACTATCCTTATCTTCGTCTATCTTGAAATATCTACTGTTAAAATATAAACTATAAATGGGATATATTTTTGTATATACTATATAAAAAAAAATCACTTTTCTTCATCTCAAATACCTACCATCTATGTATGAGCTATAGATAGTAAATATTTATATACATTTAAAAAAGAAAATCATCATCCACACTCCACCCTCATTCTAAAAATCTACTTTTTAAATATAAACTGCAGATAATATATATATTTCTAAATACTATTTTTTAAGAATTATCAGTCACCCCATTTTCATCCTACTCTCCAAATGCTTATTGTTTAAATGTGAATTAGAGAGAGTAAGTATGTTTACAAACTAAGCAAAAATAATAATTAGCCAGTAGCACAAACACTAGGTATCCCATTTTTAATTAGTAGGTATCTATTTTTAGACTACAACAGTAGGTATTTTATTTTAGTTTGTAGGTATCTAATATCTAGATAATAAGTATTCTATAGGATCACATACAAAAGCGTAGGTATTTCATTTTCATATTACAAAAAATAGGTACTTTATTTTCAAAGCTATGAAGAGTAGGTATTTCATTTTTATTTCATCGCTTACGAATAGTAAGCATTCGATTCTTGAACAGTAATTTGTTTTTAGACCGCAGACACTAGATGTTTCATTCAATCACCTACAAAGTGTAAATACTATATTTTCAAATTGCAGAAAACATGTATTTTATTTTTATTTTATATAGAGTAATTATTTCGTTTTTAAGACTTTCATTTTCAAGGTAGTAGTAGAAGAAGGTGGTGAAGAGGATGTTGATGGTGGTTGTGCAACTACGGGGAATGAAGAGAATGGTGATGGTGGAATAATAATATGATGATGAGGGAGGTGGTGGTGTTTGTGTGTTAACTGAGAGGAGGGGATGGTGATGCTGATAGAAGAAGATGATGAAGAAGAAAAAGATGGTGATAGTGATTGTGTGGCGACGACAACGACAAAAGAGTATTACATAAATAATGGTCTGTCTTTTATTTTAAAAGTACTACCTATTTCAAAATAGCCAATTTAAGTGTTACCTAAATGTCAAATTAGTTTTTATATGATACTAGTCTGTCTTTGCCCCTCTAACACTATGTTCATGAGTTTGTTTTTGGTTAGAAAAGAAAAAAAAAAGATAGAAAATTTATACCTTTCTTGTGTTCATAAGTTTTTAAGAGGACAGAAAAACATTAAAATGAATAGAAAATTTTGACACTTTTCTTGACAAAATTTTCTAGTGCCAAACTTTTCTGGTAAAAAAATGAAAATTTAGATTAAAAGGGATAGACAAATTTAACACTACATAATATCCTTACCTTATAAATAATAGAAAATAAATTATTATGGCACATTTAACATGTTACTTAAATTTTCAATTATTTTCTTTTATTATACTCAAAAACAACCAAAAAAAACACTTATAAATTTTATACTATATTCTTTTCTTTTCACTAACTAATTTTCTAATAATTTCTTTTCCAAAACTCGGTGCGAGAGAAATGATCGAGTAGAAAGGTGTTCATTAAAATCCAATTCGTTTCTGTACGGACAGTTGAGTGGCAGAAACTCAGAAAGTTAAGCGACAATCGGTGAATGTTTAAACCCCTATCCTCTTTTCTACTCCTAACGCTAAAACCCTCCTCCTCAACCTCTCTCTCTCTCTGAAATGACATTCAACAGTTACCTCTCCATCGCCCCATTCCCACCTTCTGCTTCCCCTCCACTTTCTCTCTCTTTCAATCTTACATTTCATCGCTTCCCTATCAAACCCCATTACCCTCATTTCTCTCTCCTCCGTCTCAAAGCTCCTCTCTCTCTTACCCCCTTCGCCATCGGCCCTGACGGCAAATACTACCCAAACCCATCTGACGATGACCCTCCTGAAGCCCCCGAAGACTCCACCCACGGTATCTCCAAGTTCCAGCAAATCCACCGCCAAGCTGCCCGTGCGCGCAAGCTCGAAGAGGAGCAATTCAAAAAGGACCAGTCAATTTTCCTTAACGCCATTGCTGGCGTCGAAGATGCAACTGATACTCCCAATTCTGTAGATAATGATGATCCTGGGGATGATTTATTTGGCGAAATTGATAAGGCCATTGCCTTAAAAAGAAAAGAATTTGTGAAACAGGGTTTGTTGAAGCCGAACCCTAAGAAGGAAAAAGGGAAAGTTGCTGAAGAAATTGATGAATTGGAGCCCGAAGAAGTTGATGATTTGGAGGAGATTAATGAGCTTCAAGGGTTAGCAGACGATATGTCCGAGGATTCGGAGGCTGACAATTCTGATATTGAGGTGAGTGATGATCTGGGTAAAAGTGATTTACCTGAGAATTCGTCGTTTGATATTGATTTTGATAGTTTAGGTAAAACTAAAGATAGGATTGTTGAACCCAAGTTTAAAATGACACTAGCTGAGCTCTTAGACGAGAGTAAAGTTGTGCCTCTATCTGTTTATGGTAATTTAGAGATTGAGATTACGGGTATTCAACACGATTCCAGGGTGGTTGAGGCAGGTGATTTGTTTGTATGTTGTGTTGGGAGAAGAACTGATGGGCATTTGTATTTGAGTGAGGCTGATAAGAGAGGAGCTGTTGCGGTTGTAGCGAGTAAAGAGATAGATTTAGAGGAGACTTTAGGGTGTAAGGCTTTGGTTATTGTTGAAGACACAAGTACCGTGCTGGCAGCATTGGCTGCTTCGTTTTTTAGGTACCCATCGAAAAAAATGTCTGTGATTGGTATTACTGGGACAAATGGCAAGACGACAACTTCATATTTGGTCAAGGGAATGTACGAAGCTATGGGATTGAGAACTGGGATGTTAAGCACTGTGGCATATTACATTCATGGGGATAATATGTTGGAGTGCCCCAATACAACTCCAGATGCTGTTCTTGTTCAGAAGTTGATGGCAAAGATGGAGCATAATGGGACAGAAGCTCTTGTAATGGAAGCTTCTTCTCATGGACTTGCTCTAGGGAGATGTGATGAGGTTGATTTTGACATTGCGGTTTTCACAAATCTGACTGGGGATCATTTGGATTTCCATGGGTCTGAAGAAGAATATAAAAATGCCAAGGCAAAGTTGTTCTCAAGGATGGTGGATCCAGAACGGCACAGGAAAGTAGTCAACATTGATGACCCAAATGCAGGTTTCTTCATTTCGCAAGGGAACCCGAATGTACCTGTTGTGACTTTTGCTATGGAGAACACTAGTGCTGATATACACCCATTGAAATATGAACTCTCCTTGTTTGAGACACAGGTGTTAGTTAACACACCTCAGGGTATTTTGGAGATCTCATCTGGGTTGCTTGGGAGGCATAACATATACAACATTCTAGCAGCTGTTGCAGTTGGAATTGCAGTTGGGGCACCTTTGGAAGACATTGTTAGAGGTATTGAAGAGGTTGATGCAGTGCCTGGAAGATGTGAGTTGATAGATGAGGAGCAGGCATATGGGGTTATTGTGGATTATGCACATACCCCTGATGCTTTTTCTAGACTCCTTGATTATGTAAGGGAGCTTGGCCCAAGGAGAATCATAACAGGTATTATTCTTATATTAGTTAACTATAAACCTAAACATAAATTGGATTCAAGACTCTTCTGGTTTTAACCTGGTATTTTTGTCTTGATATATAAGTACATACTATAAGCAAACTTTACTGCTTTATGACTCATGTTTTTCATGATTAATGTACAAATTCATGTCCTGCTGATATTTCATGCAAATATGAAGTTTTTGGTTGTGTTGGGGAGAGCGATAGAGGGAAGAGGCCTATGATGACGAAGATTGCAACAGATAAAAGTGATGTGACTATGTTGACATCTGACAATCCAAAGAATGAGGATCCATGTAAGTGCAATTACTACAAAGCAATTATAACGTGTTAACATGAGACTTTTGCCCCTGAAACCATAATCTATATTATTTTTATCATTATATTATGAGTTCGTATCTACAGCCATCACTCTAAATTTTGGCACTATCTTAGTGTCAACATATTTGACTAATTGAGGTAACAGAGAGACTACTTTATCAATGGATGGTGTAGTACCTTTTTTTTGTGTGTGTGAGCGTGCTCGCTATGTAAATGAGGGGAAAGAGAGGTTGGAGTTTGTGTGAAAAAGAAAAGCTGAAAAGCTAAGCTGTAGGATATCTAAAGCATGATTATAATGTCTTTGTTGTTTCTTCACCAGTGGACATCTTGGATGACATGTTGGCCGGTGTAGGATGGACTATGCAAGATTACTTGAAACATGGAGAGAATGATTACTATCCGCCACTTCCTAATGGTCACAGACTCTTTCTTCATGACATTAGAAGGGTAGCAGTACGTGCAGCTGTTGCCATGGGTGAGGAAGGTGATGTGGTGGTAGGTGTATCAGGAACCATTATGCTTCTCCTAATCATTTTATAATTGATGCATTAACATTGCACAGTCAGATCAGTCCTATGGAAGATTAAAGCCCAAGGAAGCAAAAAAATACCATTGCATTATATTGAAACATGCAACAAAGTGAGACTGTTTTTTATATTTATTTCTGAAACAAATAGTACAGCATCCAAAGGATCAATGCCTAACAAAGAAGTGAAACGATTTTTGAAATGACAGCAGACTTCTTTCAATCAAATGTGACTAGAATCAACATCTCACCCTGCTTCCTCCCTACGTCCAGTTCCCCTCCATGATACCATAGATATTATTTTTAATTTATTGGAGAATCTTGTTAGTTTTCTTGTTATTATCATTCTTGATGTGTTGTAGGTGGTTGCTGGCAAAGGCCATGAAACATACCAAATAGAAGGTGATAAAAAGGAGTTTTTTGATGATCGTGAGGAGTGCCGAGAAGCGCTGCAGTATGTAGATGAACTTCACCAAGCAGGAATTGACACAAGTGAATTTCCATGGCGGTAAGTCGTAGGTTAATTTGCTGTTTTGTTTAGTGCACATTGATTTGCAGTTATTACTATCCGTACTGTTGGAAAGATCAATTTTCTTGATTTTTGTCAAAATATTGAAGTTCGCAATTAGATATACTTCCAACAAAAGCTGGAATGGAAGAACAATAAACCGGGAGGGGGTGGGAGTTGATTCAACTCCATCCACAATTTTCTTACCATTATGGTACACCGTGAGAACATACTTGTGTAATTGGTTGCTCTTTTCATCATTCTGAAACAGGTTGCCGGAGAGTCATTGAGGTCAACCCGAGAGGAGTGTAGATAAATATTGACACCCACTAGAACCATGGACCCTCAATGTTGGGATGTAGAAGTTTTAACAGGTCCATATTTTAAAGATGGTACCGGAAAACCTTTTCATCTGTTGAATCACCGATGAAGTCAACTTCAAAGGCCAAGGTTTCCTTTCTAAAAGATGGTATGCAATGACAAAACCATGATCTCTGCATCTACTTATCGAAATTGAGAAATCTATTATTTTTCTTGTGAACTTGGTATTATTATTGTTATTGTTATGATGACTATTACTATTATGATTATTGTTATGATGATGATTACCGTTATCGTCATTGTTATGGTACGTATTATTATGATCAGATCATCATTGATATTATTGTAATTGTTTTTGTTAGGTTAGATATATTTATAATCAATAATGTTACTACTTTCTACTAATGCTATTATTTGTATTTTATTAGTCCAATGCATGCTAAACTTTTTTAAGTTTGACTTGATAAGTTGTGACACAAGTTGACTTGCTAAGTTGTCACACATGCTTGAAAGATTTTAAACAAAGTTAAAGAAGTTAAAATTATATTATGTTGAGACATTGTAATGCTTCTTGATTTGATGGACTAAATTATTTGACATCAATAAATTATTTAACAAATACAACTTACTTTACAGCCCTCTTTAAAATTTGTATTGAAGATGACAGTTCCAAACATTTTCTAATTCAACTCATGTTATTTCGTGTGCAGTTCGTCCTGGCGCTGTTGCAATACAATGATCTTTTGCTTCTCAGGTAACAATGATAATTCTGACTGAATGTACAAATTGTCACATTTTGTAAGTAGTACCATAATATATATAACTTACATTTCACCAGATTGAATGTGTTAAATGGAACAATTTGACCTGTATATTGTTTCTCTTGCAAGATTAATATACCAGAGAAAGATTTTACATTTACACTTTCAATTGATTAAACATTGAAAAATACACTGTCGCATTCTATTAAATCGGGATTTTTATCTCAGACAAACCTAGGATGATCTTATAACCGATCCGAGTCTTCATGGTCGTGGTGCCGATTCGCTTTAGAAGGCGTTGACGGGCCAATTGTGCACTTCTGTAACTATTTAAGCATTTGCATTGTGATTTACCCCCAGGCAAATTCATTAAAATTTTAGCAATGTACCTGCTAGAATTTATTTTGTGCTTGTGCACATGCATATACAAGTGTATTTGTACATGGGGCCGTTGCTGGATGCTCCTTCAATTAAAATTTAAGGAATTGATTAGAATCTGTTGAATGCGTTCCACTTGCAGTATTTCTCGTGGAAGAAGGCAAACTGTGACAACATAAATTGAGTTTGTAACTTTGTGCTGCAAAATAATAACAGGGCAAACTGTAATAAAATATTACGAACGACTTGTGAGACCAAGATGTGCTTAAATATGCATTCTCTAAGGTTGTGTTTGGTTTAATGCAGGATTGATTTTGTGGCTTTGCATCACACTTTCAATTAACTGCAATCGATTCGTGATCATTCGGTTAAAAGTTCAGTTCGTGCTCAATTCAAAAAGAAAATCATATGAATCATGAGTATTTTTTAAAATTCAAAAATCTAAATTAATAGAATTTAAGCATAGCAGTACTCGTTCGATTCGACAATTTAAATTAGTAGAATATAAGCACAAATAATACTTGTTCAATTTAGTGCACGAGTAGTTTGATTATTTTAATTATATACTAAAATATCACAATATGTGTGTGCATATATATAAATTTTATTGATTAAACCACATTATTCTACATATTTTAGAATCTTTATTTTCTTTTAACTCCAGTATTCCTATTATACGGTTCATTGCCTTTAAAATAATAACATAAAAAACAGCCACTATTCATCTTTTAATGTTATTATAATTCACACTAAAATGATTATTGCAATGCTAATGAGGTGTGTTACTATTAGTTTTCACAGAAAATAATTAAATAATTATTTGTGTTTATAAATATATAGAATATAAAAAATGTTAAAAATAATATAATTATTTTGCAATAATAAACAAATACTTCTATATTGGCGGCCCAGAACATAAACTTCACAAATTAGGTGAAGATGATGAAGGAAAAATCCAAAAACTGAGCAATCACAAAAAACTTCAAAATTAAGCTCTTCCCCACCACTCATATCGTAGAGGGTGTTTGACAAATACTTATAAGTCAAATTTGCTTATAAGGTCTTTTTAAAAAACCTTAAAAATATATTCATCCAAAATTTTGTTATACTTTAATAATTTTAATCAGTAATTAAATTAAAATTATATTTCATGTGTTCCAAAAAAAAGTAACAAGTTTAGAAAGTAATCTAGTACTTTCTTAAAAATCTACGATTTAAATTTGATTTGAGTTTGATTGATTTTAATTGTAAAATGATTAACATTATATAATACCTTAAAATTCTAACATAATAAACATTTTTTATATAAAAACATTATTAAGCTATTTTCACTATTTGAATTATAGGATTTTACAATGTAATATAAACAAAATGAAATGTTGTTATTTTTATGAAACAGATGGAGTAATATAAAATATTAACAATCATGCGTTAATTTTAATTTTCTTTTTAATCAAATGAACAATAATGTTTATAATTAGTTTGATCTCATTATTTATTAAGATTTAATATTGATTAACACATTAAATTATATAAAAAACATATATGTTAAATTTAATAAAAAAATATTGCAAGGTAAATTGATCACTAGATAAAAAAAAGAGTAAAACTAATTTTAGATTTTATAAATTAATGTTAGATATATCATCTAATAAATAGTTTATGGTAATGGGAAAAGAAAAAATATATTCCACATCAACTTAACTTAAAATTTGTGATTATTTGAAAAAACCTAAAAATATTCTCCTTTTCTTGCATGGTATTTATTAAAAATTTGAGAAATATTACTATAACAATTGTATGATCTGTTACACTTTTTATTTTTTTAGTATCAAATGATTATCATTTTGTAAAATTCAGAACAACAACAATACAAACACACCATAATCTATATTAATAAAAGTAACTATTATGGTTTGTTATATTTTTTTTAATGTTAGATTGAGAAGCAAATATACATATAATATATTTTTTTCATGAATTTTCTTATTAATATACAATTAAATATAATAATAAGATTGTAGTGTTATACTTATAAAAATGTAACACTATAATAAAAAATTTGTTTATATTATTTTTTAAATAAATTTTATTATCAGATATTGTTATTTTTTTTCCTAACAGATGGAATAATATTAAATAATCAAGCCTACTTTTTACATACTATGAAAAATATTTTTTTCTAACATAGTTGGTATAAGTTGATTAAGTCACCGATGATTTTGATCGACCGAATATTTTGGGGTGAATATTTGGATAAAACAAGAAATATGAAGTGCTAAATAACAACTTTTATATATTAGAGTACAAATTAAAACAATGATACAATGCACGAGTTTGTTAAAAAAAATTAAAAAAATATTTGTCCAAATCTTTGTGATATTTTTATAATTGTAATTGGTAATCAAAATAAATTATAAAAAAAATCTAATAATCATGCATTATTTTTTTTAATCAAATAAATTATAATATTTTTGGTTAACTTGATCTCATGATTTATTGAGATTTAATATTGATTAACACATTAAATTGTATAAAAATTTTATATATAAAATTTTAGTAAAATAATATTACAAGTTGAATCTATTACTTGATAAAATAAAAGAATAAAACTAATTTTACATTTTGTAAATGTTAGATATACCATCTATCAAATAGTGTATATTAATGCAAAAAGATAAAAGTTGATTTACACTCTATACTAAGCTAAAATTTTGTGATCATTTAAAAAAAACCTAAAAATACTCTTTTTGTTCCATTGTATTCATTCAGAATTTGAGAAAAATATTGCTAATAAATATCAATAATTGTATGATGTGTTAACTTTTTATTTTTATACGTATCAAATGATTATCATTTTATAAAATTCAGATCAATAACAACACAAACACAATATAATCTATAATAAAAAAGTAATTAGCTTATATGATTTGTGAATTTTTTTTTTAATGTTTGACTCCGAAGTACATGTACAAATAGTATATTTTTTCATGATTTTTTTATTAATGTTCAATTAAAGATAATAATAAGATTCTAATGACAAATTTTAAAAAATATAATTTTATAATAAAAAATTATGCAAATATTATTCGTTTACATTAAAATAAATTTTATTATCAATATTATTTTCTTCTATAATCAATAGAGTAATGTAGGTTTGTCAAACCTAATTTCTAAATACTACAAAAAAAAAAAAAAACTTATAACATTGTTATATGCATGGACATTTAGATCGATCAGGTTAGAAAGAACCAGTCTTTTAAGAACCAAATTCAAATTCTCAGACTATTAAGGATTGGTTGGTCCGATCCATACTGGACTAGTCCTCGAGCAATCCCGGTCTTTTGAGGTCGGTCCCCGGTCAGTCTTTTCAGACTAATCTTTATGTTCATTCTTACATAGTTAGTATAAATTGACTAAATTAACAGTCATTTTGATCGGCTGAATTATTTCAAGGTAAATATTTGGATAAAACAAAAAATATGAAGTGCTAATTGACATTTTTAATAAGTTATGATGTAAATTAAATCAATTACATAAAGATTAGAGTGTAAATTGTAATTTAGTGTATGATAAATGCATATGCAATTGATTCCAATTTTTCCTTAGTTAGTCTCTATATATATATATATATATATATATATATATATAGTGTTTGACTATTATTTATTTTTTTACTTATAAGTATAAGTTAAAAAAATAAGCAAGTTTAACTTGTTTATTGTTTTCTTACTTATAAATAAAAATGAAATAAGTAAAGTTAATCAAATGCAATTACATATTTCTCCATTCTCTTTTAACTTTTTTATGACTTACAAGTCATTTTTAGTAAATCTACAATATATTTAAAGTTATAAGTTATCATTATCCAAATGTCATTTATTATATTTTAACTTATATTCTTTCTTATAAGACAAAATTATTGTCAAACACTTCTACTTACAAATAATTATTTATTTTAATTTATAATTTTACTTATAAATAAACAAATATTAAATTGTTCCCGAGCACCCTCTTACCATGAAAGCTTCATTCAATTTACAAATGACCCAGTTTTCATATAAAACGATGAGGCCATAGAAGCTGCAATCAAGGTTGGATGAACTCATAATACTTTTGGAGTCAAAATAGAGATACTTGAATTATTAAAGAGAGGCTTTAAGAATGGTGAAAGAAAAGGACAAAGAACAATTGATTAACACCAGAACCTTTTAAATACGGAATATAAAATAATTTCTTCTTATAGAGATTTCTTATTCATAACTTGTTGAAAAATATTTGGGGAAAATAAGATATTCGAAATGGCTAAATTAAAATTAAAGAAAGTTGAAATCCGAGACACGTGTAAACACGCTTTCCTTAAAACAGTTTAGTCCCCTCACTAGGTGCTTCAGAGGATCGTTGGACTACTGTTTCCCAAGATACAATGGATTACAGAGACCGGACTTGACACAAAGTCTGTCTACTGTCGAACAGTATTAGAAACTGTAATGAACACTTGAATAAATGAGAAATTAAAACAGGGCTGGAAGATTGTATATTTTTCGTCTTTTATTCTGCTGGAATGAGCCTCAATTTATAGGCAAGGGAGAACCGTTCAGTCAGACCACGTTTCCATTAACTCAGATGTAATATCACGTTCTCAACCGTCAAGATACATGGCCACGTTCCCAACTGTTAAGTTACAAGGTCATGTTCCCAACCGTCATCGTTAGTGGATTACGCCCCCTCTATTTGCGGGAACCCCCCCTGACGACACGGACGGCACCCCCTGACGGCTTTCTCGGCACACCCTGACGGACACGCGGCATCCCCTAACGGCTGTTAAGTTACAAGGTCATGTTCCCAACCGTCATCGTTAGTGGATTACGCCCCCTCTATTTGCGGGAACCCCCCCTGACGACACGGACGGTACCCCCTGACGGCTTTCTCGGCACACCCTGACGGGCACGCGGTATCCCCTGACAGCTTTCTCGTTACACCCTGATGGATACTCGCATCCCCTGACGGGTCACTCGGCCTCGGCCACGGCCACAACACGGAGTGCACACCCTGATGCTCAACACCGAAAACCAGCAAAACGTTGGGTTGATCAGGCCCACCTAATTACGGTCCGACATTCGTATCTGGCGGCCCCCCCCAACCCCCCCCCAAAAACCACCGGCTGTGCCCCCCCCCCCCCCCCCCCTGCGCGCACGCGTGGAGGATAGAGCATAATATAACCACTCAATTTGACTAGTTAGCTTGCTTTCCCATATAAAAGGTAAGCAACAACCCTTCCAAATTTCGATGTGGGACAAAGTTCCCTTTACTTAACTCATCTTTGAATCTTCCATTCCAAAGAAAAAAACCAATTCTCATTCACATTCTCATTAACTTCCAACAATCCCCCACATGAATGAGATATTGTCTAGGTTAAAGTGTTCATTAATGGATCTCTGCATAGAGAAAGTAGGTATTACCCTTTGAACTTCCCTTTTGTAAAGTATGCTTGCTTTACCAGCTGTCCAGTAGACATGATGTCTTTGAACTGTCCATCTATTATAGTAAAGAGACCCACATACAGTACACAGGAACCATTTCTATGGCGTTCTGTTCTCATAATTTGGTCCATTGTGGCCATGGAACCCCCTTGGCTCTGCAAGAGTTGTTAAAGAACTAAGCCTTCTAGTTCTCCTTTGAAGCGGCTCCACTTTTCTCTCACATAGGTGACTGCCTAAATCCAGAGTAAACACGATACTCTCTTAGTAGTCATTAAAGCACATAATGCTAACCTTACCATTTTTATCACTGTTTCTTGACAGGAATGAGTTGAGGTTACCCCCACAGTGATCACACGAAGTCGCACGATTAGGTTGTCCCTTTGAACCTAGATCTTGGGATCTCCAGTCAACTAGGTTGGATTTTCCTTCGTAAAACTTTTAACATTTCATAGGCTTAACACTCATTCCTTTGGTCAATCTTTCAACTGCTTCTTTGTTCAATGCTTTGGTTAGCAGATCCGCAATATTCTCTTTTGACTTAACATAGTCAATTGAGATAACTCCAGTTGAGATTAATTGTCTAATGGTATTATGTCAACGACGAATATGTCTTGACTTACCATTATACATAGTACTTTGCGCTCTACTGATAGCAGACTGACTGTCGCATTGAATGCTGATAGGCGCCACAGGTTTACCCCAATTTGGAATATCTTCCAAAAAATGGCGTAACCATTCAGCCTCCTCACCACACTTATCTAGAGCAATAAACTCTGACTCCATTGTGGATCTGTCTATCACAGTCTGTTTAGCAGATACCACGACACTGCACCTCCAGCTAGTGTGAACACATAACCACTAGTGCAATTTGATTCCTTTATATCAGATATCCAGTTAGCATCCGTGTAGCCTTCTAGCACAGCAGGATATCTGGTATAATATAATCCGTAGTCACGAGTATATCTTAAATATCGTAATACTTTAGTTATAGCAGTCCAATGCTCAGTACTAGGATTACTTGTGTAGGAGCTCAACTTGCTTACCACGAAAGCAAGAACAGAACGTGTGCAACTCATTAGATACATCAAACTTCCAATAATACGTGAGTATTCCACTTGGGAAACACCCTCAGCAAGGTTCTTGGTTAAATGGAAATTACTATCTAATGACGTTCTTGCAACACATGGATCATCCTTGTTAAATTTATCAAGAATTTTGTCCACATAATGAGCTTGACTTAAGACTATACCATCTGCGGTTCTAAGGATTTTAATTCCTTATATCACATCCGCAAGACCCATGTCTTTCATGTCAAATTTGGAATTCAACATATCCTTTGTAAACTTGACCAACTTGTCAGAGCTACCAACAATGAGTATATCATCTACATATAGACATAAAATGACATAACCACTTTCAGTCTCTTTAACATAAACGCATTTGTCACACTCATTGATTTTGAATCCATTAGTGATCATTGCATAGTCAAACTTTTCATGCCACTTCTTTGGAGCTTGTTTGAGTCCATACAATTATTTAACTAGCTTACAAACTTTCTTCCCGGCCCCTGGAGCTCTAAAGGCCTCGGGTTGCTCCATGTAGATTTCTTCATCTAACTCTCCATTTAAGAAAACTGTTTTCACATCCATTTGATGGACTTCCAAATTCCTCAAGGCTGCAATAGAAAGAATCAACCTTATAGAATTTATTCTCGACACGGGAGAGTACGTATCAAAGTAGTCTAAGCCTTCGCGTTGCTTATACCCTTTAATTACAAGTCTTGCCTTGTATTTATCAATGGAACCATCTGGTTTCATTTTCCTCTTGAAAATCCACTTAGACTCTAATGGTTTATTCCCAGGAGGGAGATTGACCAACTCCCAAGTGTGATTCAGCAAGATGGAATCAATTTCACTTTTTATGCTTCTTGCCACATAGGTCCCTCAGTGGAACTCACTGCCTCAGCATAAGTCAGTGGCTCCTTCTCTAACAGGTAGGTTTCAAAGTCATCACCAAATGATTTTTCCACTATTGCTCGTTTGCTACGTCTCAGTTCAATTTCTTGAACTTCAGTGTGATCTTGCATTTCTTCGTTAGTCCTTTTAACTGAACTAGATCCACTGCTAGACTTGCATGGAAAAATATTTTCAAAGAAAGATGCATTCCTTGATTCCATTATCGTATTCTTGTGTATATCTGGTATTGCCGAATCATACAGGAGAAAACGATAAGCACTACTATTATGTGCATACCCGATGAAGATACAGTACACTGTTTTAGGACCAATTTTAACTGTCTTAGGTGCTGGAACAGCAACCTTAGCAAGACACCCCCACACTCTCAAATATTTTAACTATGGTCTCGTTCCTCTCCATAGTTCATAGGGAGTCTTGTCCTCCTTTTTCTGGGGTACCCTATTTAAAAGGTAATTGCTTGACAAGATAGCTTCTCCCCACATATTTGGAGGTAAGCCGGAACTAAGTAACATCGCATTCATCATTTCTTTTAGAGTGCGATTTTTCCGTTTAGCAACCCCGTTAAATTGTGGAGAATAAGGTGCTGTTACTTCATGAATAATTCCATGTTTCGCACAGAAGTCACCAATCGGTGCCTCATACTCGCCACCTCTATCGCTCCTCAATCGTTTGATCATTTTACCAAGTTGGTTTTCAACCTCAGTTTTATAGAGAATAAACTTTTCTAAGGCTTCATCTTTGCTTTTCATCAAATATATATAGCAATATTTTGTACTATCATCGATGAAGGTGATAAAATATTTATTACCACCACGTGTTTGAATCATCTTCAAATCACAAACATCACTATGAATTAATTCAAGCGATTCAGTGCTTTTCTTTATAGATGGGAACGACAACTTGGTTAATTTTGCTTCAACACAAACTTCGCATTTGTTTTCTGAATTAATCTGGAATGTTGGTATATGGTTCAAGTTAATTAAACGACGAATCGAATTAAAATTAACATGACCTAGTCTACCATGCCATAAATTTGAAAACTCAATCAAATAAGCAGAAGAGGTACTTTAATTAATTTTGTTGACAATAGTCATTACATTTAATTTAAATAGCCCATCAGTGGCATACCCCTTTCCTACAAACATTCCTGATTTAGACAGAATAAGCTTGTCAGACTCTATTACAATGCGAAAGCCATGTTTATTAAGCAAAGAACCAGACACAAGGTTTTTGCAGATTTCTGGCACATACAACACGTCTTATAGTGTCAGTACCTTGCCTGAATTCATTTTCAGCAGTACCTTTCCCTTGCCTTCAACTGTCGCTACAACAACATTTTCCATGTACAATTTCTCACCGTTAACCGGCTCAAAAGTAGAGAATTGGTTCCTGTTAGTGCAAACATGTCTAGAAGCACCGGTGTCCATCCACCATTCTTTCGGATTGGACTCCACCATGTTTACCTCGGTAACCACAGCCACCAAGTTCAAATCATCCACATCTTTGGTGATTTCATTCAGCAAGTTGGCCTCATGTTTCTTTTTGGATGAGTGACATTCATTTGACTTGTGGCCTTGTTTGCCACATTTGAAACATTTGCCTTTAAACTTGTATTTTGGCTTTGTGAAACCGCCGTTAACTGGCTCCAACTTGCCCTTGCCTTTGTTGGCATTCTTTCCCTTAGAGCCATGCTCCACAATATTAACTTTAGCACCAACACCGTTTGATGCCTTAGACTCGGATCTCTTGTTGTCTTCTTCAATTCGAAGTCTAACAATCAGATCCTCTAGGGACATCTCCTTGCATTTGTGCTTAAGGTAATTCTTGAAGTCTCTCCAGCCCGGAGGTAATTTCTCAATGACCAAAGCCACTTGGAAAGACTCACTGAGCAACATACCCTCAGCTTGGATATCGTGCAAAATTAATTGCAGTTCCTACATTTGACTTGTTACAGTCTTATAATCAATCATCATATAATCAAGGAACCGTCCGACCACAAATTTCTTTGCGCCGGCATCCTCAGTTTTATATTTTCGATCCATTGATTCCTATAGTTCTTTGGCAGTTTTAAATTTACAATAAACATTATATAATGAATCATTTAAACCATTCAAAATATAATTGCGACATAAAAAATCAGAATGTCTCCAAACCTCAACTGCAGAATGTATTGCCATATCTACATTATCTTTCAGCATCACTGGAGCATCCTCCGTTAAAAACCTTGTCAGATTCAAGGTAGTCAAAAAGAACAGCATCTTTTGTTGCCATCGTTTGAACGCAGTAGCAACGCCAGTGAATTTTTCTGGCTTTTCAACATGACTTGGTGGAACATGGACAGTGGCAGCAACAGGAACAACATTAACAGTGGAAGCATCCATCTTTGTGGGATTTGAAGCAGAGGTATTGGCAACAGCAGCATAAGTGACATCAATGGGAGTCTCTTCGAGATTAGCCATCACAAATAAAAAGCTAAACTGTTTTAAGATTGTTGAAAAATATTTGGGGAAAATAAGATATTCGAAATGGCTAAATTAAAATTAAAGAAAGTTGAAATCCGAGGCACGTGTAAACACGCTTTCCTTAAAACAGTTTAGTCCCCTCACTAGGTGCTTCAGAGGATCGTTGGACTACTATTTCCCAAGATACAACGGATTACAGAGACCGGACTTGGCACAAAGTCTGTCTACTGTCGAACAGTACTAGAAACTGTAATGAACACTTGAATAAATGAGAAATTAAAACAGGGCTGGAAGATTGTATATTTTCCGTCTTTTATTCTGCTGGAATGAGCCTCAATTTATAGGCAAGGGAGAATCGTTCAGTCAGACCATGTTTCCATTAACTCAGATGTAATGCCACGTTCTCAACCATAACCGTCATCGTTAGTGGATTATGCCCCCTCTATTTGCGGGAACCCCCCTGACGGGTACGCGACATCCCCTGACGGCTTTCTCGGCACACCCTGATGTAATGTCACGTTCTCAACCGTCATCGTTAGTGGATTACGCCCCCTCTATTTGCGGGAACCCCCCTGACGGGTACACGGCATCCCCTGACGACTTTCTCGGCACACCCTGATGGGCACTCGCATTCCCTGACGACTTTCTCGGCACACCCTGATCGACACACCCTGATGGGCACTCGCATCCCCTGACGACTTTCTCGACACACCCTGATGGGCACTCGCATCCCCTGAACCAGCAAAACGTTGGGTTGATCAGGCTCACCCAATTACGGTCCGGCATTCGTGTCCGCAGGTCGCGCCAAAGTGACGTTGGGTTGATCAGGCTCACCCAATTACGGTCCGGCATTCGTGTCCGCAGGTCGCGCCAAAGTGCCCTTCAAAGGTCGCGCCAAAGTGCCCTTCAGAAATTCTAGGATTTGCACCCTCTGCGCGCACGCGTGGAGGATGGAGTATAATATAACCACTCAATTTGACTAGTTAGCTTGTTTTCCCATATAAAAGGTAAGCAACAACCCTTCCAAATTTTGATGTAGGACAAAGTTCCCTTTACTTAACTCATCTTTGCATCTTCCATTATAAAGAAAAAAAAACAATTCTCATTCACATTCTCATTAACTTCCAACACAACTTGCAATTGAGAGTTGGTTTAGGGGAATAGATGTAGAGTAGTTTTAGACTTTATTATTCTCACTTCATACTTTTAGAGTTTTTGGTGAGTTTATAGCGACCAGTGTGGATATTCTTCGAATTCGTAATCAATCATACAGTATTAGTATTTATCAAAAATTTAAAAATTACATTTTTTTAGAACAAAAAGAGTACTGCTTAGTTTAAATTTGCTTCTTACCGTTATTCAAATAACAAACTCTAAACTACATATTATTCCTTCTATTGCAAAATTAGAGATATATATTCGTTTTCTGGCTGTTCTAAAATTAGAAATATATTTTTATTTATGAATTATAAAAGGTCATGGAGTTTCTTAAATACCATTATAGTATTCCACTACTTTAACTAGTTTCACTATTTGGTAGCCTTTATTATAACTACCACTGCTATTATTGTACATAACATAATAATAGAAATATATTTAGAATATAAATATTATCTTTAAAAATTGTTATTTTAAAAACGTATCTCTAATTTAGAACGGAGAGAATATAATATTAGGGGTGATTTGTAAGTAGTTCACCTAGTACCTAGTATTTAACTCGTTTGTGACAACTAGGGGCGAAGCCGGGTACTGGGGAGGGTGGGCAATTACCATGCCTCAGATTTTCTATTTTAAATTATACAACAATAAATTATAATATATTACTTTTAAACTGTTATTATCTACATTATTATAATCTATATTACCTTATAGAGACATAATTCATCATTTAAAAGTATTATCTTTTGATGTTCCCTGCACAGTGATACACCATAACTAATGAAACGATATTCATAGACATAAGAACAACTACAAAATAGAGTAACTGATACAGGTGAAATTTCTGTTTATTTATCCTAACCAATATCGAAATATAGAGATTCTAACACTTTTATGGCTACTGATGTGGTTGCTCTAAGCAAGGAAAATATGCCATATTTCACTATTACAAGTTGCTATCAGATACTCAAAAATTCTAAATTTCTAAATCAATCATATATAAATTTGTTATTCTTTATTCTTCAAGCAATCAAGGCCCAATGTAATATAATAAAACACATATCCTATTAAAATCTTGTATTCGTTAGACATCTTTTTTTAATTGAATCTTTTATATTCAACTAATTGTATTCTTATCTTTCTTCGTTTTTCAACAGTGTAATTATACCTCAAATATGCAATTATGTAAAATCTCAACTCTTGTTAGTTGAAGACTGTATTTATTTAGCTCTTAATATATTTTAACTAAGGATTTGATCGTATTCAGATGTATTGTTTATAACATTTGTTTAGTTTATTATTATTTTTTAATAAATTCAATTTTATCTGAATTCAGTAAGCCACATAAATGAAGATCTGATAAAATAATAAAATAAATTAATTCAGATATTTAAGGCAAAATATCCTATCAATATAATATTCAGATATTTATATTCAACTGATTGTATTCTTTCTTTCTTCTTTCTTGAACAATATGATTATACTCTAAATCTACAATTATATAAAATCTCAACTCATGTGAGTCTAAATTATTGAAGAATTTACCCTTAACATCGTATTATAGATATTATATTTTTTGTTTTAGCTATTGCAAAAATAAAAATAAAAATAATAATAATTATTATTATTATTATATTACCATAACTAAGATCAATTCTTGGATCCATCCCTGGTGACAACAACATGCAAAATAAATAATAAAATGTAGGTTATTCTATGTCATATGTAAAATAAAATGTAGGTTATCCTCCTCCTTTACACCACTTAAATTCGAATACTACACTTATACTATTTAGGATTATAAAAAAATAATCATAATTTTTATCATCATCATCATCATCATCATTATTATTATTTTAATACATATTTCGTGAATATGAGTTACTATTATTTTTCTTAAAAGTTGTTTATGTAAATGCAATTTTATGAGAATTTATTTTTTATTAAAATTTTCTACAAGTTCATGTTGTGTGAACCTTACACGTTTATAAAATTTATTTACATATTGTGTTGGTAAGGAGGAGTAATCAAAAACGTCTTTCTTGGGTAAAGAAAGAGTAATGGGAATCTCTTCTTCTTCTTAACGGTGATTGGAGTTGAATAAAGTTGTTATTTAGAATAACGGCAAAAGAGTACATGAAGAAATTTGTGTACGAAAAAAAACGAAGAGAATAAAATTTGAACAAATAAACGCTATCAATGATAGGAAATAAACTATTTAGAAATTTAAAAAAAAATTTGGAATTTTAACATCTAATTAACATCATACAATGGTTGAGAAAGCATTGGGTAGTAAAAAATAAAGAATTATCCAATATTTATGGAACAAGACGTAGCTTTCTAGCAATTGCTTTCAAATTGACCAAACAATAAACTATAAACATTTTTAAAAAATCTAGTTTGCAATTTTGAGATGGGGAAAGTAATAGAAATTATCACCCAATTCTGTTTTTTTAGCCAAGTAAGAGGTCAACAAAATAATCATAGTGCACTTCACCCCTTTAATTTCAAAATAGTAATCTACAAATTAGCCAAAAGTCTTTAAATAAAATAAAAATAAAAATAATAAAATAATAAAACAAGTATATGAGCTCATTCAGAAACGACACCATTTTGTTTATTCCTTGTCAAATCATATACGAAACGCCGTCGTATCGAAGCGACAAATATTCCCCTCCTCAGCTGCAGCCTCTCTCCCCCTACAAGCCTGAACCAGTACTCCTAGTCCAGTAGTAGATCCCGTTGCAACCGTTTCTATTGACTCACATAATACTATTATATATACGCATGTATCTATGTATTTATGTATATATACACATTTTTATATCTGTATTGATTGTAGATAGAGACCCATTTCTGTAAAACTGCTGAAATTGATTCTCTCAATATTTATTGGAAGTTGTGAGGAGGAAGACGAAGACTGATCATTCATTATCAAACTAATTTAGTTGAAATAATTGATGGAATCAAGGGGATTTTTTATTTGTGGGGTTATATGTATATATTTAATAGTCGTGATTATCATCAACTCGCCGGCTACAGTGACCGCCGGTGACATCGTTCACGACGATTCTGCTCCAAAGAAGCCTGGTTGTGAGAATGAATTCGTACTGGTAACACACTTTGTGCTGTTTTTGTCGTCTACCCACTTGTTTTTTCTGCAATTCCTCAACTGGGTCTTGTTTATTTTTCTTTTTCATTCATTTCTTACTTTTGATTTGCTTTGCTTGTATTCATTTCGCATGTTTGATTGCCTTTGCGTGTGTTTCTGCTGCTAGTTTATGTGATAAGAGAGATCGATACTCTTAGCATTAGTTATACTAACTTCTTCGGAGGAGTCGTTGGGTTGTTATCAACTTCCTTGGCTATTTCTGGGAACAACTTTTATTTCACTAACTCTTTACTTTTAAGTTAAAATTACCATCCCCTTCTTTTTGTACTTCTTTGTTAATTCAGAAAATGATTTAAAGTCATTTTGGAAAATCGATGATTTGTTACTTTTCTCAAAAGTTAAATTTTAAGTTAAAAAGGTAGCCAAGTTGTTCCCGAACATGCACTTAATTTTAGGATTGAATTGTGTATTGATTTTTCTCTCTTTCGTTTTTTTAATTAAAATTTTAAAATATATTCTTATTAATATAAACTTTTAAAACTCATTACAATTAAACTTCTGTTTATCAACAAAAGGGTCCCATTGCATATTGATATTGAGGATACGAATTCCTACCATATTTATGGAGTTGATATTGTTAGATTATCAATTTTATTACTCATTATTAAAATTTTAGCGACACTTATTACTGCAGCGGCAAGTGGCAATATCAGCTGCTGCATTTAATTATAGAACTGATGACTAAAACTATTGAAGTGAATGACTTCTTAATTTAGGAGTAGTGGCATTAAAAATTTATTTTGATATTGAACATGAGGACATTTTGTCTCTGAAGTCCACATTGCATCCGGATTTCGCTGTTGTTTCTAATTACCCTGAGCTTTCGTCATTGTTTCTAACTACCCTGAACTTTGAAAAGCGTCTTGAGAGCTATTTGTAGTTTACAGATGTGTATCTAAGTGCATTTTGAGTTTTGACCCATCAATTTTTGGAAAATGTACTGGCTACTTTTGACAAGCCTGGGCGTCTAGAATGCACTTGAAAAAGTCACTCCTTTATCATGCAATTCAATATACTTTTCTTTTTGTAACTTACAATAGTCTTAAAAACATTTTACCAAGTTTAGGATGCACTTAATGATGTAGGACCGATTTAGAAGAAGATATAAGGAGATTGAACTTATGACCTGCTTAGAATTAGTAGTAAGTCTATAATCCATCACATAATAAATTGGTTACACCTTATGCCAGAGTTGAAACCCTAAATGAGACAAGAAAAACAAATAATTATCTACTTCATAACACTTGTAATACTTACCTTGTAAATGATGTAGAATAATCATATCTTGTCTTCTTAACTAAATAAACTGATTACTTTTAAATCATAATAGGCAATATCTTATTCTCATCCTCATATCGCTTAGGAACAACTGGTATAAGTTAAGGGTGCAAAATTGACTTGGTCTTTTGAGGTACTTCTTTCGTTCCAAAATTAAAAATACATTTCAAGAATGATGGTTTTTAACGACAACTTTTACAATACAAATATATCCTTTATTGATAGTGGTGTAGCATATAATGATGGTGTAACTGCCGGCATTTTAGGAATTTTCAGTCATTTCATTGGCTAAATACCGAAATGTATTTCTAATTTTGGAACAAATATAAAAGAAAAGTTTACTTCTAATTTTGGAATGTAGGGAGTAAAAACTTGATGCTCATTTGAAAGCAGTCTCTTGTTTCATTTGGAGATTCAGTACCACAAACTGACTTTAGCAATCAGATTCAGTGCCACCTAAACTGAGACTAGCATTTATACATTTTACACATTTAAGCTTATGTCAGAAATCCATGCATAAAGTTCATTATATGGGAATTATTCTCTACTGCTCAAATGCTCTATTTTGGTATAATCTATTAATCAATCAGCTGCTTTTTTGCTAGGTAAAACTTCAAACTTGGGTAGATGGAATAGAGAACCATGAATTCGTTGGTGTTGGTGCTAGATTTGGCACAAAAGTTGTGTCTAAGGAGAAAAATGCAAATCGAAGTAACCTTACTCTTTCTGACCCTCGAGACTGTTGTATGCCACCTCAACAGAAGGTTTACTTTTCAAGCTGTCATTCATATTTGACACTCGCAGTTTCTTTTGAGAACAGATATAATTGCAATATCTTTCTTATACTAATTGGTTGCAGTCCTGGTTCTTCATAGCTTACTGGGGATGTTATCATGGTGGACCGTGGTAGCTGCACATTTACAAAAAAAGCAAATGTTGCACAAGCTGCTGGTGCTTCAGCTCTTCTAATTATAAATAAACAAAAAGGTAAAATATCTTCTTTTTGTTGATTTATGCTCCTGCTAATTTGTATCATTAATTATAACTTGTAAAACAAGTGTTTCTTATGAAATTTATTTTGGATCATGAAAAATCTTCATCGTTTTGCCTTTTGCTTATATTTTTTGGGAGTTTTGATATGCTTCTGGAAATTGATTTGGTAATGATTCCTATATATAGGTTGAATTCATTGGCTACAAAAAATAAAATTTTATGAATAACTTGGTAGTAGGGAAAGAACTGAAGTACTTGGTATTTGAATATGAGCTATGATTACATAAGCTGGGTATTAATTCTTTGTAAAAAAATAAACCAAGTAGATTATTCTGATTCGCATCCAATCCATCCATAGTAAGCTGATCACAGTGGTCACACAGTCACTGGATAATTATCTTTTGCAAACAGCCAAACAAACACACAAGGTCAACAATAAATCTAGAAAATCATAGCAAGCACACCAGAAACATATGCACATAGTTAATATGTTTACGTCAACAATTAGTCTTCTGTCTTCACCTCTAAATCAATCTCCTCAATGATATGATCTCCGACTCACTGTGCTGCTACGAGTTCTAATATTTTCTGAATCCCTTTATAGTTCCAATAGCAACAGAGGTTTATGTTTTCATCTGTTGCAGCCACTTAATTCCTTAATAAAGTCATCCCAGGCATTCAGAACATTCTGCCAAATATTAATACTACAGTTGCTTTTGGCTGCATTTCTAGCCATACTAATTCAAGGAAGCTGGAAATACATTCATGTTACAAACAGTTAATGTTAAAAGCTACGATAATTTCAAAATTCTCGTAGCTTTTAACGTTGAACGAATTAGGCACTTTATTTCATGAGTATATCATTTGTGATAAGTTACGTGATAAATCCTTTCACTTAGAAAGAATACCGCATCATTTCCACCACCCAAGCTTAGCTACGGGAATAAAAGAAAGTTTCTTTTGTTCCATATGATTTTCAATTATTAATATTAAATGCACAAATAGTATACATCCTTAAAGGGGCCCTGAACTCTAAAATACGCTGTTTTAATGAGTGGCCTTAGCTAACCTTTGTCTTCAATTCTTTTTTACTTTTTATATGTAGGAAAATGCTAGCAAACTTCTCTTGATGGAGGAGTGGAAGATATTTTACCCTGATTGTCCGCTTACCTGTAGGCAAATGTGTTTAAAAACCATGTCCTCCAAAGGAGCCAAAGTTTGCTGGCCGCAAATAGTTCTATTGATTTGTACCTTATATGTGTATAGTTTTTTATAGTTTGGTGTATCCATGAGGTCAATATGTAAAGAAGAAGGAATGGATATTAGAAACAAAATGTGACATCATGTTATTATTTTTTTTTTATAGGAGAGTAGGAGACTACTTTTTAGGTATTTCGTTAATTTCTCTGGGAATTTGAATGCTTGAAGGGGCAAAAGTAAGAAAACCTTTGGACCTAGAACTATTTGGAGCCAGTTCTTAATAAAGGTATACTGAGAAAGAGAATTTTTTTGTGGTGTATGATAGTTACAAAAATCATGACATTCATTAGCATTATTACTTGATAATTTCCTTTCTTGGTCTATATAAAAAAGTGGTTCATTTCTTCAAATATAAGCTCTTGAAAAGCAGTAACGTTAGAAGCGAGGTTACCCACTTCTTTCTCGTCGTTGTATCCAACCTCTTCATTCCACTTGCAGAACTCTATAAGATGGTGTGTGAGCCAGATGAAACTGATCTGGACATACGCATTCCTGTTGTCATGCTGCCACATGATGCTGGTTTAATCTTGGAGAATTTGCTATTGAATAGTACATCAGGTAAGCTTTCTCATCTTGCACAATGTGCTAAGTGATACTCCCTCCATTCCAAAAAAAGAGTTACATTTTAATAAGTTATCTAGTATTTTTGCAAAATCTATGATTCAAATTTGATATAAGTTTGAATGATATGTAAGATGATGAGTATTATATAATGCATAAAAATCCCAACAAAGGTAATCTTCATTATGAAAAAATTATATGGAGAAAATGTCACAATATGATCATTAGGATTTCATAACCTTGTGCAAACAAAATTATATATAATTTTTTTGTGGAACAAAGGGAGTAAGACATAACTACGTTGCTAAAATTAAATCAGATCAGTGATATAAAAATTTGAAATTTTCGAGGCATTTCTGTAGTACCTTTTTGTATTTCTATAATCATCTTCGAGGATTAGTTAATGGTGTTATAGCATCCATACTAACACTTAGATTTGAGACTTCCAAGTCCAATGGGTCTCCAGTTCGATTCTCACCTCTCCTCCCCTTAAAGAAAATGATTATCTTGTGAACCATTTGGAATTGTTTCTAGTTTCTGTGCAGTTGTACTCTCCACATCGACCCCCAATCGATATAGCAGAAGTATTTTTGTGGTTAATTGCAGTTGGTACCATTGTCTGTGCCTCCTACTGGTCCGCATGGAGGGCCAGAGAAGCATCTATTGAACATGAGAAGCTATTAAAGGTGATTTTTTACTAGTAACTAACTCTAATAATTTATTTTTGTCCTTTACTCCTTAAAAGGATTTCCTCGTTGATACTCCCCATTAATGTTCACCGATTTAAATTCAATTATTGTAGGATGCTGATGCTTCTGATGAGAGTAGATATTCAAAGGCTATTCCTTCAAGCGGTGTAGTGGATGTCAACTTGACATCTGCAGTCTTGTTTGTGGTCATCGCATCATGCTTCTTGGTTATATTCTATAAGCTAATGTCCTCACGGTTCGTTGAACTCTTGGTGGTTCTCTTTTGCATAGGTGGTGTAGAGGTGTGAGTAATATCTTTTGTACCATTTCTATTTGTCTAGTTGGTTGATGCAAAAAAGTTCAAGATACATGTCATGAAAATATATTTTGTTACCCATGTTTCACTAGATATAGTTGCAAACATGAGGTTGTAGAATCCAATTTGTCTTCCTGTTTTTTTAGTGTTGAAATTACTTCTAAATGTTCATACTCTTGTATTTGCAGGGACTGCAAACTTGCTTAGTCACCTTACTATCGAGGTGCACCATCTATCTTTTTGTATTTCTTGTTCGCCATACTATCAAAAAATTTTACAAGTCCTTTATTTTCTATATTCCTAAAACTTACTACTGTAAAACCTTAATTTGGGTAAAGATGGCATTTTCATCTGTAATTCTATTTGATTGCTATTATTCTCAAATCCTTTTGCTTTTATTCAAGTTCTTAGATAGTACTTTAAATTTTCTCAAATGTGTTGATTTCAAATTAAAGTTCGTTGTCTCTTACTCTGGATATTCTCACGTGTTAACTACAAAGTGCAAATACAATTGATTAGCTTTAGATTTTGGCAGTCCTCGTAAGTCTCTTGGAAAGTGTTGAGATTCATGGAGAAAAACATCAGACTCCATGATTGATATTAAACTAGGAGAGAAATTATATGTAAATGAGATAATAATATTATATGAGTTGTATTAATAAAACTAATATTGGATGCCTTTATATAGGCTTACAAGGAGATCTCTAATTTAATTCTAGCATCAATTACAATCTCATAGATTAAGGATCAATTGATTCCCTAATCATTACATTGATTATAAGAGATACTGTCATTTATAACATATATTCTAACAGAAAGTATATCATAACTTTTATTTTTCCATGTATTCAAGGTTCTGACCGGATTGTGTGTGTGAGAGAGATAGAGAGAGAGAGAGATTTTACTTGCTAGCGCCAAGTTTCTCACTCTCTCTCTCTCTCTCCCCTCTAGATCTTCTCTATGATTTTCTTTTAGTTCTTTAATAACTCCTGGAATCTTCTTCCTGCTTTTTCAGTTTTTTAGTCTAATTTACCAATTCTATCTCTTATCTTCTTAAACTATGTTAAAAAAAAGAAATCCTAATTATAACACAAGGTTTGGGCAGTTTCCATCAAAGCATATAATTACTGTGACCTGTTCATCACAATTACCCATGTCGTTGAAACTATTTCCTTTGCTGAAATATTCTGGTGATGTGATCTACTGCTATAATTCCTTTCTCTAGAAAATGTTAGAACTTTCTATTTCAGCGTCTTCATTCTAATATTTCTCATGATTCTCCACATATTCTATTGCACATCAACATATAATAACCAAAGTATTGAAAAAATTGAATAATTAAAGCTGCGCCTTGACAATAAGGTAGCATAAGACTAGTTCTAACTTATCCTAAGTCCTAAAAACCATTTTGCATTCTAGTTGCTAGTTACTGCATAATTAGAACCATTTGTAATTTAAAAGAACAAGGAACAATATAACTTACATTTATAAGGGGAAGATTATTTTTCTTTTCTTAATTTTAACTTGAGCTTATTAAATTGGATGCCTTAAATGTTTTGTTGGATTGCAACCTCCAATATATAAGATCTTATGAATTAAGGGGCACATAATTTTTTTTCTTTTTTTTTTTTCAGGTGGTTTAGAAGTTCTAGACAATCTTTCACTAAAGCACCCTTCTTTGGTGCCGTCTCATACCTTAGTTTGGCTGTTACTCCATTTTGCATAGCTTTCGCTGTTGCTTGGGGATTATATCGGAACAAACCCTATGCCTGGATAGGTCAAGATATTCTTGTAAGGATAAGCTCCTATTTCCCAGTTATTTTTTTAAATAGGCTGAATGTATTTGCTTGATGTCCCTGCTGCTCTTGTTGAAATAAATATATATTTTTCTTTATGCGCCTGATAATCTAAATATGAACTCCTGTGAAGGGAAGGAATACAAGATTAAAGCATTATTAATAGCAATGGCAACCCAAGGGTTGGAGAAATGCAGTTGAGGAATATCCGTGAGATTTGTTATCCTAACATCGTCCATGTTGAATCAAATTTATTTATCAAAAAAAAAAAAAAAAAACAGATATTAAGTACAAATACCAGGGCTCTGATTTGTTATCTTTGAAGACCAAACCTAATTACAAAGTAGTGAAACAGAAAAACTTCCTAGAGCTGTGTTTAATCTTTTAAGTCAATTATTATGACTTGTTTTACGGTATACTACTTGGTAAATAGGTCTCAAGATGGATGGCATGTGCTGTATTAGATAGTTTAATGTCTATCATATTTGAACTTCATTTGCTCAAACTACAGAGAGTTGGATTATTAGATCATGGGCTCCCTCCATAAGCTCTCCTTTCCTGAATCTCTGCATTTCTCACTGCTGTATCATGCTTATATCATTGCATATTTTAGGGGTGATTCGAAAGTTAAAATTGAACATTAGGCTAAATGACACGAACTAATGATATTTCTGCTCTTATCAATTAGGGTATTGCGCTGATACTTACGGTGCTTCAGATTGTGCATGTGCCTAATCTCAAGGTAACACAAATCATACCAAATTACTAATCTATGCTTTGATCATTCCAATTTACACTTTTGCATTATGGTTCTAGATTTTTTAAGGAGTTTTTTATTGCATATAACAGTAAAAAAAGAAAGTTTGATGTACTGATAAAGTTGCAAAATCATTATTGTTTTGATTAAGCGAATGAACTATAATTTGGGGTTACTCTGTTCATTATACCCTTACCTCTCTAACTTAGTTTGTCTCCTTTGTATTTGCTTGTCAATTAATTTTGGCAAATCATGGTGTATTATTTTAAATTTTTGGGTGAACCATGGTATCTCGATGCTGCACATGTTTGATTTGTAACATGATTTTTGCCGAACTAAATGTTCTCTCCATAATGTGAACTTTTTTGCAAATCAGGTGGGTTCAGTTCTTCTGAGTTGTGCCTTCTTGTATGACATATTTTGGGTGTTCATTTCGAAGAAATTATTCAGCAAAAGTGTGATGATTGTGGTGAGTAATCCATTGATCCTTCTTTTACTGGTATATGGGCAGACCTTTTCTTATTAAAATGATTGTCCTTGTAAGGAGCTCGTAGTGATTTGGGTTCATATTCCTATATAGGTAGCTCAGGGTGATGGAAGTGGAGAGGATGGTGTTCCGATGCTCCTTAAAATTCCACGAATCTACGATCCATGGGGTGGTTTTAGCATTATAGGCTTTGGTGACATCCTGTTACCAGGATTGCTAATTGCATTTGTACTTCGGTGCAACTTCTGAATCCTTATCTTTATTTACAGGAGTTTCGGTTGCTTTTGCCATTGGTTTTGTAATGTTTTATGGTTTCCTCTAATATAGTTTCGTAATGTTTTGTCATATCAACTCGAGTTTGGATTTTTATTTGAAATATTGTCATGGACAATTTGATTTAACGATCTTGGACAATTCCAAAACCAAACTTCTTATACTTGTTAAGTTCTCTAATCAGAACCTTTTTTGTGGATCAGATATGATTGGCTAGTAAAGAAAACCCTTCGAGATGGATACTTTTTGTGGGCAATATTTGCTTATGGATTTGGTAAGAGAAACTGGAAAAAGTTACAGATAACAAGGGTACGAAGGCTGAGTATTTGATATTGTTCAATGTAGTAGCTGATATAATATCTCTTGATTAAATGGCAGGTCTTCTAATAACATATGCAGCACTGAACCTGATGGATGGCCATGGTCAACCAGCGTTGCTGTACATCGTTCCACTCACTCTTGGTAATCTTTACATACTTATTTCATGATTTCTGTTTGATTACTCCCACTGCTGGAAGTAAATAATTGTTTTTTGGGTTACATAAATTTTTATTTTCATTTTTGGGAACTGAATCCCGACCAAGCTGATCAACTGGTTGCACCACTTCCTTGGAAAATTCAAATATTTCGTTCTGCTTCCTTTTTTAAACCTCTGTCCACCACATTTGTTGTTGTCATGTAACCGTTATCAATATGGTTACAGTTCGCTAATAGATAGGAATATTAACATGGTTCATGGGATATTGGAGTTTTTCCAGTAGACAATTTGAATTTTACCATGAAATGGACACTATTGAACTATTTGAATAGTTCGTTAACTCTGCAACAGGATGAATTGGAAACCCTAAAATGTACATTATTATTATTATTATTATTATTATTTTTTGACATTATGATTTGTGTCATAATATTATGTACTAAGTTATCCTAATTGCAGGAACAATTTTGACATTGGCAAAGAAAAGAGGGGATTTCGAGATTTTATGGACACGGGGTGAGCCAAAAAGGGTATGCACACATTTCCAGCTTCAACCCAATGATAAATCAAGTGAAGGAGATTAAAAGTTCTTGGTCTTATAATTGTTTGTACGGTATCCTCTTTCATATTTTGGGTAAGAAAAACAGATTTTACCCACTTTGATCTCAATGAATTAATGATGCATACTTGATTAATCCAAAATCAGTGAGCATTTACGTGTTGACATTTTTGGATTCTTTGCTCTGCATCCTGATAAGTTCATGGATGCCTTACTCCCTACCTTCAGCAGTAAGTACGTAGCCACGCATATATCCCCCGACTATTCTTTCACAAACTGTAATGGTGAGTCCGTACGTATGGAGTGTGTGTGTGCACGCGCATGCGTTGGTTTTGGACTTTTGGGGATTGGAGGGGGTTGGGGTCGAGGTGAGAGGTGGGGGAGGGTCAGAGGGAGATGATTCACTTGCAATGAGATAAATATTCAACGTTTTCTACAATTGTCTGGCCGATTACACCTTTAGACTGTGGATCATATTATTTATATATATTACATTGACATATATTTCATATTTAGGTTCGTGCCGTTGTCTGATATATTACAACATTGATTGTCGAACAAATATTGATCTGTTGCATTGGCATGTGTGTGTACTGAAATGTAAAACGGGTTCGAGCAATTGTGTGATACATTACGAGGTTGGCTGTGGATATGCATTGACATGCATATTACATGGCACTGTTAAAATGTAAAATGGAGTCAATTGTACATGTGATGATGGAGCATACTCCACTCAAGGTGGGTTGAGTAATTTCTTCTCGCCTAAATTTTTTGTAATAGGTTCGAAATATAATGTTGTTATTGCCTTGAAAATTGTAATTTTGATAAATATTGTATAATTGAATTAAATTTAAACCTAAATCACTATAAAACTTTTTTTTACCTTTGGACATTTGAAACTTCTAGAAATGTAGTAATGAAGAAATATTTTTTTTGGTTACATGATAATGTGCATACTTTAAATAAAAAAGAATCTAATTAACCAAATAAGATAAAATGAAAAATAAATAACTGTTGAAGTGAGTTATTTCAATATTTATCAAATAATTTACTTGCACCTTAGTTATATAATCTAAAGAAAGAAATAAATAAACAGCAAATGAAAAGTATGTGCTTTGCATAATTTGAGATTCATTGTGATAAGGAGGGAAGACAATACTATAAAAGCTCGAACAAAATTGTATTGAACACGACTATTTCAGTTAGGCGAGTTGAGCAAATTGTAATTAATTAATTTTTGTTTTGGGTTACAAAAAAATTTAAATGGAGTGGAGGCTCTTCGTCTAAAATCAAGGCATGCTAAATTTTACCATGATCCTTACGGAATATCATCACACATGACATAGACTGTAAAATTTTAAAAATTGATTCTGAAACATTTAAAATAACGAAGACCTTGATTGTGTAGAAATAATTTCATAGTTTGTAATATAATTTACTATCTCAAAAAATGTTTAAAGAAACAATTTAAATGTGTTTCTATGATGAAATTGAGGAATAATTCCTAGAAGAATATATTACTCTTGTTTAATAATTATAAAGAATTGAAGAATGGCTTGTAGTAATAAAAAAAATTAATAATGGTGACACTCTGTAAAGGATCACACAGATAAGAAGTAAGATTATGAGTATAAAACAATGAGAAGAACCTGTCAAAATCTTCTCCTCTGTCTCCAGACAACCATTCATTATAGTACTTGAAATACTAATTTAAATTCAAAGTTCCAACAGAACAAAGATTAATTTTAAGATTAAATAAATTTTGACATACCCCATTTCTCCTAACTCAAACAAAAAGGCTGTACTTGCATTTAAAATAGAAAGCACAAAAAGAAAAAGAATTGCACTTTTTACCTATAAAATATTCCTTATTCCTATTACTTCCAACACAATTCCACAGCCTTGTATTCTTCACTTTCCCAAGTACTGAGAAGAGGTAGAAAGAAAGATAGTAACAATGGAGGGTAAGGAAGAAGATGTTAAGGTAGGAGCAAACAAGTACTCAGAGAGGCAACCCTTGGGGACTTCTGCACAGACAGACAAGGACTACAAGGAGCCACCACCAGCACCATTGTTTGAGCCAGGGGAGCTCACCTCTTGGTCCTTTTACAGGGCTGGGATTGCTGAGTTCATAGCCACCTTCTTATTCTTGTACATTACTGTCTTGACTGTTATGGGCGTCTCCAGGGCCCCTAACAAGTGTGCCTCTGTGGGTATTCAAGGTATTGCTTGGGCTTTTGGTGGTATGATTTTTGCCCTTGTCTACTGCACTGCTGGTATTTCAGGTAATTCCTCTCATTTTCATGTGGGTATTTCTTAATTAGTTTCTCTGCATTTCTTGGTAATTACCCTTTTAATTTCTTGAACATTTATGTGTATAATTTTCCAGTTTTGGGTTTCTTAGGGCATTTTAGCTTTGTTCTAGCTTGACCTACACTTGGTTTAACAGATGTGAATGTGATTTTAGATAGGCATTTTATTCTTGGTCTCTAATTACTTTTGCTGTACATCTATTTAGTTTTTCAAAGTTAACTGAGGTCTTGGTGTTATTCATTTACTGGAATCAAACAGGAGGGCATATTAATCCAGCTGTGACCTTTGGTTTGCTTCTGGCAAGGAAGCTTTCTCTAACCAGGGCTGTGTTCTACATGGTGATGCAATGCCTTGGTGCCATCTGTGGTGCTGGTGTTATCAAGGGTTTTGAGGGATCAGCGAAGTTTGAGTTTAATGGTGGTGGGGCTAATGTTGTGAACCATGGCTACACAAAGGGTGATGGCCTTGGTGCTGAGATTGTTGGCACTTTTGTTCTTGTTTACACTGTCTTCTCTGCTACTGATGCCAAGAGAAGTGCTAGAGACTCTCATGTTCCTGTATGTGCTCTTGTTTGTCCTTATTTACAATACTTTCATTTACAAAATGGCTTATCCTGATTTTCAAGTTTTGGTGAATGAACACATTGGTTGATTTTCTATTCAAATGTAGATGATTATGAACCAAGGAAGAAATTAAAAAAAAAAAACTATTAGTTACTCTATCCTTGTGGTAGGAGATATATATTCGTTCAATAAGGGGGTAAAAGCTAAAAGTGGGTTGCTTTTACTTTTGAGTCCATTGGACATAAAATGATGCTTGCATGTGCCATACTGTTCTTTATAAAGTGCTGGTTATGTGATGTAGCTTTTACATTGTGTAACCCAAAGCTTGGAGCCATGAGCCATACTTCAACTTTCAATATTATGAGAGGGAAAGATGATAAAGCGCATGTGGGGTCCTTTTCAAATATGAAAGTATTATGAGAGATGGAATCTTGGGTGTGGTCCAAAACTTTGAGGGACTTCGTGTTTCTGTTAAAGTTAGAAGATATACAAAGACCTATATGACTAATTTTGGAGCATCTATAATTTGTTCTTTCACCATACATTTCGATCATTTTCTTAATCCAGTTGTCCTCTCACAAGTTCAAATGCTAGCACTTTAACAAATAATACATATATATGTGTTCAATCTGAGCGAAAATTTGAGTACTGCTAGATGAGAAAGTCGTAAGCAACCAATATTTTTCCTCAATGAATGATGTAATAAAGATGTAAACAATCAACAATTATCGAATAAAACTGTAATAAGAAGTATATGCTGTAATCAATTTTTGAACTTGATCACAAATAATTTGATTAAGGGTCTAAAATACAGTGTGAAAAACCATCTATAAAATCAATTTAGATGTCAGCTTGTGAAGAAAGGTAGATTCGATTGAGAAAATTGTGTATGGAGGAAAATATTCCCTACCCATATGAGCTGCTTATACAAGTATCAAGATTGATGTTTTCCAATCTCTTTCTAAAACTAGTTATTTTCTTCTTCATTTTCAAGTTTTTCACCTCTAAAGTTAAGGCTATGACGATTTTCTCAAATCTCCATGTGCTTTATAAACTACTTCTAATTTAAAAAATATATAATTGTCGTATTGGTTCATCTAAAGTATATATGATGCTATGCGTTCGCGAATCTCAACTGATTTTGTTTTATGTTTCCATGAATGTAATGTAGTAAGGATATTTACTTAATGTGATAAAAATAAAAATTTGCTCATTTTACAGCACTTAATTACCATATCTTGAAGCCCAGAGTTCACCACCATAAATTTTGTAATAAAAAATGATAACTTTAGACTAATGTAAATTGTTGTAAAGCATAACATTTGGTATTAAGCTCAAGTTACGTTGCATTAGCTTGTGTCTTATAAAACTGTGTTGCAGATTTTGGCTCCACTTCCCATTGGATTCGCGGTGTTCTTAGTTCATTTGGCCACCATTCCTATCACAGGAACAGGCATCAACCCCGCCAGAAGTCTTGGAGCTGCCATCATTTACAACAAAGATCACGCTTGGGACGATCATGTGAGTTACTTTCGTACATTGTAACAAAGAAAGAAAAGAAAAAAAACTCATCAAAATGAACGAAACTCGGATAATGTAAACTAACAGTAATAATTACTTCTTTGTTTGTGTGTGTGTGTATATATATATATATCAGTGGATCTTCTGGGTTGGGCCTTTCATTGGTGCTGCTCTTGCTGCTGTGTACCACCAGATAGTTATCAGAGCCATTCCATTCAAGAGCAGGGCTTAGAAGTTTCCATCTCTCCTGCTTTTTGTTATTCACCATGTTCGCCATCTCCTTTTTTTTCTCTTTGTTATGTCTTCTACTTGTCAGCATCAAGTGGAGTTATTAACTTATGCTGTATTTAAATTTGATTAGCATTTTATGAATGAGAAATTCTTTTGTTATGATATTCTTGGTATGTCCAAGTGAAGGTTGAGAAAATATATTCATGGATTTCTTGCTCTAATCAACCATATTTAAAAGGTTACTATTTTAGTCTTACATGAAAAAAAGGGAGGCTGCTTTCCCCTCAAAATACAATATTTTAAGTGTTTTCCAAATATATTGTGACTATATATTTATATAATGTAATAAATCTATATTATCAATCTTTCATGACCAATGGTGAAAAGTGAAAAAAACACTACTTGTATGTAGTACATCATAAAATTTTCATTTTAGGGGATGTTATATCTCTCATTTTTAATACAAACTTGCATAAGTAATGACCGTTCTAAGTTTATGATATTTACAGGTTTAAAGTTATCGCTGGTAAGGAGGAATATGTTTAACATTATAAAGTCGAGGTTGTTAAAAACTAACTGAAAAGTTAAAAGTAATAATAAAAAACTTAAAATTAGATTAATAAAAGATAAAAACTTAAAAGTAATTAAATAAAAAAATATGAGAAACAAAACAAAATAAATTAGAGAAATTAAAATTAAATAAATAAAAACTAAATAAATTAGAAAATTATGAAAACTGAAACTAACTAAATTTGAAAAAAGAAAAAAACTAAATAAATAAATTTAAAACATATTTAGCAAATAAAAATAAATTCAAAACTTATAAACTGAAAGAAAATAAATTAAAACATGTTGATAAACTTGTTAGCTCTGTTGCCTTGTTAAATAGATTTATAATTAAAATATATTTTATATTTTATTTTATTTTCATTTCTATGTTTTTTTCCAGATAAATGATGAATGTTTTATATTTTTCCATTAGTTTTTAACAGCAGAAATTAACGAGTGTGGTCATTTTAAATATGGGAGACTAAACGTAGATTTCGATGATAATTCTGGGACTAGTTGTGCAATTAACTCTAAAAAGTATAATAATAAAAAATTACAGTTCTCGACTTATATATATTTTTAATTTGAAGTTAAAGACAATTGTTCATATAATTTGTTTATTATTTTTACACTGAAAGTGATTTAAAATTTTTGTTTAGAAAGAAAATTTCCCATACAGGTCCCTAGCTGATCACTTCCAGCTAATTTTATGCGTGAATTGTGCGGTTTGTGCCCTCTAATTTAAAATTATATATCACACACCCACACACATATGTTTGTTCTAGAACTAAAACTATATTATAACAAAAAAGTTAAAAAATACTTCCTCCTATCAAAATGATAGTCTTTTTAATTCAAAATGCACGTAGCAAGAAATTCAGTAATTATTGCCTTTGATTAATAAATAATTAAAAAAATCTATTTTATCCTTTATAGGAAATATATACAAAAATGAGAGTAAAATTAAAGGATAGTTTCATTGATAGAGTTTCTTAGAGATATATGTGAAATTAAGGTTAATTTTGGTAAAATATAAATCAACTATCTTTCAAATGTGAAATGATTAATAATATAAGATTATAAATTTCTTCTAACGATTCTATTATTATGAACCGTGGAGTATATCTTTAGTTTATACATAATAAAATAATATTATCAAATTCATTTCATCGCCATTTCATTATCCATGTTCATATCATTATTATATATAATAAATAAGTTGTGTTTGGTTGAATAAAGGAATAATATAAGAATGGTAAAGGAGAAAATTAAAGGCGGAAGATAAAGATGAGAAAATTATGAAAATGAAAAAATTGGTGGATTGTGTAAATTTTTGTAGTTATAATGAAATGACAATTATATTTAAGAATTATGTTTAAAAATACACATAATTTTATCGGAAGGAACATATTTTTACACATGAATGAAATTTATTATGGTTCTATCCTATTAAATCAAATGCACAAAAATAAAATAAGGGAGTAATTTGCTTTATAATAACATTAAATTACATATTTCATCACTTATTTTGAATCAATTAAAGACTTAACATATACAAATATTTTGACCACCCTAAACCCCATCAAATACGAAGTAACATGATATTACATCAAATATTATTCACTCGTTGACACCATCAAATATGGAGTAACATGACATTACATTAACAATTTTATAGGTAAGATTACATTTAAAATATTATTATTTTTAAAAATAATCTTTTTCTTAGTGAATATGTTTTTAAATTTTGGAATTTCTTTGTTAAATGTAATTTTATTTTATTTTGGGTAGAATGCAACTAACTATCTGTTAGGTTGTCTTGTTTTGCATTCCACCGCCTCAAATATAAAAACACTTAACTCACCACCTCGAGTTTAGATTAATTAGCAACTACATCATTTTCATCCAACTTAACAGTGAGGGTATATATTTACTAGTAAAAACTCAATAATAGGTTGTACTTGGAATTACCAACAAAAATAAGTACTTGGAATTACCATAGTGATCCAAGTTACAATACATAAGATGTCCCAATATATACCCAATCGTACCTTCAACAAAATATACAGTGATCCAAATTACATCATCACATACCCATATTATTTTCAAGATCATACCCTTTTACTTACTACTTACCTTATCAACTATTTTACTCATCTTATTCGGCGATTGAGTCCTAATTGCCATATGTTTTCTTGGTGACTGAAACAAGTGTTCATTACTAGTTGTGAAGATGAAGTAGGACCATTGTAAGCTGTGTAAACTGGCTGAGTAATAGGAGTAGCACTGGTATTCTATGATTGAGATCTTTTCAAAAAGCAACCATTTAGACCAATTACAGGTCTACAACCACCCAAGAATCCTTGTTTTGATGCCTCCAATCTCATATACATTTGTTGTAAAATGTGAAATGTAAGGGTATATATACGTAATTATTCATTGACTCATTCGCTTAGACTTTTGAGTCGGACTAGGCGCATATTTATATATGGATTGCCTTGAATTTTCCCAGATACTTCCTAACATATATGATTAAGTTAATTTTCATTGAGTTATTACAAGTCCTACCAATTTTGTATAGATTAGTTTTAAATTTGTGGAGTTGTGGATTGTTTGTGCATTTTTTTATTGTATCTTATAAATTTTTCAAAGGAAAATATAAGATATGACATTTTCATATATATATATATATATACACACACACAGTTGTCAAACAATCTTAATTTTGTCAGCTCTTAATTTTTAGATTTTAAACAAACAACAGATATTTAAATTTCTACAACTTAAGTATTCGGCTCTTATTATTTAGTTTTTATAATTTTTAGTTTTATCAAACAAACCCTAAGTGTATGGACGTATGATAAAGTCAATATTAAAATAATATATTTTTTAAAAGTGGTACTCAATAAAAATTTGAGGCTGTCCATAAAGTTTATAAATTGTATTACAATGTCTTAGACCATTTTAATTAATAAATATGAAAAAATACACTTTATTTGTAGTTAAAATTATATGGTAGGTATTTTAGGATAAGATGAGGTGATAGATATAAAAAAAATATTATGTAAAAATTTTTACTATTCGTAGTTTAGAAATAAATAGTAGGTATCTCAAGGGAGGTAGGATAGAGATGGGATAGAGCGATAATTTTTCAATAAATAATATATAAAAAATATATATTGATTGATGTTATGATCGTACGGTAGATATTCAGGGATGGGGTGACATCGTGTGGGATGCAGTGATAGATTTAAAAACAAATAATATGTAAAAAATATATATTGTTTGTAGTTCTTATATGTGATTTTTTAATAAATAGTACGCATATATGATTATGCATTTAGGGGTGAGGTGGGGTGGAATGGGGTGAGTTGAGGTTAAGTGGTGATCTAAGAAAATAGTATGTACAGAAATATATATTATTTGTAATTTATAACAAATAATAAGTATTTGTAAAAAATATATATTGTTTGAAGTTATGATCATACGGTAGATATTTAGGGGTGAGGTGATATCGTGTGGGATGCAATGATAGATTTAAAAACAAATAATATGTAAAAATATATATATATATTGTTTGTAGTTCGTATATATGATTTTTTTAATAAATAGTACCTATATATGATTATGCATTTAGGGGTGAGATGGGGTGAGGTAAGGTTAAGTGGTGATCTAAGAAAATAGTACGTACAAAAATATATATTATTTGTAATTTATAACAAATAGTAGATATTTGGGGTGAGATGGAGTGAGGGGTATACATATATATTTTAAGTATATTTTAAGTTTACTAATGTTTATCATTCATAATAAATAGTAGGTATCTTATGATGAACGAGGGTAAATTTGAAAAGTATGTATATTGATAACATTAGGTATATAGAGCTGTGATAAGATTGGTATTAAAATAAAACATTTTAAAGAAAGGAACTAGGGTAAATTGGGATTAATATAATATATTTTTAAAAAGTATTACCTATTTGTCTATAAATTTTTTTAGCAAACTTCTTTATCCACACAATTTTAATTTAGTACCTTAATGTCATAAATCCTATTCAATTCAACCTCTATCTATATATATACACCAAGAGAGAAGAGATATATAGTAAAATTTTAGATGCATAAGTTGTGACTTTTTCTTCCTTCTTGAACAAGTACAAATCCTAATTATGCCAAAATGCCAACTGTTGCACTAAATTGAAACAGACACATAAAAGAATCTCCATTAACTATTAAATTTGTAACTAAGATTGAAAGATTTCAAGTGGAATTCATATATTTTTAGCCCTAATTTCATCTACGTATATTCAGGCTTTTCTCAGATCTCTTATACTAAAATAATAGCTCAATGATGCGGGTTTTGATAAAGACTAATAGCAAGTAATATTGTCTTTTTCTATACCTTGTTACTTCTATTAGTACTTTTTAAACGGTGTTAAAAAATAAGTGAGAGTATACTAATCAACATCGATATATAGTATATTATTTCGAAACTTATATCTTTCTGCACCATCATTTGGTTATTAATTCGGTGAGTTGATTCAATATATTCACTGAATATGTTGACTCGACCAAATTACATACATCTATTTAATTATTTTTCATTTTAAATAATTGACTTTAGTTTACCTAGGTGTTCTTTCTATTAATTTTTTAATTTTAAATAGTTGACTTTCTAATTTACCTAGTTATCTTTTAGAATTACTAGATAATTAGTTGATTTTTGAAATCTTTAATTGTAAATATTGTTTTAAAAAATTGCTAAAATAAAAAATTTGTAACATGAAAAAATAAAATGAAAAAAATCAACTAATAACAAAGGAATAAAGTTAGAAAATGAGGGCGTTTTTAAGAATAAAACCCTCCACAAATCTAACATAAAGTAAACAAATTTTCTTACACGAAATATTTTTATTTGTAATTAATTTTATATATAATTAATCATAAAAAATAAAATTATAATACCATCTAATCAAACAAAATAAATTTAAGAGTTACATTTTGTTAAATATTATAAACAAATTTTCAAAAAGTATTAGATATATACGTGGACAATGTGATATATAAATATTATAATATTAACGGTCTAATTTTTTATTTTTTAAATATAATTTTAAACAATACAAATTGGTAATGAAAATGAACTACACAAATTAAGTGTCAAATTAAAAGACAAAAGAAAAGAAACGTATAAATAAAAAACTCACGCGATTTTCAAGTATTTATCCAAATTAAATATATATATTGAAAGTATGAAAAATACAAAAAATAAACTATACTATCACATAATATATTATTTTTATAATTGTTATCGTACAATAATAAATATATACAAGAAAATGTAATAATTTTTTTTAAAAGATAATTAAAATAAATATATATTAAAATTACATTTAAGTAAAAATAATCATTC
>CM025788.1:33002202-33029265 GCA_014636745.2 Centella asiatica
TAAATATATATTAAAATTACATTTAAGTAAAAATAATCATTCACAAATTGGTCTCAAATTTGTAGCAGTGATTTTATACTTTAGGTGGGACAACACAAAATAAGACAAATCATAAGGGATGCCATATTGCCTGTATTTTACCCCCTTTATTTTCTTGATCGGAAGGGGGAGGATTATTAACAAGAAACAAACGGTAACCCTCTCCGTCCATACCTGCCAGCCACCGTTATATACAACTCTGTATGCGCACAAAAATCATATTTACTTAAGTTGAAAATTGAAAGAAACTGCAACTTTCTCTTGAGAAGTGGTGTAATCAAATTGTGTAATAGGGGAAGATATGTGGATTTTCGGAAGAGCCGGTCCATCTGGTTTCTCTGCTCGTTCCACCGCCGAAGAAGTTACCCAAGGAATTGATGGAACTGGCCTTACTGCTATTATTACTGGTACTCTTTCTCAGTTTCTATTTCTATTTTTTTGTCTGTCTGTTTTCCCTGTTGTTGCTTATTGTTATATAATTGCATAAGTTATAGTGGGTGTTTCTAATTTTAGCATATGATTGATGATTTTCCAACTTAATTGATCTACACAACTTCTTATGTGGTTTTATGTGATGCAGGTTTGAAATTTGTGAAAGAGTTTACTTGGGTTTCTTGTTCTGTCGTAGTTTAGTTCATTCCATAAGATTGAAAAATTAGTATTGGAATAAACCTAATTTGGGGCACTTGTACAAACTAGCTCCTTGCAGGAGTTGTTTTTATTTTATTGTTTAATTTAAATATTTTATTAATAATTGTAATTTAATATTTCTTATATTTTAAATTAATATAAAGTATATTTAATTGTTGTTTAACATCAAATTTGTATGAATTAACTTAATTTTGATCGTATGATACAAAAATATTTTGGCAGATATATGAAGTATTACTAATTTCATAATTTAACCAAGTCAAACTGACTTTGTAAATTCAAATTTGATCTCATATATGTTTATTCATATTTAATATATATCTTTATATACTTTATTATCAATATAATGTTATCATATTCATTAATAATTTCATCACATAAAACTTATAATATCAATAAAAAAAGAACTTATAATTTTGATCATAAAATTTAAAAGGAAAAAAAAAGATAATAAAATATAGTACTTAAAGAATTGAAATATGATGTCTAGCACTATATTTTAGATTATTCATTAATATTTGTTTAAGTTGTGTTAAAATTTTTAATTATAGATATTATAATTATCTAATGATGTCTAGCACTATATAATTCAAACTCTAATTAAAATATATTATCTTACACTTACTCATATATATTATAGATATTATGTTAATTATAAATTTGAAAATGTATTTCAGACATCCAAATACAAAGTCTGGGAGATCATACAAAAATAAAATATAAAAATATTTGAAACATTTATATCATTAGAGAATATGTTTTTAAATCATCTTAAACTTACAAACTACTTAGAAAATAAAATTGAAATATATGATAAATCTTAACAATTATTAACTAAAATAAAATATAATAAATACGTATAACAGAATTCATCAGACAATTATTAGACGAATAAACCTAATTAAGCAAATCACAATTTAATCGATTATAATTGAAGATGTTAATTAAAATAATTATAACAAAATAATGATGATAAATGTTAGTGACCCCAAAAATATAATAACTGCATAAAAATAGCTCAACTCATAAAACAAATAATATTTTGAGTCAAACGATATAATTTTAATCGAAACATTGATTTTATTTGTATAATTTATAATGTGTTTATATATAAAATTCAAAATAATTAATTATGATAATATAAACTTCAAAGTTACTTAATATACACTTAAGAATTGTTGCACTTATTTCATGGAATTAATTTATTTTAAATAAGTATGATAATTATGTTAATTAAATTATCAAATATCGCATTTATTTGTTGTCCATAATTTCATCAATCATGCATGCAAAGTTATTTATTATATTATATTCATATATTTTATTTTAAAATTCTCTAATTATGGATATCGTTACTCCTAACAAAAGTAGGAAGTGAAGAAAGTAGAAGTAGATTAAGAGTATTTGATGAAAGTAGAAGTGAATTAGGAAATGATAATAATAGAATAAAAGGAATTTGAAGAGGATAATATTAGAAAGAGAAAGTGCGGAACCATGACATAGAAAACAATAGAAGTAGGAATTGAAGAAAGTAGAAGTGGATTAAGAGTACTTGATGAAAGTAAAAGTGAATTAGGAAATGATAATAATGGAATAAAAGAAATTTGAAGAGGATAATATTGGAAAGAAAAAGTGCGGAATCATGACATAAAAAAAAATGCTTGTGCTTTTAAATATACAATAATAGATTAGGGGTTGTGGAGATACAACTTGAGAATCAATTCAGTCATAATTATGATAACAATAAAGGGAAAAGAAAGTTTGTATTTCAGAATATGGTGACTTCCTTTTGGTTAATTTTTGTCTGCAGTTGCTGTCACCAAAAACTCTATTGCACCAATTTATGTGTAAGAAATTTATGAAGAATTATATGCCTAATTATATATGAATTTACTTGCTCAACTTCAAGGTGATTTCTAAATCAATATATGTTCCCAAAGGAAATCATGTACCACTCAGCTGGCTAATTTGTACGAATCAGTGTACTCTTAATAACTAATACGCTGGTCGATGGCATTATAATAGCAGTTAATAAGTACAGACCGGTTAATATAAATAGTAAAAGATGTGGCCAAAAAAGTTGATTCATGCAAGTTTTCTACTGAATGTAATAATTACTCCAGATGAAAGTCTAACAATGTTGTGTCACTTTAGAAGATCTCTATTTTATATCTATATCCTTGAAACTCCTTCTAAGGTCGAGGGATCAATATATTTCAAAATTCAAACACGCCTTTGTTTTGAAATTTCTGAAAACATTGTGCATATGAAGGCTTCACTACTGTACGTTGCCCATTTCAGCTGAGTCTCTACTACTATGAAATGTGAACTTCATAAGTAATAGTTTGTTGTAGTCACTGTGCCCCTGTTGGCATTTCGAACCTGCTTGTTTTATAAATAGGATGATATACTCATATACTCCGTTGTTAAGGATATTTTATTATTTTTTATATATATCAAAGAAAATTGTTCCAGTACGTACTTCAGAATTATTCTCTAACTTAATAAGAAAGCACTTACTCTGCATCTTATACTTTCAGGAGCATCAAGTGGCATTGGAACAGAGACAGCGCGTGTCCTTGCCTTGCGTGGCGTACATGTAGTTATGGCAGTGAGAAATACTGATACTGGTAAGAAAGTGAAGGAAGAGATACTAAGAGAGATCCCCAGTGCCAAAATTGATGTCATGGAGTTAGATCTCAGCTCATTGGCATCTGTCAAAAAGTTTGCGTCAGAATATAGTTCGTCTGCTCTTCCTCTCAATATCCTTATGTAAGAAACTGATTAGTTAAATTTACTAAAGTTCTCTGCGAGTCTGGATGCTTTATTATTTGTTAAGATAAATGCATGATGATGCTTTCTCCACATTTTCCACCAATTTATTTTGGAGTACGTAGGACTGAACTGATAATGTTTGTGCTGAAAGTAACAATGCAGGGGTTATGGCTACTCCGTTCACGCTTTCCAAGGATAACATAGAGCTGCAGTTCGCAACTAACCATTTGGGTATGTTTGACTCAAGTTAGTTAATGTGTACACTGCAAGATTTTCCTCCTAACCAAAATCAGCTACCTGCACACTGCGATATTGTTTATGGAACTTTCACTTTGCTTCTCTTTTCCCACCTCTCTTTTTTAGCCGGAGTTTTGCCTCAATAGCTGTTCTTTTTGTCATTCTTGTTGCAAAGCCGGATGGGTATATCTGAATGAGAGGCATTATGAAACTAAACAGAAACTGCTCAGCATATCTCCTTTGTGAATTGTGATGTTCAAACTTTTTCTTTCATTCTTAAGCCAGAAAACTTTCAGATTGTGATGACAAACTTGTTACAGAGTTAGGTTTGAATTTCTTCTTAGCATGTTTTTGGTAGCTCTAGAGAACTGCTTTGTTTTCCTAAAAATAGTTTTAGTTTCTCCATAAGTTCTTTCTTTTCTTCTTAGCATGTTTTTTCTACTGTCTATTAAAATGTATGGAGTATAATGTATGCAATACATGAGAGGATTTCTTACCTTTTTTCAGGTCATTTTCTTTTGACAAATCTTTTGTTGGATACCATGAAAAACACTGCACATAAAAGCCATACAGAAGGAAGAATAGTTAATGTATCCTCAGAGGGCCACCGTTTTGCATACAGTGGAATTCATTTCGAAAAAATCAATGATGAATCGAGGTAATGAGTGCTAGTAATTTTATATGTTTATATAAATAATTTTTTTTTTCGTGTACGCGTGTTTGTCTTTTTTGACAATCTGGTTATATTTTTATATATGTTTTATATAATACTGTTAAAACATGATTCGCAAACTCAAATGTGAAAAAGAGTAGTTATGTATGTGGGACAGCTTTGGTAGTACACCTATTCTGAAGATATACCGTAGTATAAACTGCTTCAGCCCAGAACTTGTTTGGCAACTTTTTATCACCCATCATGGATCTTGCCATATCCATGATTGTTCTATTTTTTCTTTCTGAAACACCGTTCTGCTGCGGCGTGTATGCAACGGTCAGTTGACGATGTACACCTTCTTCTTTACAAAATTTATTAAATTCGGAGGAAGTGTACTCGGTGCCGTTGTCGCTGTAGAGAGTCTGGATTTGGACGCCACTTTGATTTTCAACCATCTTCTTGAACTTCTGGAATGTCTCAAACACCTCAGATCAATTTTTGAGAAAATAGACCCAAGTCATTCGGGAAAAATCGTCAATAAATAGGATGAAATATTTGTTGTTATCCAATGATGGAGTTCTCATTGGACCGCAAACATCAGTGTGCACCAATTGAAGTTTCTGTGAGGCACGCCATGCCTCGCCTGTGGGAAACAGTTTTCGATGCATCTTCCCAAGTTGACATCCTTCACAAACTCCCTTGAGATCACTAATGGTGGGTAAATCTTTCACCATGACTTTTTGAGAGAGCAGCTTGAGACTTTGAATACTGCAATGCCCAAATCTTTTGTGCCAAAGTGAACTATCTACACCAGCTTTTGTTAACATCACGGATCGAAGGGTTGTAAAGAAAATCTCTCACCGAAAAATTTGATTTCGTAGTGAGCATCATTGAGGAGTCTAGCGACCTCTCAAAACTTTCCATCACCGAGCTTGTTGGTTCTCTACAAGCTCACAAACAAAGAATTTCCTGGCGGAACGAGGCTTCCTCCGAAGGTGCTTTCCAGTCAAGGCACAAAAATAAATTTCAAAAAGGTGGAAAGAATCAAAACCGACGCAGCGGCAACAACAAAGGCGACTCCAGCAACCCCAAGGAGAAAAGAAGTCAAAATACCCTCCTTGTGGTATTTGCAAAAGGCCTTCACATCTTGAAAAAGATTGTTGGTATAAAGGAAAACCCCAGTGCTCGAACTGTAAGAAGTTCGGTCATACTGACCAAACCTGCAGATTCAAGCAAAATCAACAAGCTGGTGTTTCTAAAATTGGAGAAGAACACATGTTCTATGCGTGCCAAACTGCCATGGAAAAAAAAAGTGATGTATGGTTAATTGATAGTGGTTGCACAAACTACATATCAAAAAACCAACATTGCTTCATCAACATCGATTCTACGGCAAAAGTACTAGTAAGAATGGGTGATGGAGCCTTGGTTGAATCCAAAGGCAAAGGCACTGTTGCAGTCCAAACATTGAAGGGTACGAGGTTCATCGAAAATGTTCTTTACGTTCTTGACTTAGATCAAAATTTGCTAAGTGTGCCTCAAATGATGACGAACGGCTACTCGTTATTATTTGAAGGAAAATCTTGTGCAATTTTTTACCAAAAGAAGAAAGAGATTGCAAGTGTCAAAATGGAGAACAAGACATTCCCGATTCAGTGGAACTACGCCATTGAAAAATCACCTTTTGTTGGCTAACGATTTCAGTCACTCTAGAAGAGAATTCTTTAATATTTTCTCCTTCTTTCATTCGGAGATTTTCAAAGTCTCTTCTAAGAGTTTGAAGTCGTATTGCCCGAACTTTGACGGTGCCATGAAATTCGTCTCGCAACGTCTCCCATGCTTCCTTTATCGAAGTAGAATTCATGATCCTTGGAAATATTGTGTCGGTGACAGCTAGATGGATTTTGGCTAATGCATCAGCATCTTTGTTTTGCCATTCTTTCATCGAGCTAGTCATCGACGGTGAGCCTTCGGAAGTTGTGGTTGTAGTGGAAGTGGTTTCTGTAGTTGTCGCTTCATTTTTAGACGACTCTATGGGCTTTGGGATTCCATTTTCCACTACATCCCACAAATCATAGGCTCGTAGGATGATTTTGATTTTGATGCTCCAAAAATCATAGTTTTCTCCGTTGAAAAGGGGAACTAGTTGGTGCGAGGTCGAAGTAGAGGTTGCCATGGCGACGAATATAGAATTTTATTTGGTGCAGAAGTTGTGCTATGGTGGTGTCGAAATTGTGCTAGGCTAGTGCCGAGATAGTGCTGTCATTGATCGACTTGTGCTCTTGATACCACTTGTTGGAAATTAAGGCATTAGAAGAGAAATGTAATAGGAGTTTATTATATGAATATTGTTGCTGTAATGATTCTCTAAAGCTTAATTTCCACACTTTGATACATATGACTGTAAAGTCTATTTATAGACTCACTATGTCGGTTAACTACTCAAAACCAACTTCTATACTTATTGTAAAAGTCAAGGAATTCGGCAGTTGGAGGAGAAACAGAAGAAAACAATTACGGAAGCATTCACAATTTGCAGCAGCCTTATTTGACTTTCTTTTACACCATGTGGTGTTTTTTCTTTCTTTCAAACTATCTGGTGCTTTTCATTGAAAGGCTCAAGTTGTCCCACATACCATCAGTCAGACATTTGAAGGTATTTGGTTGCATCTGCTATTTACATATTCCAGCTCAAAAAAGGCACAAACTGGAAGCAAGAGCAGAAAAAGGAATTTTCGTGGGATATAGTTCTCAATCTAAAGGCTATCGAATTTACAATCTGCAAACTCAAAAAATAGTGGTGAGCAGAGATGTAACTTTCGATGAAGAAGCTGTTTGGAATTGGGAGCAAAATTCTGAAAATCGCGAATTGACGATGATTCCCGTTTTTAATCAAACTGAGGAATCGACTGCACCGCCTACTCACGATTCTCCAACTCAAGAAGATTATGATTATGATTTAGAATCTGGCAATTTTGAATCAACACCGGCAAATTCCCCAAGAAGAAGTGAATACTCATCATCTGAATCTCCACCACGGCGTACACGACGTCTGTCAAGCGTGTATCGAGATACTCCACAAATATTTGAGTCATGCAACTATGTTGTACAAGAACCCAACAATTATGATGAAGCGTCTCAATATGAAGAATGGAGACATGCAATGAAGGAGGAGATAAAGATGATCGAGAAAAATCAGACATGGGAGTTGGTTAAAAAACCACCTCACAAAAATGTCGTGGGAGTTAAATGGCTTTACAAGACCAAAGTAAATCTAGATGACTCAATTCAAAAGCACAAGGCAAGATTGGTGGCAAAAGGATACTCACAACAATTTGGCGTTGACCACAACGAGACCTTTGCCCCCGTATCAAGACAAGACACAGTCAGAATCATTCTAGCCCTAGCAGCACAAAAAGGATGGAAAATTTACCAGCTTGATGTAAAATCAGCATTCCTCAATGGTTACCTCGAGGAAGAAATTTACATTGAGCAACCACCAGGATTTATGGTGAAAGGTGAAGAAGAAAAAGCCCTAAAGCTCAAAAAGGCTTTGTACGGCCTAAAACAAGCTCCACAAGCTTGGTACAAAAGGATTGATTCCTATTTCATTGATCTCGGCTTTAGGAGGAGTCCAAGCGAGCATACACTATATGTGAAAGCTCAAGGACCAGATATACTAATGATCTCTTTATATGTTGATGATCTTATTGTCACGGGTAACAATTCCAAGATGATCTCAGCATTCAAAAAAGATATGAAAAATGAATTTGAAATGGCAGATCTTGGACTGATGAACTATTTTCTGGACATGGAAATCAGCCAAAGCAGCAAAGGAACTTTCATCTGCCAGAAAAAGTACGCCGAGAATTTACTGCAAAAATTCAAAATGGAAGATTGCAAACCAATGACGACACCGTTGGTCTCATCTGAAAAATTGGTAAAAGAAGATGGTTCACCAAAAGCTGATGAGAAGCTGTACAGAAGCATCAGTGGCAGTCTACTGTATTTAACAGCGACTCGACCCGATATCATGTACGCGGCAAGTCTGTTATCCAGGTATATGCAGAAACCAACCCAAATTCATCTCACTGCTGCCAAAAGAATACTAAGATATGTCAAAGGTACTACTGATTTTGGCATCTGGTACAAACCAACAAAAAATCCAGAATTGGTAGGTTACTCAGACAGTGACTGGGCTGGTTCACATGATGAAAAGTACATCAGGTTATATGTTTTCATATGGCAATGGTGTATTTTCATGGTTGTCACACAAGCAGGATACAGTGACACAATCTACCGCAGAGGCAGAATACATAGTAGCTTGTGAAGCAAAAAATAAAGCTATTTGGATTAGAATAATTTTCTCAGATTTGGGAGAAATTCAGAAAAGACCAACTACAATTTTTTGTGATAGCAAATCAGCAATTGATATTGTGAAAAATCCAGTGCAACACCGGAAGACGAAGCACATTAAAATAAAATATCATTTGCTTTGGGAAGCTGTGTATGAAGGTGAAGTCTGTCTTGTTCACTGCAGCACTGATGAGCAAATTGCAGATATTTTTACCAAGGCACTACCCAAAGTAAAATTTGAGTTCCTACGAAGCAAGCTTGGAATTTGTGAATGCGCATCAAGGAGGAGTGTTAAAACATGATTCGCAAACTCAAATGTGAAAAAGAGTAGTTATGTGTGTGGGACAACTTGAGCCTTTCAATGAAAAGCATCAGATAGTTTGAAAGAAAAAAAAAACACCACATGGTGTAAAAGAAAGTCAAATAAGGCTGCTGCAAATTGTGAATGCTTTCGTAATTGTTTTCTTCTGTTTCTCCTCCAGCTGCCGAATTCCTTGACTTTTACAATAAGTATAAAAGTTGGTTTTGAGTAGTTAACCGGCATAGTGAGTCTATAAATAGACTTTACAGTCATATGTATCAAAGTGTGGAAATTAAGCTTTAGAGAATCATTACAACAACAATATTCATATAATAAACTCCTATTACATTTCTCTTGTAATGCCTTAATTTCCAACAAATACAAGTGTTGGTGCTTATACAATTTCTAAGCATTGCGAGTATAACTCTGTTGATGTCTATAATGTATGATGTATCTGTCACACTGCAATTTATACACATCAATTATTTTCTATTTGTGTTGTTAATTTGTTTTTCTTCACATAATGCTTCAATAACTTTATTTGAAACAAAAATATGCGGAGAACTTTGTTTCTACCATAGACATCTGTTTCAACTCCTTACTAATATACTCTTTCTTTTCTGTTGCATATAAATTAGAAGTTCCATGATATTTTGTCCACTAGAGCAAAAATGGCTAGTAAATGCTTCCGGTCAATCTAACTGTTTTCTCTTATTTATTGTCCTAATCCCCAGTTATAGTCAAATATACGCATATGGACAATCAAAGCTTTCCAACATACTGCATGCTAATGAGCTTGCAAGGCGCTTGAAGGTATTGTTGTGCTACCATCAACTATCAATATCATGACATGAAGATTACAAGTTATCTTGATTTTTAAGTCATTTTTCTTTTATCCCATGAAAGATAGGGCAAGGAAGACAGAGCTAAACATATCGCATAATTCCACAAACTGGAGTTTCATTTGGAGAGTAACATTGTAGTAGTTAGAATTATAGTTATAAAAGGAGAAACATATGCATCAATTCTTCCATTTATCAAGGAGCCAAGCCAAAAAAATTTTAAACCGTCAAACCGAAAAGAGAAAGAAAAGAAATGAACTTGAGGAGTGTATTTTCTGTTTGATGCATTCATCCATCTATCTAAGATCAAGTTTGCACTTTTTAGGAGATCTAAATGAAATTTTAAAATAATTAGACTTGTACAGAGTACTATCTGAAATACTCCTTCTGTTCCAAAATGAAGTCAAATTTGTTTTTTGAAAGTCAATCGTATCATTTTATAAGATCTAAATGAAATATAAAAATAATAGACTAAAATGCAAAAGCGTCCGTCGAAGTTATAAGTCATTTGCAAAACACTCTCCAAGTAATATTTTTGCAAAATTGTTCTCTTAACTTACCAAAATTTATCAAAACTGAACTGATCCAATTTTTTATCCAAAAAATCTGACCGAAGTCAATAATAATTATAAGATCCATTAACTGTGTTGGAAAAATAATCATTTAAATAGCTAAAAATGAAACAAAAGAAAACATAATGCTCACAGTTATTTAAATGATTGTTCTGTCAGCTCATTTTTTATACATTTTTAATTGGGAAGGTTATATATATATATATATATATATATATATATATATATATATATATATTTTTTTTTTTTTTTTTTTTTTTTTTGTTATTTAAATGACTGTTTTATTCTTACAATTAATGGATCTTATGACTATTATTGAATTCAATTAGATTTTTTGGTTGAAAAATTAGATCTAAGTTAGTTTTGATAAATTTTAGAAAGTTGAGGGGAACGATTTTGCAAAAATATTACTTGGAGGCAGAGTTTTGCAAATGACCTATAACTTCGAGGGACACTTTTGCGTATTAGTCAAAATAATAAAACTTGTATTTAGTAGTATTTTGTGAATATTCACTAGATATATGGTTTTGTTGATCAAAATTAATCTATCCAAATATTGTATTTGAAATGTGTCAGTTGACTTCGAAAAGTCACAATTGGTTTTATATTTCAACTAACACCTTCCCTCAATTCTATTTAGTAACAAGTTTAGATTTCTTGGTTTCATTTTGACCAAATTTTAGAGTAATTTTTAAGTTTATTTATTCAAATAAGAATAAAATAAAAAATATGTTCTAACACACTTTCTTAGATTTGTTAGGTGGAGACTCATTTCGAAACTCAAAATTTATTTTAAAAATCTCTCCGTCGCATTTTATAATAAACTTGGATTTTGGAAATAATTGTGAGAAATAAGTAAATAATAAAAATGGGTTTTTAAAAATAAAAGAATAAAAAATTGGTTTTTAAAGAATAATCTCACACTTAATATTTTTCAAAATTCCCAAGCATATTAGCTATAGATGATTTTATGTACGTGAATGGCTAAATGGCCCACGTGCTTTGCGTTATCCATTGTGAATGTTATCTATGTTTGGCGAAAAAATGCGTGATGCCCGAGTATATTGGGGGTGGGGAGGGATGCCGCTGCATTTTGAGATATCTATTGCCTACATTGGGTAACTAAGGCCTAAAGACACTATATAACTCTCAGGACTGCTGTTACGCTTGGGTATATAGTTACTACTGGATTTACCCAGTTTGCTTTTTTGGTGGAATGTTGCATGCTTCTGGTTTACTTTTTCAATATTGCAGCCATAGAAGTTGCAACCTAAATTTTGGTTAACATCGTTGGTTCCTGTTCTTCAATGATCAGGAGGAAGGAGTGGAGATAACTGCTAATTCACTTCATCCTGGATCTATAGCCACCAATCTTCTACGCCACCATGGACTGATAGATGGTAAAGTTCTGATCCTTTTAATTATCGCTGATTATTTTATTTAAAACACTAATTCTAGTATGTGGGTAATTTGTTGTTTCTGGTATAGTACACACAAGCAAAATGTGTCATTTCTCTACATAGATGAATTGATCAATAAAGGCTTGCAATTTCTAATACTATAAATGCTTGATGGATCATTACCATTTGATTGTCTTAGTTTAAGAGTTAGAGATCTTGGAATAGAGTTCAAATTGCAGAACAGTCAAAGTATAATAAGATAGTACAAAATAAAATGAAAAATTGTACAAGATTGTGCTTATTATGTGTCTGTGCATTGGCTTAACAATTTAATATTTTCGTTTGAGAGAATCTACTTAAATGATTTGCTGCAGTTGCGATATAAAGAGAGGATTGAACATTTCTGCAATTTTATTTAAAAGAGAGTATTTATATTTATATAAGAACCTATCTGACACCTTGATTACTGCAGATACAATTTTGTTTTGACAAATGGATTAAAGCTGTAATAAACTTTTTTTATTCATTGTTTTGAGTTTAATTGTAATGATCTGACACCTTGATTACTGCAGGCATGGTCAATATGTTCGGTAAATATTTCCTCAAAAATATTCCACAGGTCTGTTTTTTGCTCTCTCTATAACATGTTTACAATTTCTTTTTTCCTTTTATTTGGTTTATTGTAATCTTGCAATTTTTACTTCACTTTACAAGATTCTTCTATAAATTGACATGAAATCCTTTTACATCGCTGTCTTAAATTTCCGGTAAAAATAGCTGATGATATAACATCCATGTTGTTCTTCAGGGAGCAGCCACTACATGTTATGTTGCATTGCTTCCACAACTTGAAGGGGTTAGTGGTGAATATTTTTCAGACAGCAATATAGCTAAGCGAAGCTCTTTTGCTACAGACTCCGATTTGGCCAAGAAGTTGTGGGATTTCAGCTTGAAGTTGACGGATCCCAACTAATTAGCTGACTTAATAGACATGGACTAATCTGCTACTTAATTGATGTTGAATTTTGGAATACTTATGTAATTTTTGAAACTTTGTACATGGATTTTAATAGAGGGTCAGGTTGGATACGGACTCTTTAAAGAATCCAATACGGTTACGCCTCATTTTTATCACACTTTTACTAAATTAGAGTGCCTTACACTCACACCCTTGGCTAGGTATAAGTGTCGGATATAAGTATGTGTGAGACAAAAAAAGAGTCAATATAAAATAGACTTTTGGTAGCGGGTTTGGTACTATAATGTGCAAAGCTATAACATTCGTAGAAGCATCGAATTTAGAAATTTGTTGCAATACTTATTCATACTTAACATTATAAATTCGTACTTCCTCCTCTTCACAAATAAATAAATATATATATATATATATACATATACATATATATATATATATATATATATATATATATATATATATATATGTATGTATGTATGTATATGTATTGAAATAAAATACAAGATTTTTGTATTAAGAAAATGATGAAGTATATAACAGCTTATTTTTCAAAATTACATGACTCGTTTTGCTAACATAAGACTCTTTTAAATGACACCAATATGAATTTTATTTTCCTAACGTTACTTATCTTAAGAATAATGCTTTTCTTTTTTGACAGAGAGGGTAATACATACATTTTGGAAAACAAATATTTATATTTTCATATGTAATTATCTGGTTTTTATTTTAATAGATTTATCCTATAGACATTATGTTTTTTTCTTCATTAAAGTACTCTATATGTTGATCAACAAAAAGGTTCAGCAAAGAGAAGGCTTTTATTATTCACACGACGGCTTTGACATTTACTGGTAATAATTTTCATATTCCATTTCTTGTTCCTAAGAAAATATATTAAAAACAATTACAATGATAAAAGATTCTAGACCATGAAATATCATCACATGCGCAAAATTCCTAAATAAATATGCTTCATTACAGAAGGAAGAAAAAGTCAAAGCATTGTAGATCTGCAAATGCAGATAAAAAAATAACGCATTGCCCATGTTATGTAACGACCAGAATTTTTGGATATCTGTGATCTGTGAAGGGTTGGGGGTAGGGGGGGTGTATGTGTGTTGGGTGGGGTATGGGGGTGGGGGTTGTTTCTCCTTGTGGGTTCCTAATAAAACCTGTTGAGGATCAACGTCTTTAATTATAAATCTTTAGCTGTCTTTTATTTTTATTTTCAAAATGATAGAAAACTAACAAGTAACAAAATTCTGTTTCTTAAAATTATACTGTATTTAAGTAGGAACAACGCATATGGTTGGTAATTAGTAATTTTTAGTGTTGAAGTTAAAAAGTAAATGAAAATTTTTTATCCCCTACAAACGCCAAAGACAGCTTAATATGAACATGTTTTGTTTAAACTTAAATTTTAGATATTTTAAATTATAATTATATAATTTATACTACAATAATCTACTATCTCTAAAATTTAAGTTGCATCCTATATCACTTTGAGACTTGAGATGGAATCATATACTCAAATGCATAACTCTCTGCATCTCGCTTATGAAAATAATTGTATAATATTTTCTCCGAGTTAGAAATACAGTTGTTTTAAGGTAGTACTGTTTATAAATATTATAGTTTTATTTGTAATATAAATTTGTAAAAGTATGAAATAGGGGGAGTTTGCATCGCAGTTAAATAACACTAATTGAAAGTGTGACAAAAAAAAAACTAATAGAAATTAGAAAATATTAATTGAATCTAAATTTTGGATTAAAAAAGTTGATCAAATTAGACGTATACCATTGCTACTTTTTTGTTTTTGTTTCTCTAATTCATGAAAGTCAAGTCAATCTTGTTGGTCTGGTCTGCGATTATTTTTCCATGCCGCAATCGGCACCTGCTACATCCTTCTAGTTGGTTCTAACCTTAAAGTCTAATCGATTAAAAATCGGACGAGTGAGCGGACGAAGTTTGATTAAACTAATAAGATTTTAATATCGTACTTGATTAGACATAATGAAATTATATAAAAATAAAATAAATAGATAAAAAAGGAAAATAGAAAATAATGATCACAAATGATAAGTGAAATATGAGAATAAAAAAATAGTACATTGTGTGTAAATTTTTTATTGTAATGAAATAGACAAATTCTATATATGAGGGTAAATTTAAAAATACACATAATCTTGTAAAAATGAATGAAGTATAAAATGAAATTTATATATAAATAATTTAATAAATAGCATAAATTTTTTCCTCCTCATATTATTTCATTTCATCAAACCAAACGTAATATAAGAGAGTTTTTATTAAATTGGTAGTCCGAGTTTTAATAGTGACAAAATATAATATATAACCATATGCGATTCAAAATGATAATTTTACCAATTGAAATCGATTAAACTAATGTTGTGTTTGTTTCATTAAATCTCTGAATTTGAATAAATTCATTGAATCAGTTAAGTATTTATGTTTAAATTTGAATATAAATTTAATAATTTATTCAATATTTTGTCTTAATTATTTGATTTAATCTAACTTATTATTTTATTTAATTTTAATCCATTCAGTGTCATTTTTTGACTTACTAGATTCAGATAAAACTAAATATATTAAAAGATAAATAATAGTATAAACAAACAATCTAAATAATATAATATATGAAGACGCATAAATTCGTAATTTGTTAAGATAAATTAAGAATTAAACAAACTCGACCCAAGTTGGATGGATGATTACGTTATTTGCCAAGATGATACAAAAATAAATGATAAAAAGGAATTCTTGGGAGAGGGTCACAATCACATCATTTTAAAGAAGAGGTCGGAATGAAAATTTTGCGGCCGCATATTGTCTTATAAAAAGGTATAACTAATAGTGATAATTTATATGAATTTTTAAATAAACACGAAAATGAATATGTCTACGTACGTTTTATTTTAGAGGGGACGTGAATGAAAATAATATTCGTCAAATAAAATCAAATATAAATATAAATATTGATTATTTTAAATGTAATAGTTTAGTAATATATGTAATATATAAAATAAAATTTTTATTCATTTAATAAAAATTGAGTCCAAAGTAACCTCAATATCCATTTTGTAATAACATATCTATTAATTTATGAATGTAACATATATTAAAAAACTTACTTATATTGTGATAAATGGCATATAAGTAAAATTTAATATAAATAATTACATAAAACGAATATGGTTATCAACCGATGTAAATACATATATCAATATCATATTAATATTTCGTATTAATATTTAATCGAGCATGAATACTATTAATTTTTTTCGAATACAAATATAATTATATTAATCGCATATCAAATACTTCTTCTGTTTTACATATACATTTCTCTTTAATATAATATTATTTGCGAACATTATAATTTCATTTGTAATATAAATTTGTAAGAATATAAAATTTTGTATTTAATAGTATTCTTCGCCCCTTTATAATATTTCACTCAAAATCTATTAAAAATAAAAAATCTTACATCAATTTTAAAATATAAAATTTCGTCAATATATTTTAATAAAATAAATCTCTAATTTTAAAATCAACATAATATTTCAAACTCTGTTTCATCATCCCCACTCCCGCAGGTTTCAGGGTTGCAGCTGCTTAGCCGAATAAGGGGTGATATTTACTTATTTCTGTTTATAATTCAGAATATTTTATGCTTTATTTTTAACATAAACGTAATAAAGTTTATTACAGATACAGAGTCAATAGTCGTAAATTGACATGTCCATTGGTAGTCGTAAATTCATGTAGAATTCAAAGAATGGGAGTGAATTAATTTTCTTCTACATTTTCTACTTGTTGTATTGTTATAAAAAGATTGAATAATAGTATTATGAAATCATCAGTCAAATGGTCTACATAAGTCAACAAGTCCATATCTCGTCGGCCACGCAACATAGTCAATTTTATGTACTAAAAATATTATAGACACCAAATTTGCACAAATAAATATATATTATGCTATAAATTATTAATAATTTTAATTTTAATTGTGGATCTATCATTATTCACTAATTCTCTACGTGATTTAACTAAATTAATTTATATAAATTTATTTGTGTACAAATTGATGTTTTTATCACTATTTTTATCTATTTGAATTTTGACTTTTTCATCTTGAGTTTTTGTGGAGAACCCTGATTATTATTATTCTTACTTTTTTTTAGAATTTATGAAGTATATGATATTATTTTTTTGGAGTTTGTGACAAGGGTTTAAGGATATTATGGTTGGATATTTTATTCTATATTTATTTTTAATATTTGACATACTCAAATATCATATTTTTTTAATTATACTCTAAGTTATATCTACTCTTAAACCCAAGCAATTTATATGTCTTAAAACTCAGTACAATAAGATAAAAAATAACTACCGTTTATATAGAGAATTCTCAAATTACTATACTATCAAGATTGAACCGAAATATTTAAGTATTCGATATATTTAATTTATTTTAAAATGTTTTAACTTTAAAATTTCATTGGACATCGCGGCAAATTTATTGTAATAATAGTATAATAAGATAATATTATTTTAAATCGTAATAAGTATCCGGGTCATTTTAACAAGGATATGCTCCGGACAATTTTAGTTTTTCAGTTCATTTCGGGCCAGAAAGGAAAATAAAATTTCAATTTTCTATATTTTTTTGTGAATCGAATAGAAAACTAGTATACTGTTTTTGTATAATTTTTCTATTCAAGATTTATAAGATTGGGATAAATTTTTTATTAACAATGCTTTACGTGCTATAAAGTCTGTGACAATTTTAAATTATAAATACAATTAAATATAATATTGAAGACAAAATGGACATTTACTGCATAACATAAATTTTCTTTTTCTTTCTTTTATTCTACAAAACCAAAGAAAACATATGAATGTTTTATTCTATTATTTTCTATTTATTAAAAAAAATTCTATTGCTTTATTTTCTAACCAAAATTTAGTAACATAGTGTTTGGGCACTATTATCTAGGAGTATCTATAAATGTGTATATATAGACTAGATGTCTTGTTTAATGTTTATCCATTTCTTGCAGTAGTTTAATCTTACCTGCTCTACATTACAACTTTTTTATACTCCATATCTGATCAAACTACTGTAGCAATTAAGCACTAAAACAAACAACAGCAATTTTCTGTTATTTTGTTTTGTTGATCACCACCTAGAGAGAGAGTATGTGGATCTTTGGAAGGGCTGGGCCATCTGGGTTCTCTGGTAGCTCAACTGCAGAAGATGCCACCAATGGAATTGATGGATCTGGACTCACTGCCATTGTTACAGGTCTTCTTTTCTTCTATAAACCTTTTTTTTTCTTTTTTTCTTTTTTTGGGTGATTTTATAGATTTTCATCAACTTTTCTTTTATGGGTTTTGCTTGCTTAAACCTCAATCTAGAAAATTATATTCATGGCATATTTATATTAAACTTGTAGTGTTGCTGTAATCAGTTAAAGATTGGGGATGAGATAAGGAATTAACAGGTTCATGTTTTCTGATTTCTTATTTTAATATGGAGTTTGGCTCTAACTGGATAACTAGATAGATTAGTGAATTACAAGAGGACAATTTATTGTATTTTGGGTGCTTTTGCAACTTCCCCAATACCCTAGTTTGGTATCTTTTCAAAAACATATACCACAATGAGAATGAAGTCCCCTGTTCAGTTTTTTATAGGCTTTTCATACTAATTAATTTTCTGATCTTCATAACAATACCCTTTTTTTCCTCTCACATTATATCTGAGTACAATCTTTCCATATTAAAATTCCAAATAACATTACAAAGTGGATTTATATGATGAGAAACATGTTTTTGTACTTTTATATTGATTCAGTTATTTTAATTTTAACTGAACAATTCCATTTAATTTTATATAATCATTCCTTAGCAGTCCCTAAATATAAGGGATTCCAAAACTGTAGCTTAAACTATTATTGTAAACTAATTTGTGGGTAACAAAAAATAAGTAATCTTTAGTCCAAAAATTCTGGCATCCTGTCAAATTTTCATGTTTTTGCTGTTTTCTCAAAATTAAGGCTGAAAACTACATTGTTGCTTCGAAAGATATATGCATGTATTTTCGGTAAATTTTCTCTTTAATCCCTTAAAGAGGTCTAGGAACCATATGTTTTCAAAACAATCCATTCACAGTAAGGCTGCTACTCATGTATTATACTCTTACTGTATTGAACAAATTTCCTTGTTTTTTGGCACTCTGATTTCAACATATAAGCTGAAGACATAGCATGTTTCTTTCGAATGATCGTGTGGGAAGTATATAGGCGTTTATTGAATGACTTATTTGAAGGTATGCTTAGTTTCAGTCTGTATAATTTCAGGAGCATCAAATGGTATTGGAATAGAGACTGCTCGCGTCCTCGCCTTGCGGGGCGTGCACGTAATCATGGGTGTGAGAAATGTTAAAGCTGGTGAAAAAGTAAAGGCAGAAATACTCGAGAAAATCCCCAATGCGAAAATTGATGTTATGGAAATAGATCTCAACTCACAGGAGTCCATTAGGAAATTTGCTAAGGAGTACATTTCCTCTGGTCTTCCCCTCAACATTCTCATGTAAGACAACTATAACAACATTTTATGCACTTAATGTCTTGGATCTTGTTGGTCCCCCCTCCCCCTCCCTGTCTTTAATCCATATAGCTCATGTTTGTTTCAACTTAAATTTTAGAAATTATTGATCCTTGTATTGTAAATTATACTGTCATAATCTTGAATCTCCAAAGTTAAAGTTGAAACAATGAGGCCGTAATCTGAATCACAAATATCTGATCTAGCAGTACCAAAAATGTTGTTACACTAGTATTGAGCGTACTCTCTTTTTGTGTTAACAGTAACAATGCAGGGATCATGGCGCCTCCATTCACTCTTTCCAAAGACAACATAGAACAACAATTCGCTGTAAACCATTTGGGTATGAAACTTTAAATTCTTTTGTTGTCTGAACAAACTTGTAGGTAATTGAAAAAAATTGAATAATAGTGGATTTAACCATTTCAAAACTTTCAGAATTCATTTCATTATACCTCATTCCACAGTTTGTGAAGTCTGTACAGATTCTTATTCTCCTGTCAATAATCTGATGCCAAATTATGTGTATTGCAATACCACACATGACGTATGCTTAACATAACTTCATCCGTCGGTTACATTTCCTTGCTAAATGCTAGGTCTTATTCAATTGAGATGTTGGAGCTCTACTAGTTACTCGCATTCATATTTTTAATATGATGAGGGCCATGATTTAGTTGTTGCTTCCACTTATTTTTAAGCCAAAGGATTTAAGTTTTGATGAAACTTTGTTTCAACTCAGGTATAATCCTCTCTTTTTCCAAAACATAGTTTGGGTAGCTTTTAGCCAGTTTTTTGTTAGTTTGATATGTTTACTGCTTTTTAATTGAAATGCTAGTCTCTACGAGATCATCTATAATGTGTAAATTGTTATACGTCTCAGGACCTTTTCTTTTGACCAATCTCTTGTTGGATACCATGAAGAAGACAGCATCTGAAAGCAATATAGAAGGAAGAATTATCAATGTAGGGTCAGAGCTCCACCGCTATGGGTACAAAGAAGGAATTCTTTTTGACAAAATCAATGATGAATCAAGGTATATGTTTGTGTATAAGCACATGTATAGTGTATGGTTCTAGTTGTCCATGTCTGTTCATAAAATATATTATCATTAATGTAAAGAAAAATGATCCTAAATCATAAAGTAAAAAAACTCTTTTTCTTTGTGGAAAGATAGTGTCTGTTCTTGTTTTTACATCTTTGCTGGTGTGCAAACGTTATGTAAATTTGATCAATTTCTTGTTTTGAATTCTAGTTACAATCCCAACAGTGCGTACGGACAATCAAAGCTTTGCAACATATTGCACTGTGTTGAGCTCACAAGGCGCCTCAAGGTAATGGATTTCTCAAATACAATTATAAGAACATGCCAACAGTCATCTACATAACTTATTTTATGCATCAATCTTAACTGCTAATTGCTTTCTGTTTATAATCGACTTACTGTTTTCATGAAATTATTGGTTTAATTACTTTGCATTAAATTTATCAGGAGGAAGGAGCGAATATAACTGCAAATTCACTTCATCCTGGTGTTATTGCCACCAATATTGTAAACAACCTCGGCCTTTTGGGTTGTAAGTATTCAAGCCTTTTATCTTCTATCTGACTTTATTCGCTCAACGCTATGCTTAATTCCAATGCATTCAATTTCTTAAAATTTATATTACATGGCTCTTCATTTTACCTCGAAGAACCTGGGTCTAACACTTGAAACTTGGACAAGGGTGTGGGTCTGGGGCACTCCATTTTAGTGTAAAAATGTGTCAAAATTGAGGCGCACCCGTGTCGGATTTTTCAGAGTACCCGTATCCGACCAGACACTCCATCCAAGTCCATTAAATTAGCTTAAAATTCAAATCAATATATATTCTCACCAATTCCTGTGGTATGAAATCTTGAGTTCCTTCTTCCACTGCAGGGTTCTTCAAAAACTTTGCGAGATTCTTCTTTAAAAATGTTGCTCAGGTTAGTTTGATGGAATTTTTTCTTCCGATTTTTGGATTGGACGATATATTCATATCTTGGAGAAAAATAACTTTACGATTCATGGTTATTAATTACAGGGAGCTGCAACTACATGTTATTTGGCACTAAATCCTCAGGTTAAAGGGGTTAGTGGTGAATATTTCATGGACTGTAACAAAGCAGAAGCTAGTGCAATGGGCAAAGATCCAGAGCTGGCCAAGAAACTATGGGACTTCAGCTTGAGCTTGACACAGGAGTCCAAGTAGTTGAGGGCCGGTTTAAAAGAAATAATAAATAATACTCTATTTGTTCCAAAAAAAAGAAGTTACATTTCAAATTTTAGGAATTTTAAGGACTATTATATGCTGAACTTGTGTCTAATTATGTTGAAACTACAAGTTACTAATATTTGTGGTGAGCTCGAGTTTGATGTGAGCTATAAAATTATTCTTCTGTCCTTGTTAAGTATCATGTGAGTAATAATGTTGTCTTCCAATTTCAATATCCTTATTCCTTTAGCAAGGAATTATCAAAATGTCTATTTTATCTCACCTAAATTGTTATAAATTGGATTTAACTTGTCTCTTTCATTATATGATTCATCTGAATGTTGCATATATTAGAAAGTTGACAAGTATCTCTTTTTTAATTTTCAATAAATAAAATGTAAAATCGTATTTTAGAGGGAGCCATCCTTAATAGATTGGAACAATCAATTTATAAATATCACTATAAATGACTTATAGAGGATAGGTTGGAACAATCAATTTATAAATATCACTATAAATCATTTATAAAGGATAGGTTGGAGCAATTAATTTATAAATATCACTATAAATGACTTATAAACATCTGTAAAAAACATGACTTATAAAAGAAACCTGTAAAGTAACTTGACTGAAGAAATCTCCCTTCAACCTCAACCTTTCTTTTTCAGCATTGTCGACTTATTATGTATAAAATAATAAAATGGGCCATGCATGCCATGGATTATTGTGGATGCATTATCAGTAGTAAGGATAAGAAAATATCCAAAAGCACTTGAAGATTGTGCCATTGTTGTGGGACACAACCAAAATTAGAAAAGAAAAAGATAGGACCTCAAAAGTTGATTAAATCATGAGACATGAATGTAACAAACAGAAACAAACATCCATCAGGAAAGAATCTGAGCCATTAGTTGTCTTGGTCTGAATGTTTATTTTATTTTTAACTTGCAACAATTATTGAATATCTATATCTGTATCTATAAAATGGAGAGAGTACGAGGGCTTGATATTAGAAGTCATTTTGAGGTATTAAAATAAGATTATTGTTAAATTATATATATGTTAAATTATATATATATATATATATATATATATATATATAAATAAACATATATATATATATATCTTTTTCATATGATAATTCTACCACATACTTTTTCCTATTCCAGAAGGCGGTAGGTAATTCACTGCACAAATTTTTATTTATTTTATTTTCTATTTGTATAATCTTATATTTTATATTATTATTTTCTAATTGTGTTTGCATATTTTTTATTTTTAAATCATTCTGAATGAAATTTAAATGTTTTTCTTTACAAATTAAATGATCTTTTAATTCATTTCTTTCTTTTGTCTGAGGGTTGATAATGAATTTAAAAATAATAGGTTTACCATTAAGAGAGGTAAAAATACCTGCGGAATCAATTCTAGAAATAGGTTGAATCGTGTTGATAAAGGGGTTCCTAAAATCAACATTTGACTTAAACCTTTAACTAAAACCAAATTAGTTTTTATACGAATTTCATCATTACAAATATTAACATAGAAAGCTTATAATTTAAATTCATATTTGCACCATTAGCAGTAGTCAGTTTTTGACTTGAGTTAATTTTATCAAAATATTTAGTGGGTACAATTCCTTCTTTAATACAGTTTAAATATGTTCCATTATCAATAAGAGCAACAATTTTAAAACTTATTTCTTCATTAATAAAAAGGGTAATATAAACATATCATTTTTGATACGTAATACTATTCATAACATTAAGATAATCAGTGAATTGATCTTGCTCAATTTTTATTTCTTTTCCTTTAGAGGTTTTAACTTCTTCCTCTTCATCATAAGGATAAGTTTCCAAAACTTCTATTCTAGTTTTTAAAATCTTAATTTTTGATTTTAATTCATTAATTTCTTGTTTCAAATCATTAACAGTTATTTCCTTTTTTTGGGTTTCAAACCTATTAATGATTTCCTGAAAATTATATGTTTATTTCTTTTTATTAATAAGATCAATTTCAAACTGCTTTTAATAATTATTTAAAAATTGTAGAAGAGTTGTTCTTTTCTCTTCTGGATCTAATTTTCTCAATAATATCTAAAATCATGTTTTGAGATTTTGATAAAACATTAAAACTTAAACCATTTAAATCAAGAATTGATTTATAATAATTAATTTTATTTATACAACCACACTCTTTATGATCTTCAAATTTATCGCTTCTTGAACTCGTATAGATATCATTATCTTGTATATTATTAATATCATTGTCTGAATCACTATCATAATCAGAATTTATTAATATAGACATAATCTATGTTTTTAATTCATCAGTTATGTCTAATTCTTGGATTTTCTTTTTAACCCAACAATATTAGTATAATGACATATCTTTCCACATTTTTGGCAGTTAATATTTTTTTGAACTTATTATCATTTTTCTTAAAAGATTTTTTCTTAAAAGGTTGTTTTCTTTTAAAATCTTTTTCATCATGGTGAAATTTTCTAAATTTCTTTTGGGGTTTATTAAATTTTTTTAATTTATTTCTTTCTTTCATGTTTCCTTATTTTTGAGGCTGAAATATTATAGGCGAATTGACTACAGAATTCACCCAATTCTTTACGGCTAGTAAGCCCTTATTTCTTTAATTGAGCTTTTAAATTTAAATCATTACATAAAGCTAATCCTTCAGCTGTACATTCAGAGATTAATTCTCCATAAGTATACGAATCATAAGGAATATTAGTTCTTCCATTTTTATTTCTAATTCTGGTTTTTATCTTTTCAGAAAATAATGGTGGTAAACTAGTTATAAATTTTTCTTTCCAAAAAACTAAATTAACATCATTTCTAAGGGTTACCTTAGTTAGAAATACATTTTTGTACCATCTAAAATTTGTTAATATTGGACATCTTAGATTCATTAATAATTCTCTACTTCTATCTATCAACTGAGTAGGTTGACCAATAAAATGTTTAATTATGGATTGAATTAAAGTATAAACCGCATTTTCTTGTTGATATGGTTTAACTTCACTTGTATTTGGATCCATAGATTGAATAATTTTTGTTGAACTTAGAATTTTATTTTGTTGATTTTGAGTTAATATATTATCTCACCAGCCTTTTAATTGGCCAATGAATCATGTTACAATTATTTGAGCAATTTGAGAATCTGAATTGCCATTTATCCTACATGCAAAGGCAAATATCATCATTATATTTACATAATTGATTGATTGATATTCAGACATACTATCAATGTTCCATTTATAGATGGCCTTTGGATTATAATAGGATTGTCCTACCAGACATTTTTCTTCCAAAACCAAATCCACAGGGGTTGGTCTCAGATAATAATATCTACTGGTAGATTGATGAATTTGAGACTTTTGAGCACCAAAATTACTTCCAATTTCATTAATATTTAAATCTTGAGTTGTAAATTGTTCTTCAATTTCTTGAAGATCTTCACTTTCGATTTCTCTATAATTTTCTTCTTGTCTTATGATATTAATATGTTTATCTTTTAAATTTAGTTCTTTTAAATTTCTAGTTAAAAAACTAATAAATTCATCTTCTGTTTTAGAAATAAATTTAAAATCATTAGGAGTCATTCTGATTGATGATTTTATTATAGGGGTTTGAATCCCTGTTATTTTTGGAACATCTTTATTTTTGAATAATTCTACTTCATCCAATTTATCTTCAGCTCTCATTAGTTGAGAACCAATTGTTTGTTGTTAGATACAAATGATGATGATGATGATGTTTAAAGGAATAAATGTGCATCTGTAAATATTAAAGGTAGTCTATAAACATTAGTATATTTGCACAAGTTTTTGCATCCACTGATGGTGGACTTAGTCATCAGGGGATGAATTTCACTACACTAGGTGAGTCATCAGTGTTTACTTAAATGGACTCGACAGTGTCAATGAATGACTGTTATTACTTAAAAGATAAATATTCCGCACAACAAACATTCCAAGAAAAGCCAACAAAGTATCAATGATCAAAAAGATATCAGTAAGAAGAACCCATCAGGGGAATCCTAAAAATATTGTATCAAGGCGATGACACCATCAGGGAAAGCCATCAGGGGAACCCGTCAGGCGATGACTTCGTCAGGGGAAGCTATCAGGGGAACCCGTCAGGCGATGAACCCGTCAAGGGAAGCCATCAGGGGAACCTGTCAAGTGATGACCTCGTCAAAGGAAGTTGTCAGGGGAACTCATTAGGGGATGACTTAGTCAAGGGAAGCCGTCAAGGGAAGGTATCAGGGGAACCTATCAGGGGAAACACTCTTGTATCTAGACTTTGGCAAAAACATTTCTCCCGATGAGTTTGACGATGGCTAAACGTGAATTTGGCAATAATTAATCTCGCGACGAGTTTGGCGATGGGTAAAAAGTGACTTTGGCGATAGTCATTTTATCCACCGACGACGAGTATGGCGATGGCTAACACTGATTTTGACGATGGTCAATTTTATCCACTAACGACGAATTTGGTGACGACAAAAGATCAACTCGTCAGTGGAACCTTTCGGTGGATAACAAGCAGTTCATAACATTATTGGATAAAGGAAAGACTGATCAAGTCTCTATCAGGGCTTGACATCGGTGAACAAGAAGCACTGATTAAGTTGCCTTCAATAATTTGTCATCAGCGGATCCAAAAGCACTGATCAAGTCTTTATCAAGGCTTGGCATCAGTGGATCGTTATAACCTATTCTACACGTCATCAGGACTTTCATTCAAATTATTGATACTTGGCACGTAAGCAAAGGGTATAACTGGAAAGATATTCCTTGAAGTTTGGTTAACCTATAACAACTCTCGAGCATTAATTACATGCAGATCAGGGGATGAAAAAGAAGCAACAAAAGCCAACAGCAGTTTGACACAACATTCGAAAGGACCTTGATGTGACATATATGCGGCTATGTTGAAAAAGCAGCACGTCCAGCACGTGGGTTCACCAACTAATCTGCTATACATACAGAAAGAGTTGTTACACGGAAAATCAAGCAAAGAAACAAGAATCCACACAACAAACACTAGAAGGAAGCTTTGAAATAGATCTGAAAAAAAATATTCAAAGAAAATTTTGTAGCTAGTGAGTGTGGAAAAAAAAGCTGTAATTTTATTACAGAGAAGCTGTAACTCATTACAAAATTTGTAGCTGATTAATCACGTTTGTGATTAAACAGATTTTCATAAAAACACTAAGTTTTAATACAACTATTATAACTTGAATGCTTGTGTGTTCATTTTAATTTCAATTAAGTTTTTCTGGTAATTGTAGTTATTCTAGTCGATGCTAACAAGTTTTAAAAAGAGCAAAAAGTTTGTAGTGTTTGTATTCAACCCCCC
>CM025788.1:33034005-33063080 GCA_014636745.2 Centella asiatica
GTTTTTCTGGTTGTGGTAGCTATTCGAGCCTGTGCAACGTATGTTTTAAAAGAGCAAAAAGTTTGTATTTAACCACCCCCCCTCCCCTCTACAAACATTTGAGCTTATTTAGTTCTACCAGTTTCCAATACTAAGACTGAAAAGTTCATGTCTGAACTAGTTTGAGGCATAGGTCTCTTATCTTTATTATATATACCATGACGTATATGTTGATCAGAATCTTTTTTTCCTTCAAATTTTAAATCATTATTATCTAATTTTTCAGAACTGGTTGAAGTTCTAAATTTTTTTTCAAATTCAGAAATTCTAAATCTAGATCTTCTGTCTGATCTAGCAAAATTAATACTAACATCTCCCTCACTAGTTTGAATAATTGATTCAACATAATTATTTCTAACAGGTATTAAAGGAGAAACAAAAGAAAGCAACCAATCAGTTGGAAGATTTATATCATTCCAAGAAATAGTTTTAGGAACCATCATATTAAATTTTTTTGTCATCAATCTATAATAAAGTTGTAGTCCCTTTATTACTTTTAATTTTAAATCTTGGTGTTAGAGTATTCATAACCTTATAATAAACACGATAAGTGATAGTCACGTGTTCACATAAATTTTTCATGTTATAACCTTTTGTTTTAATATTCAAAGTTAATACATCCAGAATATTTTTATCTGTTAAAGAAACAGTAGAATCTGGAAAGCAATTAAAGAATATTGGGCCATTACAAAAACTAGTTTCAACTAATCCTAATAATGAAGTATCAAATTTATTATGCCTGCAATCTCTTGAAGCAATCATTAAACATACATTTAAACTTTCTCTTGTTAGAGGTTTAATACTAATTTGAACTAATCCAATATGTAAAAAATTATAATTATCTTTATCTTTTAATATGCCTGGAACAAACATATGTATTATTTCTAATTGATTTAATATTGGAACAGATCTTTCAACTATTTTGATAATCATTTTTGATTTAAAATCAAAAGTATTAATAATATAAATTTCATTTGGAGAAACTGTAGACATCTCCCATGCCTTATATTTTTCAATAATTTCTTTATACTCTAATTCAGAAGAGTTTTTTAATAATTTTTTGTCTAATTTTAATTTTATTGATTTTTTGCTAAGAATTTTGTTAGCATTATTACCACTTATTATTATTGTGTTAAAAATAATTATTTCTCTTTATACCGCTCCTCGGTCAACGACTTACTGGTCTAACTATCCTATCCACGGGATTTACTACCAACGTGACTAGAGAAATCTTTATAAGAATATGAATTATGTTAACACAATAACAATGAAATGGCTTTGATACCAAAGTAAACCCATGTTATGAAAATTATAACAACAAGAATAATAAAGATTTAATTACGATAATTAATAATCAAAGCTAAGTATAAGACCAATCTTCTGGAATTATCCGTAGTATGCTGACCAAATACATAATAATTGAGGCAGAATAAAATTAGAAAGAAAACTTACATTGGTCTTCCATAATAATTGAATAATCGAATAATTGGAGAAACTTAAAGATTGAAGAGGGAATGTGGCACCCCCAGAAAATCCCCAAGCCGGGTCTCGGGCACTGTCAGCAATTTGGGTGACAGCCCTCGAAACCCCCAGGCTGGAACCCCGGGCTACGCCAAGAAACTGCAACACAACATCACATCCATACAACCCTAATGTACTAAAGTGATTAATAGTACATCCTTACAATAATTCAGAGTACAAAAACTTGCAGCGAAACTAAGCTATTACAATTGCTTTAATCATCATCATTACATGAAGTTGAGTCTCATAGGTCTAACAAACTTAACACTTCAATTGTGCTCTTACATCTTCAGTCCTTTGCTTCTCCTCATCACTACCCACAATTAACTCGCTATGACCTTATGCATGTACATCTTACCTTTATCACATGTAAAACATTTAACAATAGCAAGGATGAGCGATTTACGCTCAGCAAGTATATAATCATGTATGGTGGGTAACAAGGGTTCAAACTATTTGTGAGGTATGACGGATTCAATTGTCAAAACCTCTAGCACTTTTAAAAACATATCTTGATTTTGAGACTTTGCACTCTTTCTTCCTTCCTTAACCATCTTGCATGTCTTATTTAGCTTAAAGGAGGTTCTCGTAAACTACGTACGACATCCTTCCTCTTAAGACTAACATAAGCACTTGCACATCTGTAAACATTCTCATACATTTGCACAGATATAAGATTGAAAATAACTGATAAATCAAATCTCGGTTATATCCATGCACTTTCACTCATATCATACTAGCGAAAATTAAAGCATAGCATTCTGATTCACAAGGAAATTTAAACATAAAAGTCATAACCTTGTACGCACGTCGAATCAATTGACCATGCACTGAAATAAGCATAGGAATGAGAATATACTTGCCTTTGTCCTTAGCTGAGCTAAATCTAATTCACTTGCTTGGTGAAATACCTCTGAAAAACATACATGTTGACATAGCATGAGAATCTATGCTTAAAATATAAATGTGAGTATGTACAAATGTGATGTTTATGATGTCCGAGCATTTTATTCTCTTGACTTTTAATGCAATCATTCACTAATCAGGAATAGTCGTCAAGGGATGACTTACCCATCAGGGGATAATTTTCTCATCGCCAAACTCGTCGGGGACTAATATCTTTAGCCATCAGAGACTAACATATTTTGCCCATCAGAGACTATGAATTTCCTTCATCAGAGACTAAGAAATTCCTTCATCAAAGACTACGGATGACATCATCGGGGACTAGACTTAGCCTGTCGGAGATTAAGGATGACGTCGTCTTCGGAGACTAATTAACTCATAAGAGACTGATGACGTCATCTTAACTCATCAGAGACTAAGGCTGACGTCATCATCAAAGACTAATGTTAACTCATCAGAGACTAACATTAACTCAACAGAGACTAATATTAGAGCTTGTTTTCGTCTCGATGGAAGACCTAACATGAACAAACTCAACCTAGGATGCTTCATAAACATGTAAATGCAAAAGAATATAATCCTTTAAAGTTTTATTCCTTCTTGAAAACTTAGCATATAAGGTTAATAAATCTTTAATGCTATGCACGAAAGAAACTGAGTAGAGTACCAAGTTCTTACCTCTTCGTCTTTAAGAGAGAAATTAAAGCTTGTCTGAGAATAATTTTCCAAAAGAAGAACTTGGAAATTTATGAAGATGGTAAGTTTAGAGAAAAAAATTAGAAGAGAAATTTTTAGAAAAGAGATTAAAATTTTACCTCCGAATGAGGTATTTATAGAGTTCAAGAGCAGTAGGCTATTATTAAGCTTTGAGATAAGATGATTAGTTAATCTTGATGATAAAACGGCTGCTCATCATGATTATTAATAGCTAATACATGTAACAAGCAGCTGCTCTCACACATGCAGCTTGTCTTTAATCAATTGTTGCCACCCAACCTGCCTACTAATCAAGTAACTTCACACGTAACTCCTTCCATCTCCGTATAAGCTAAATTACTTAATCTCACACTCATATTCCATAACATAAATTTTTGTTCATACTTGATTAAATTAATCTCATACAAAATTTTGGGATTAATGTACTTCATATCCCTTTGATGGTTTGTACAAAGGAACTGGAATCATTGAATTTTGGACATCACATTGACATAATACTCAAACATTTAAAATCATACCTCATAACTCAAAGGAAAAACATCTCATAAACATTTTATTTCTATTATTTAAGAAAATAAAATTTCGGGTCGTCATAGGGAACTTCTTCTCTTATTGATGATATACAATTTTTACAATATGGAAAATATTTTAAATGAGCTCTTTTAGAAGTGAGAAATTAAGCTCTGCCTTCACTAGAAATGAGAGCTTTTTATATATACACAAAAATTAAAGGTGGATGTGAAATCCGGATTTCAAAACCAAAATAATTATGAAATAATTGAAACATAAGAGTTCAAAAGAAAAAGAATGTGCTTTTTCTTATAATAGTTTAGATTCTATAAAAGTGGTGGGTACCATCTTTCTAACCAGACTAGCAAGGAGTCTTGTCTTGATCCTTAAATCATTTGGCTAGAGACTTTCCAGCTGTAGCTTTTCCTGCTGATTTTTCTGATTTGATGAGAGCCATAATTTATTTCTGGCTTACTTCTTCTTTATTGAAGTCCTGTAAAGGATCCCGAGCATCCTGTAAATCTTCTTCTTTAAAGCAAGTAGACATTGCATCCATAGATTTAGATGAAGAACCTGCTTCTAAAAAAAATCCTTCTATAATCATCATATAAGATTTTTGAAAGGAAGCTTTAACTTCTTCCAAAGATTGGGAAGAACTTAAATTATGAGCCGATTCTTTAAGACATTTTAAAATGTCCAAAGGAGATAATTGATCCAAGCTGTTATCCTTTAATTTAGGATATTCCATAATTTTTTCATTCTGGTATTCAGTGCAAATACAACGAATTTCTTTTGAAAGAAACCCAATTTGGAATTTAGGTCACCATTTAAAAAAATAATTCATTCCTAAATAAGAGAAATCTTTCTCATCATCAATAATTGTAGTATAATTCCAATGCCAAATCTATGGGATTCTAAATTGGGGAACAAATAATAATAAAGTCTTTTTTCCTTTCATTAAGGCTGATAATTTTGCATTTCTAAAAATTGAATAAACCTAAGAATATGCCACAAATAATGACAATAATTCAGAGGGGATGAATTCTCTGGATGGACCAATTTTTTTCCAATAATTCAAGAACCAATTAGGAATTTCTTCCCATTGAAAATCATTATTGAATATAAAAAACCATGAGTGTTTTCTATGTTGATTATGATATAAGAAAGCATATTACCATGCCTCCATATAATTCCAATAATTATAATAAAATAATTTTGCAGGAGTGTCTGGATTGACATACCTTCTTAATTGTTCTGAGCTGGAACCCCATTCATTCCATGAAATAATTTTCATAATTTTGACTTTTGAAAAGTCAATAGAACTATAAGCATTTCTCTTATGCTGAAAATAGAGTGAGTATATTTCACTCAGAATAATTTCATATTGAATTCTTGGTTTTTGAGCCAAATTAGGAATATAAATTCCTTACTCAAAATATTTATTTTCTATTTTTCAAGGCTCATTAGCCCATTTGCAATCATTATCATCAATAATCATTAGATAATCACTGTAGAATTTTTGAAGTAAATCCTTAGTTTTCTCTTTTTCATCATTATGTGGTTCAATAGCAACATCCTTCATTGTTTTATAATTGGAAGGAGTGGTTGGATAATTCTGCTCATATGTAAGAAGAGCATGACCATAATTTTCTCTTTCTTCAAAGGAGATATCATTTGATGCAATAATTTTTTTACCCATTCCCCTTCCACAGGGGTTTCGACCACAAGAAGATTGACCACCTCGTTTATTTACATAATTCCCTGCAAAAATTCTCGGGTTAAGAAGTCAGGGAGATAATTATTTTCTCCTTCAATATATTCAATCTGAAAATCAAATATAGATAAAATAGCTTGTCATTGGGCAAATATTTATTTTGAAACCAGATTTTTTACATCTTTTTCAATGATATCTTTGGTTGCTTTGCAGTCAATTCGTAAAATAAATTCCCGATTTAATAAATCATCTTGAAATTTTGAAATATTTTTGACAATAGAAAGTATTTCTTTTTTTATAGTAGCATAATTGATCTGAGCATTATTCCATTTGCCAGAGTTAAAACTAATTAATTCTTCCTTGTTGAAATAGGATTTAATTGTTTCAAGATACCTCCATAACCTATATTTGAACCGTCAGTTTCAACAATCTTTTTCCATGTATGATTAGCTAGAACTAAGCATGAAATTTTTTTAATTTTTAATTTAATTAGTTGAATAGTTTTAGTGTGTTCAATACTCCAAGCAGGTGAATTCTTTTTTAACTTATCATATAAAGGAGCACTAGTTTTGCAAGATCTTTATAGAAATCTACAATATAATTCAAACTTCCTAAAAATCTTTGAAGTTGATTTTTATTTTTGATTTTATCAGCAAATTCAATAGATCTATTTATAGGAAGATAATTAGCTTCATTAATTTCATGACCAAGAAATCTTATTTTAGTATGAAATAATTTCATTTTCTTTTCCGACAGAACAAGACCATTTTGTTGAATTATATTGATAAAAATATTTAAATGTCTAAAGTGATTTTCTAAATTAGTAGAGAAAATCAAGATATCATAAATATAAACAATAATAAATTCTAAATAAGGGTAAAAAATATCATTCATGATATTTTGAAATTCTGAAAGAGTACTTTTTAGGTCAAATGACATAATATTCCATTCATAATACCCAAAGGGGACAGTAAAAGCAATTTTATATTTATCTTTCTCACTAATTTGAATTTGCCAAAATCCAAATTTTAAATCAAATTTAGAAAAGATACAAGTTTCATTTAATCTTTTCAATAAATCTTTTTTATTAGGTATGAGATACCTAATCCATTTTAAACCTCTATTTAGAGGTTTATAATTGATTATCAATCTAGGTACACCTCTCTCAATTTCTGCATTGTTATTGACATAAACCAAAGAGGTTTATAATTGATTATCAATCTAGGTACACCTCTCTCAATTTCTGCATTGTTATTGACATAAACCAATCTAGGTACACCTCTCTCAATTTCTGCATTGTTATTAACATAAAAGGCAGCATAACTCCAAGGAGATGTACTATCTTGAGTTAAAGATTTTTGTTTTAATCTTTAGATTTTTTTTATAATGTTCTAATAATTCTTTGTTCATTTGAATAAGTCTAACCTTAGTAGAAATCATTTTATCATTGATTATCTTAATATTATGGATATTTTTCTCATTGATTACCTTAGTAGGAATCATTTTATCATTGATTATCTTAGTAGGAATCATTTAACTTAGTAAACCCTTAGTTTTCTCTTTTTGAAGTAAATCCTTAGTTTTCTTTTTGAAGTAACTTAGTAAATCCTTAGTTTTCTCTTCTCTTTTTGAAGTAAATCCTTAGATATATATATGTTTTTTTTTTTTCCATGTTTCGACTTTACTTCAAAGCAAAAGCAAGGAATGATTCTTACCGTCCGTTGGGTAACTACTTTCTTTCAAAATGGGACTTCTTCCGTTTATCGTCATTTCTCTTGATTTGATTTTCAAAATGGGACTTCTTAAAAATTACTTTAATTTCTTTTTCTTTTCCGTTTTTTTTTTTTGCAAACATTTGTGATGACCACAAGATAATTTTTTTTAGAGCATTACTACTAATATAAGCATTTTTAGCTAGTTTGAGAAAAAATGTGGGTCAATTGGGTGCATTTTATTAGCTCATTAGTAATGATCGAAATATTAAATAATAATATTTGATTCTAATTTGTCAAATATGAAGGTTACTAGCCATATTTGGCGAGAATCATACCATTGTCATAACTCAATTTGTTCAAAACTAATCGTTGTACTTCTTCTCATCCATATGTGACATTTATTAAATTCAAAATTTGTTTGAGACATCCAATTGTTCTACACAAACACATACATTAAACAGAGAAAAAAAGGGTGACACAAAAAAAAATTGGAAGAAAGAAAAATGTAAAATATATATTTTTCGACATTCTTTTTATAAAACTTTTGGGATATTTTTTAACTAATGAAAGTGAGTGCTGGTTATTATGTTTAATTTTAGAGATTGAGCTTTTTTTCCCCCCACAATTATATCATCTTCCAGTTAAATAACTTAACAACTTTTAAAAGACAAAATTAATTTCAAATTTGACATTGTGGGACTTATATTTATTTAATATTTTAAACTAAGGAGAGTAAAAAATTTAGATTTATAGTTTGGCATTGTGGTATTTATTTATTTATTTGTGGTGGGTGATACTTGATAGCTTAAAAAGATCAATTTTATAATAAACTGAAAAAGAACCTTTAAAAAAAATAAAATAATTAATAGTCTCGAATGGCTGGCGGGTTCACGCCTTTATTTACTTTACTCATTCACTTGAATCACTTGTAGTAGGTACTCCAATTCTACATTACCAGCTTTCAAATTCACAAGTTTGTTCACAACAAAATCAAATAAAAATCTACAATATATATTTGCTTGTTCTGTAGTGTTGTGTACTTGTGTGTATATATTAACAGATCTTTATTTGTGAAATTAAAGAGAAGAAAATAGTAGTATGTGGATATTTGGAAGAGCAGGGGCATCTGGGTTTTCAGGTAGTTCAACTGCTGAGCAAGTCACTCAAGGAATTGATGGAAATGGCCTCACTGCCATTGTTACAGGTCTTAATTCTTCACTGCCTTTCTTTATTTTTTCACTTTCAACTTTCTTTATTTGCAATTGTTTTTTAAGGAAAAAAAATCATTCTTTGATGGTTTTATTCTAGTAATTTAGACTAACAACCACTATTTTCATGAGAATTTTTTTTTACTCAAAGTTGAAAATTAACAAAAATTTACTTCTTAAAAATGACTTTAAGTTGATTTTTAAATTATGAAAAAAGTAGCAATTTAACTTAAAGTTGAAAATTAAAGTACTCTTGCACGCCTAAGTGTTTGTAAAATGTGCATTGCAAATTACTACGTGGAGGGTTCATTTGGTGTTTGTTGGTTTTGCTATTCCTAGCTTGGATAACAATTAAGTTTGCTAAAAAAGAACTTCAAATATGCCAAATGTTGCTTCAGTTAGTTATTTATAGGAAAAAAATGGAAAATTACTGAATTAGATTAATTAGTTTGGGCTCATCCATTCCATGATGGTGGATGTAAAAGATGGATCCATATTTGATATCTCCTTGTTGGGGAGACGGGAATTGGATATAGAATGTTGAACCCATCTTTGACCCAAAAGCTTAAGCTATTAAGTTCAGATTCGACGTGGGATGGGAGACACCCACATGTGAATCTATTACAATAAAGAGCCCCAGAAGGAGAAAAATAAAGCACTTCTATTACAATAAAGTAACGCGAAGACAATATCCTATTTTCTTTCTACTTTCCTTTTGTTGGATTTTCTCATGAGAAGCTTTAGTGCAAATTCATGACTTGGTTAATGTGATTCAATGAGTTAAGTATCCAAGTACATTAATAAAAATGTTCACCTAACTAATGTTTATGGACAATTTTTAGTTATTTATACTCTACTAAGCATTCTGATTTTGAGGAACTTTTGTAAGCCTGAACAGTTACTTAGTTCTCCTGTGGCTATGATTTTATTTGGTTAGGCTCATCAAGTTTTTGTTATCGAGCCTTTAGGTATTACACATATTTCCCTTTTTGTAGTAATTCCCTTGGCTTGATTTTGCTTCACAGGTAGATGTTTTCGCGTTTTATAAGCTTTTATCTACCAGGAAAAGTAAAATGCAATCTTTACAGCCTTACTTTTGGCTTCAAATTTCTGATTTTTCGCCAAGATAAAAGCTTCGCAAGTTGTTTTAGTTCTAAAGATTTGTTTATATCTATATCCTTTTGAATCTCCTTCGGATAAAGGATCACATGGATATCACTTAATAAATATTTCAAATTGATCCTACTGTTTTAGACATGTTTTGTTGTGTGCATAGTGAAAATTTTGCTATTAGATAGCTCAGTAGCACCTACAAGAAGTGGTTAATCAATCATACTGTATACAATTTCAGGAGCATCAAATGGTATTGGAATAGAAACTGCACGTGCCCTTGCTCTGCGTGGTGTACATATAGTTATGGGAGTGCGCAATGTTAATGCTGGAAACAAGGTTAAAGAAGAAATACTCAAGGAAATACCCAGTGCTAAAATTGATGTCATGGAAATAGATCTCAATTCACTGGCATCTGTAAGTAAATTTGCTTCGGAATACATCTCGTCCTGTCTTCCGCTGAACATCCTCATGTAAGATACATATGTGACAGTGTTTTATTGTACTAATGTCTTCTCCCTTCCAATAATTTAGAGCTACGATTTTCTTACTGATATGTTAACTATGGTATCCAGTAGTTATTGTTAACTATGGTATGAAGTATGAACTGAGTTTTTCTGTCTTTGGTGTTCAAAGTAACAATGCCGGGATTATGGCACCTCCTTTCACGCTTTCCAAAGATAGCATAGAACAGCAGTTTGCAGTTAACCATTTGGGTATGACAGATTTTTAATGGATTTTTTTCACTAAGCTTGTGCGATAAATTCTTACACTGCAGAGAGGATTCTGTTTTTCAAACCTTTGAAATGCTATAGTACATAAGTGTTTAATTTCTCTCACTCCAAACTCTACTTGGTAGCAACTTAAATCTTTACTCAACATTGTGGATTTTGGAACCATGAAGTCATCATTTTTGTAATTTGATGTTGCTCACAACTTTTTTGTGGTGTTCAGATAAAGTATCTTGGACTGCATTGATATTTTATCCCAAAACCAGATATTACAACTTAATTTGTACAATATGCTTTTCAAAATATTGTTTTCAACGAAAAGAGAAAAAGAAAGATATATTACTCCCTTCAAAAGATTTTCAGTTGTGCATAGTTCAATTTAGAAATGTGACTTCTATTAATTTTTTCCAGAAAATGATTTTGGCTTATGTAAGAGGGTTTTCCCTACAAATTTTCAGGTCCATTTCATCTGACAAATCTTTTGTTGGAGACGATGAAAAACACAGCTCGTGAAAGCCAGATAGAAGGAAGAATTGTTAATTTGTCATCAGTGCTTCACAAAAGTGGCTACAAGGAAGGAATTCGTTTTGACAAAATCAACGATGAAGCGAGGTATATATGTACTCAGAAAGGCACAAAAAATGTCAGCACATATGCTGCCAATCTGTGTGCACACGTATACCTTAGTGCATGATTTGTTCACAAATTTCCTATAAATATATGGTCATTGTTCTTCCTTTTCACCTTCCTTGTCATTCATAATTTTCTTGTGTTTGAACTGGACAATAATGTTAGTTTTAGCCTTTGAAGAAATAGTTGCTTGCAGGTGTTTCTGAGCTCATTTAATTTTAATTAACTTCTTTGATTGATTATATTTTACAGTTATGATGGTAACGCTGCTTACGGACAATCAAAGCTTTGTAACCTTCTGCACACCAATGAACTTGCAAGGCGCTTGAAAGTAATTTGCTTTTTTAACTATAACAAGATATTACATGGCACTCATTCTCTCTTGCTACCCATATCACTTGGTCCTTGTTGAATCATAGAAATATAAAGAGTAAGATACTAGAAATAATTAACATGATCGATATCACATGAGGTGATTCAATCAATTCATTTCCTCAAGATATCACATGTGAAGTGTAGTCTATATATAGACTAACATACCGATAAAATAATAATAAGGTTCTAATCCTCATCTTATTGATAAGCTAGTATCTATAACTAACTATTTGATTGTTATTATCTAATAATCCCCAGATAATAGTTATAATGTCTTCCGCAGATCTAATGTGTGTAATTTAATAAGTTTTCATGGGGTTAGGACCTACTCAACTAGTGAGTTGAGTACCACCTTGGAGATATAATCAAAGCAAAGACTTAATACTTTGAGCGTTTGTCATTGGGAATTCCAGTATTTCACACATGTATGTGACTGCCCTGTGTACAAATATGAATTGCATAGGCTCCCATTTTTTCTTCTGACAACTAGCAGTGGAGTTAGATTGTTCCTATAAAGGTCATCTTATTTCATAGCTAAAATTAATGCATGTAAGCTGAGCAAAGAAAATTGCATAGCACCATGGTCAAGGGCTTCCATTCTCATAAATCCCTCATAACTGGAGTACAAGTAGAAGGCACTTTTGAATTATGCAAGTATGAACTATAATTACAGCCAAACATTCCTTTAATTTATACTTCAGTTGTAAATTTATCGTGCCATTATAACCTTATAAACCGTATTGTTTTCTTTCTGTACAATTGAACAGGCAGAAGGGGCTAATGTAATTGCCAATTCACTTCACCCTGGACTTATTGCCACTAATATTACAAATAACCTCAACTTTGTTGGTTGTAAGTATTTGAAACAACTTTAGTTATTTATAGTGAATAATAGTCATATTTCTGGCTAACTTGTTAAAGAAATGTTGTTGTAGTGTAATTGATCTGGTTTTCTTGCTCTGTTGCAGGGTTGTTCTTTACCTTGGGTAAATATTTTCTCAAAAATGTTCAACAGGTTTGTTCTTCATTTCCCCTGCGATATGCATGAAGGCTATATTAATTTGGAACATCCAAAACTTTTTTTTTCTTTTGACAAAAGAATTTGCTGACCATATTCATGATATAGTTTAACACCTGTGTTACATGAACCCTTCATTTTGCCTCGAAAAAACCATTGTCCAACACTCGACATTTGAACAAGGATGTGGGGCTGAGACACTTTGTATTAGTGTAAAAATGTGATAAATTTGAGACGTACCTGTGTCAGATTTTTCAAATACCCACATTCAAGCGGACACTCCATCCGAGTCCATGTACCTTAGTCTAATGCTGCTCTTCATGATAGATTAGAAGTATGATAATTATATGTATCTTCATAAACAGTATAGTTCTGTACTTTGAAGTTCCTAACAAAGTTGAGAGAATTCATTTATTATCATGATGAATGGTTTTGGTCTTTTCCATTACCGCGGGGGGAGGGGGAGTAGGCGTGGGTGTGTGGTGGGGAAAAGAAACAGAAAAAGAAAGTGGTCCTTTGCTATCCCTTTATCTTGATTTATGCTTTCTTCCTTCTTTGTTACTTTCTTGAATGATCTCAAGACAAATAATTCAGAGATATTTGGCTTCATTGTAGGGAGCTGCAACTACAAGCTATGTTGCATTGCATCCTCAAGTTGAAGGGGTTAGCGGCGAATATTTTGTAGACTGCAACAAAGCAGATCCTAGCGCCACCAGTGCAATGGCCAAGGATCCAGAACTGGCCAAGAAACTGTGGGATTTCAGCTTGAACTTGACACAAGGCAAGTAGCTAGTTCATGCCTAAATAAGACAAAATCCTAAGTATTGTTGACTTACCATTGTCCAGATTGTGTTTCATGTATCTGAGTTTTGACTATTCTTATAATTTCAGTTCCATGTTATGTGTGTTTTGAATTTGTAAATTTGAGAAATTTGTTTGTCATATGTTTGTCTATGAATCCTATGGTTGATTATGGTTATACCAGTGTGGATACTGTGTTTCAAAGTTCAGATTTGAAAAGGTTTCCACTGTATGCACTTTCACAAGTTAAATGTTTGTGTTAATGTAAAATGTGAAAGACACTTCCTCCCAAAAAATAATTTTTTTTTTTCGCACTCTTTCAGAACATAAATCTTGTTAAAAGTCCACCGGTGTGAAAATAAAAAAGTTTGTGACGCTAAATTGAAATCCCCAATATAAAAAATCGGAAATACTCCTTATCTCATAGTACTCTCTCAATACATAATTTAATGTAAAAATGTTTGTGTTAATGTAAAATGTGAAAGACACTTCCTCCCTTCAACTTTTTATATTTATGTAGTCGATCCTTACATCTCCTATTACAGGTGGAGGTGGGGGTGGGGAGGGCTGCTAATTTTGATATGTTGACAATATCATTAGAGTAAAAGACCTTTAAAATTGTCTCAAAAAAAAAAAATTTCTCTAAGATTGATTTTAGAAAATTTATCTAAGGTCACCTTAATTATAATATATTTTGATAATTTAATCAAAGACTCAATTGTTCGAATGAAACGAGCATACAAAAATAAGATATTGTATATGATTTCACTAAATTTGAAGCAGTGAAAAGTTTTTATCTAATAGAGTTAATTGCGAATATTTTCGATAGTTTAGATTTTTCAATTTGTTGAATTCATAAAAAATGTCAAAATTAAAACAAAATTATGTGAAAATTTACATACTTTAATATTTTTAACCAAACTTTCAATATATACAATTAAATCGTTGATTAGATTATTAAAATATGTTAAAATTTTAAGTGCCATTTGATAAATTTTCTGATATTAATCTTAGAAAACTTTTACTCCTATTTTTATTATTGTCGAACCTAATGCCTCATTGTGCTTATTTAAGTTTCCTTTTTGTCTTTTTTGGAAATAAAATATGACCTTTTCCGGACACTCTTTTACACGATACAAACTTTTTTATTCATTGACTTGGGTTAAAGAATAAATAAAATGAGTCCCGTAGTACATATATTATAAAAATAAAAATATTTATCCTGTTCTTCATTTTAAAATTTTTATTATTGAACGCTCTTAATTGTCTTACCAATACAAAATTTTACTTTAACAATGTCGTCGGCAGTTTTTCTTGTTTAACAAGATTTTTTCCCCTCATTTTCCCCTCAAATAGATATCTTTTTTATATTTGTTTTTCTTGTTTAACAAGATTTTTTCCCCTCAAATAGATATCTTTTTTATATTTGTTTTTTGTCTGACATCTAGAAATCTTAATCATACATAACACATGTAATGTTAGTCAATGCCGTAATCATGGGAAAGGAAATAGTTTAATCAATTTCTCTCTCTCTCTCTCTCTCTCTCTCTCTCTCTCTCTCTCTCTCTCTCAAATGGAAGTAGAAAATACCAACAAATCAAATTAGTGGTCATGTTTGTTAGGTAGAAGAGTTCCTCGACAGATTTTTTTTCTTATAAGGTCGCACTTCCTCGTTGAATTTTATTCTTCTACTATAGTTTGTGAATTCAATGCCTCAACTCCGATCCTAAAAATTCTAGAGACTTTAATACTCTCTCCTTTTAAAAAAAAAAAACTAACATTTGAAAATATGAAATGTTTTATAAAAAAGAGCAATGTTTGCATAAATTTTTTTTATTATAATATAATTTTTTATAAAATTTGTTATTATAATCTTATTATCTTAACGTTAATTGAACATTTATAACAAATTTAATAAATAAAAAAAATTATTTGTACGTATAAATTTTAGTCAAATATGTAATATTAATATTTGTTAAAAATTCAAATGTCACTTTTTCTTTTTCTTTTTTATGAAATGGAAGGGGAATACAGTTTATATAAAATTCTCCAATAAGATGAAGCCATTTCCATTTTGAAAGTTTATGAATTCAATTTGCAACTTTTGGTTCTTAAATTTCACCACCCTGTTTACAAACGGAATTTAATCATTCATGTTATAAAGGATGTTGGGCCCATTTAGACGTTAAGATAATGTCTAATGTCTAAATTTTGGGGGATTAATTGGATTTTGATGGATGTATTAAAAAGAAGAATGAGTATAAAAATACGTATGACCTGACTTAATTTTGAGCAATACATTTATAAATCTTTTAAAAAAGAATTATGTAAAATACTAATAGTTATATATATTTTTTTAAGTTATAAATGAATCAAATCAATTTCATATTAGATATTAGTTAACTTTTGATTGTATAAAAATGATTTTTTAATGTTATATTAACATAATAGAGTATATCATTCGAAAATATTATTACAATGGGGAAAGAAAATTTAAAGTATGCCGCAATTAATATTGGCAAGCGTTACTTAGTAAAATAACGTAACTTTGATTTTCGTAACATATTCTTTAAATTAAAATATTTAATAAAAATTAGGACAATTGAACATTAAATTAAGTGATTTTATTTTGTGACAGTAACCAAATTTAACTAAGGCATTATTAAATTATTTTTCTTTAATTGTTTCTTCTGGTAGCTGGACAAACAAAAATCATTAAAAGAAAGTCATCTCAAAACAAAATTTGACGGTATAACTAGTTAGAAGATTGGTGGGATCATAGTCTCAATTCTCAAATTTATTTTGACCTCCTTATATTAACGGCATAGATATTATTGTGGATGATTCCCATAAAATTTATGTTATACATCTCAAAAAGATGAGAAAAAATATTTATACACGCGATTAGAATTAATGATTGAGTTATATATGTAAAAATGAGGTATGCAAAATTTTTTAACTTTTTGTAATGTATTCTATGATTTTTATAATTATGTAAAATTTGTGTTTTTTTCAAGACTAAGGATATTTTGATTTATTATACAAAACTATATAAATAAGTTTATAAAATCATTAAAATACATAAATTATATTGTTTCTGTATGTTTTGTTTTCAATACATATGATTAAAATTCGGACCGAAATTTAATTTGAAGACATTTAATTAAAAAAATGAACTACAACCAAGTCGCCTCCACTGCTCATCCTTATCTGCTTACCTTCAATGATATCAATGATTTCCCTTCCCTACGTATATACAGTAGTGTAATACTTATCCAAATAAGTAAAGAAAAGAAAAAATAAATAAGTGATTATTTTTATCGACATTTATTTTGTCTCATAATATAAATAGTCAGTGACATTCTCATGGCCTTCGCTCTTCTATATCAACTTAATTTATGTGATTATATTTCATAGCCTCGTAAAGAAAATTGTTTGGTACAGTAATAAATTTTACAACAAACCCATAAATATCACAATATTATATATTATTATTGATACAACGTTACAATTTTTATTGTGAAAAATTATTGCGGTGCGAAGTAAAATTCAATAATAAGTGGACTTTGAAAACTGAAAAATACTGTAAGGGAGTTGAAACGTTCTTACTGAATATTCCTCAATTAATTTGTTAGTTCACACCAATTACCTAATTGGATTAAGTAATTTAATGAATCATTTGAATTTTGACGAGTGTATTATGTATACGTAGTATTTGACTTCTCGTGTGCTCATTTTGGAGTTTTTCTTTTCTTCTCTTTTTATTGTCTTATCAATATAATTTATTCATAATTTTTTTTAAGAGAGTTGAATGTTGAATTTGAAAATTTTCTTCAATAATGTTTAATAAATTTATTCATTTTCTACAGGAAGTAGAGTGAATTCAGTCTATGCATTAAAAACATGTAAATTTATTTTTTAAATTTTGTACTACTTCCGTGTCTAAGAGACTATACTGTAATGTCATGTACTGTCACGGGAAAGTTAATGCATGTTAAAATTTTAAACTAGAAAGAAAGAAAAGCCTTGTAAAAAAGAAGAAAAAACGCCTGAAATGAAAGAAACTACATAGGAAATATGTAGTAATTTATCACTATCCTTCTTTCTAAATTTAGAGATTAGTTTGAACTTATTTAGTCAAACGATAGCATATTAAATTTTAAATTAATATAAATTTACTTGATTTGTTTGATATAATTTTATAATCTTATAGTTGATGAAAAAATAATTGATTTACAACATAAATTGTACTCAAAATTTATAAAATTAAGCTATTTTTTAAGTTTTAACATGTCGTTATTTGACTTAAAAAATTAAATTACACCGCACATTTTTGAACTGAGGGAGCAGTAACAAAAAGCAAGAAAAATGAGAGAAGGATAATATATTTTTACTTTATATGCTATGTTCCTCATTTCCCTATTCGATCTTATTATTAAGTTCAAGTTGGTTAATTATTTGGGAAAAAAAACCATAATAATTTTATTGAAGTTGTTGTCATAATTGATTATCTTTAATAAAAATTTCTCAATTCACAAGATTTAAAAAATTAAATCATGGAAACTACCTCAATATCCTATCTCAATTTCAAATTTTTTTAGTTAAAAAATTAAATTTTAAGCAAGCACATGACAACCTTAAAAAAATTAGAGCAAACAATGGAATAAATAACGAAACGACCAATCTCATTTCTTCTTGTCCTATCTATAGTTGAAATTTACACAATGAAATCATCATAAAATAAATGCTTACCGTCAATATTTAAACCCTAGTAACAGTCAATAATCTTAATGTATAAATTTGTAATTCGAAAACTAAATTCAATAAAAATATTTTTTTAGTATATATGTTTAAAATTTTGAATGCATACAACTGTAAATGTATCAAACCCATGATTTCAATTTGATTGATGAAATGAAAAATATTTATTAGTGTATATTTTTTTAACATTTTTTTGAATGTATACAACTGTAAATTTATCAAACCCATGATTTCAATTTGATTGATGAGACTGCGACGGGTATCAATAATCCATAAATAAATATTAATGAGTTGGAATTATTATTATTATTATTATGGTATTTGGCATGTGGGTCTAATTTGATGGCTTCTGCCTTGTTCAATGTAAAAGTCAATCCTGTAGATATATACGATATTATTCTATATCAACTTGCCCAGATGCTTTGGATATTATAGCATACGGGCATATGACAATTTGAAGATTCCCATTTATTCATTTGAAGCTTCCACATTCACACATCACATGAAAAAGATTAAGATATTCTAGTTTACACATTTTGTGGGTTAAATTAGGCTAATAATATTTATACAATTGTATTTCTGTAAGATTTATATATTTAAAATTTTGAGTTTTTATTTGAGCAAGAAAATATAAAATATACAACAGATAATATTGACATGTGCTACATAAATATGAATTTGTGTAACCGTAAATTTTTAGATGAATTTTGTACTAAAAAATTTTATGAGATAAAACAAATGTCACTATATTATCACGTGTTCCCATTGTATATAATCTTAATTATAATAATTACACATCAAAACAAGATTACTATTTCTAGATTTTAAAATTAAAAAATACGTTTTAAAATGATAATGATTTTTGAAGACACGTTTTGAATCACATTTACGAATACAGTAATAGGAACCTCCGCTAATGACAATCTATACCTATATATTAAAAAAGTAAAAGACAAAATGTATGGTCGGTACATGCGTACGTAAAAAATATAAAAATAGAAAAAGACAAAATTTCATATGCTAATAAATTTAATAATAGAATGAATAATATATTAACTTTGTCCTATAATAATTTTAACCAAATAAGTTATCCAAATAATTTATGTATGATTTAATAAGATACACATATTTATAATCAAATTATATTTTTCTATGATATTTATATTCAACTTTATTAATTTAATTTTAAATTTTAATTAACTAAAAAAATACGAACATATATGCAATTAATACAATATCTTCCACTCTAAAATATATTCTCTATATACAAAAAAAAAAGTCATAAAGCCATATAAAAAACAAAAAAATAAATGTTATGTTTGAATTCGTTATTAAAAAATCACTCAATCAATTTTCAATCAAGAGCAAAAACAAGATAAAAACACTTAATAATACATATACCAAAATAAAAAAATACTATGAGCCTGACACATATATTAAAAAAAGATGTAACAACATCAACAACTAATAATAAAATTACATATACCAAAATAAAATAAAAATTACACAAGAATTACTCCATAAAATTATTTAAAAATTATATATACAATCACTACATTTAAGAATTTGACTAAAATTCAAATTGAAAAAATAGATAATAAATTATTTTGTATATAACTAACCAAAAGACATTATATATAATTATTAATTATTTTCATTTTTTTTCTAAAAACAGACAAATTTAAAACAAAAATAAAAATACTTAATAATATAATTTCTGTTGTGCACATATTTCAAAACTAGTAATACTATAATAATGATAAGAACATTTATATAAATATTATTTATGGTCAATTTGTAGGGGTGTAAACGAGTCGAATTTTAGCAAACAAGACTATTCCCAAATTATACTCTAATAAATTTTTCGATATTTGAATTCAAACTTGAATATTTAATTGAATAGAATTTTCATACTCAGATTTTACTTTAGTCAAATTTAAGTCGATTAAGAACTATTTACGAACACATAAATTTGGTAAAAATTTTCATATTAATACAAATATTTTATTTCTGTTAGGATAAAAATTATATATAATAATTCATTTTATTAACAAACATTAATTTTAGAGTAACTTATTCAATATGTATAATATTTAAACATGTTCTTAAGATATAATTGATTATATATTTTTGGTATATGTTATGAAATTTTAATATAAATAGAAGAATCGAACTATTATTTGAGCGAGTACTGATATGTTCATATTCTGTTAGTTTAACTTATTAAACTTTAAATTAAATATTAAATTTGAATCGTTTTTATATTGAATTCGACCTCAACTAATCTGTTTCAACTAATATTTTAATACATTTTAGAAAGCATTATATATTGTAATTATCTATGTGTCCGTAATTTGTAAAAATTGGTTCTTGAACGCGGTTATCAACGTCATACATGACCTACACTTCAATTCTATATTTTATGATAGACCTATAAATATACACACAGATATATATTTACAATATTGTATCTTTACGCTACAGCTTAGATCCAGAGTTCAAGCTCCAATATTATTTTCTACTCCACATACACACAAAAGCTTTCAGAAATTAATTAGCCAAAAAAGTTATATTTTCCTTCCTCTTCTTGTGTTTGAATTACTTGTGATAAAAAGCAAGAAGTAAATCAGAAGATGTGGATTTTTGGAATAAAAGGGAAATCAGGATTTTCTGGTAGTTCCACTGCTGAGCAAGTCACTCAAGGAGTTGATGGAACTGGACTTGTTGCCATTGTTACAGGTACCCTCTTGCTTTCTCTTCTGGTTCCTCATCTGGGCTCTCTCTCTCTCTCTCTCTCTATATATATATATATAACTCTCTTAATTAGAAGCATATATTGTTCTTTGTCTGATCTTGTTCGTGATGTTCTTTTTCATGTACTTCTTAGTGATAATATAATTATTGTCTTTAAACAAATTTAAAATAAGAAAATATTATGTACACCAACAATTTATAGAAATAATTGTATACAAAAATATATTATAAATTATCGACTATTAAAATTTTAACGGTATATTGTTTGTATACAAGTTAAATACATCTCTCGTGATACTACTCTTTTAAGATAAGTACCAAAATGCTTGGTTTAATGTTAGAATAGTCAGAAAATGTATTTACGTAACAGAAAATATATATATGTGGTTGTTAGTTGTTACTAGTCAACTTAAGATTAAAAGATGGATAAGGATTGGACTTGATAGTTCATACAAATCTGGGCATATAAATATGGAGTCGGACTTCGCTGGTCCAAACCAAACAATGCCCAATCTACTGAGCCATTTATTCTGTAATTGTCAAACGATCTTTTTACAGTTACTTTTGTTATGGATCTAAGGGGCACGTCTCAGAAAATGGGACACAGCAAAGTCTATGGCATAAACTTGATCAAGTACATTTAAACTCCGTTTTTGTTTTAACTTTATGTTTTTAGATCGTAACATGTTTTATTCACACTATGAGAATCTCACACTATGAGAATCTAGAATTTCTAAAAAATGAACTGAAACAAACTGGGCAAGCTGAAACAAATGGAGCCTTAATGAGATTGAGAAACTAGATCTAGGGAATAATATTAATTGTGGGCAGTTCCACAAGTTGGTAGAGAGATGGCATCAATTTTGATCCCACCATCAAACACTACCTATATTTGGAATCATCAAGAGTTGACATACAAGGAGCCAATAAATCTGAATCTTAATCTCTTCAATCTTTTGGTGTTTCTTCGTACTGATTTTTTCTAGGGGACTTTTGCATACTTGGGCAGTTGTTTACTCTACAACTTATCCTAAAAATGCTTAACTAAAATTTTGTATAATCTCAGGAGCATCAAATGGTATTGGTAAGGAGACTGCGCGCGTCCTTGCCCTGCGCGGTGTTCATGTAATTATGGGCGTGAGAAATGTCAAAGCCGGAGAAAAATGTAAAGAAGAAATTTGCCAAAAGATCCCTGGTGCTAAAATTGATGTCATGGAGATTGATCTCAACTCTTTTGCATCCATAAGGAAATTTGCTGCTGAATTTATTGCCACCGGTCTTCCCCTAAACATCCTCGTGTAAGAATCTGATCCAAATCATGAATATATAAACTTGTTTAGTTCTAAGTCACAATCTACCTTCACATACTAGTTTACAACATTACTAGGACTGAAGTTGTTGTCCTTGTTGTGACAGTAACAATGCAGGGATCATGTCACCTCCATTTACGCTTTCCAAGGACGGAATTGAACAACAGTTTGCAGTTAACCATTTGGGACCATTTCTTTTGACAAATCTTTTGTTGGACACAATGAAAAAGACTGCAAGGGAATGTGGTAAAGAAGGAAGGATCGTTAACGTTGGTTCTGAGCTCCACAAGTATGGATACAAAGAGGGAATTCGTTTTGACAAAATCAATGATAAAGATAGGTACATATTTTAACTTCTAAATTTTGTTTTCAATATTAGATAAAATTAAATTCTGCATCACGAATGTTTATCAATTGCACAGGCCTTGCATCTAACTGTGTTATCTTGCTCAACGAAATTTTTGCAGTTATAGCCCCAATGCTGCATATGGACAATCCAAGCTCTGCAACATATTGCACTGCGTTGAGCTCGCAAGGCGCTTGAAGGTAATTAGTTTCCTCTAATGACTATCAAAATTTAAGCATGAATTTGGCCCCAATATTTGTTCACTAATATTCAATCAATCCGGAATTTTTGAATGAAAGGATCAAAGAAAAAGTCTTTGGTTAAGGATGATGTTTGAAAGTTGTATATGCTGAATTCTAGTCATGCCAATGAAGACTTTTCGTAGCAGCAGCCATCTTTTACCTTAATCTTCAATTCATTAATTGTCAACATCACCTTTACTTAAATTCAACTTAACAACATCGGTTACGCTGTTAATTATTTACTTACTTTTTTATTACAATTTGATAATTATCAGGAGGAAGGAGCAAATGTGACTGCAAATTCACTTCATCCCGGAGTTATTGCCACCAATATTGTCCGAAATAGCGGTCTTCTTGGCTGTAAGTATTCAAATCGATCTTCTAACTCGATTTTGACATTAATCCATATATTACGCCGTCCTAGTCGTACCTTCGTCGTAAACACTAAAGTCATGTACATGCAACATTTGAAACTCTAAATTGGTGTTTGTAAAATTACTCGAGCAGAGAATTGACAATAATGTTGTGTACACCAACAAACTAAACGGTCAACTTTTGAAACTCTAAATAGTGGAACCTGTAAGTTAGTTAGGGTTTAAAAATCTCGTTTTTTGCACAACTTGATATCTGTAACACTACTCTTAATTGGTTTTCGGGTGATAAATTGCAGGCATATTTGGTTGTGGACAAATTTTCATGAAAAATGTTCCACAAGGAGCAGCAACTACATGCTTTTTGGCATTGAGTCCAAAAGTTAATGGGGTTAGTGGAGAATATTTCCAGGACAGCAACCAAGCCAAAGCAAGCAAAATGGGAAGAGATCCTGAATTGGCCAAGAAATTGTGGGAGTTTAGCTTGACCTTCACAGAGAACAAATCAACTTGAATTTAAAATTTCTTGTGTGCTTGCTTAATTTTTTTACATAGAGGTTAAAGAAGAAACTTCCATTATTTTTCAAAATTTCTGGTGTGCTGTGTAATTATAAGATCTCTTCCCCTGTTTGTGAGATGTTGTAAGATATGCATTGTGTAATTATTGAAAAGTAAGTTTGTATTTTGTAATAACTTGTAGCGGTTTAATATCGTGAGTTTTGAAATAAAAACAATTATTTTTATGCTCGTTCTTTATTCAAGTCTTATTTTTGAAATTTGTAAAAGCTTGGTTTGTCAAATTTGTCAAGAATTTTGAGTTTTAACTCTCGACCTCTTTAACTCTCACAAGTTTCAAATGTATATTTTTGTTAAATGAGTTAAACTTGAGTTAAATCTATATCTCTTTAAGCTCATGTTTGAAAAAATATTTCATTTATTTTACATTTTGATCAACAAAATCAAGTCGATTCAAAGATAAATGAGTACTAATTATTCTCAAACAAGTTAAAGTTTTTTAATAGCTCTTTTGGCAAGTGCCGGTCAGCATCACGATAATTTGCAAGTGTCCAATCATGCTTTCGTTTAATGATCCACTTGACATTGTTCCTACTCAATTAGACTACAAAAATTTTATATTGGAAATGCAAAATTATTTGATTTTTAAACTTAATCATTGTACTCTGTAAAGTTTATAATTTATAATAGTGATTTTTTATTATGAATAAAGTAGGTAACTAAAAGATAAAAAGAAAACTTTTCTTCTCAAACATGGATTTAACTTATTCTTTTGGTATAGAATACAAGTCATTTTTTTAAGTTTAAAACAAATGCAGAAGACGAATAATTGGATAATAATTTTAAGGTGAGAAGTAGGATGAACAAACGGGCTGATTGATTTTGATTGAACTAGTCCTTGAAAATATTTATTTTGATCGGTTCGGTTTTGGAGGGTCAAATTAGTCCTACTTGAATAAAAAAAAACTATCAAGGAGGTTAAGTTAGGTTGGTCCCAGTCTTGGTTTCAATTCTTATATTTCTTTTATAAAATATAATTTTTTTTCTTTTTGAAAATAAACTATTACAATCTAACTTTACTATTTTTTTTTTATCAAATTTCTATTGTTATAGTTACTATACACTAATTCTTTATTGAAAATGTACAAATTTTAAATAAAAAAACTAACAATTTACAACAACTTTAGAATTATTTTATTAATATAAGGTTTCAACTTTGTACAAAAATTTCAAGAACATTTAAAATATTAAAAAAATGATAATAAATTTTAAAAAATTAATAAATTATGAATATAATATATGAAAATTTTAACAAATCAAATTCAGTCTCAATCCGACATGGTCCAATCACAATCTTGATCTGATCCTAGTCTCAATTCTAGACAGTTAATTTAGACTGAACTCATTCCTTCCGAAGTTTGTTCGGTCGGGAGTAGAGATCTTTTTGTTTATCCTAGTGGGAAGTATCAAACTAATCCGTATTTTCCATATATGCCCCTGATCATTGGGCAGAATTAATATTCAAAATAATTTAATGTGTGAAAAATTTATGCTATCTATCCCTTCTTCATTGAAGTCTTTGAAAAGTAAACGCGATGATATTTAGATATTAGTTCGTTCTCACATCATGAATCATAACACTTACAATAAATAATGATAAATAAATTAATCAGCTATCAGATTTTTATTCTTCTTCTGCAGTACGCTACTGGTACTATTAATTACTTATCCCTACTTCTAAACTACCATGGACTTTAGCGTCACCATAGATAAATTAAATTATTTCATTAAATTATTTCAACCGTCACAAGCTTGAAAAACAAATCAAATAAAAGAATTAACAGAAACTGTAACAAGATCAAAAACTTGCCGTCAAAATCAAGATAATTGCATCAGTATTAACTACAAAATTCAAAATGTATGTTCAACACAGGGTATGTCTGTGTGCATAGCGCATAGCTACTCTATGTACGCCGTAAATTGTAATCTTATTCCAGCCTATTAGCAGTGTCAGCTTACTCATGGTTCAAAGTATCGGCCGAAAATATCGGTATCTCGACAGTGACCGATACCGATTTTCACGACGATCTAAGTTTTCTTCATTATTGCCATGTATCGGCAGTTTCTTTACTAGTATCAGGTATCGGCCAGATGCTCTTGAACTCGGCCGAGAATGAAATCTGAAAGTCTAACAGTGAAAGTAGAAAGAGATGAAGCAAATTATAAATCAAAGAAAAAGGAGAACCATATTATAGAAGATAGAAAGAGAGGAATCAAATTATTGAAACAAACAAGCCTTGATATCCAAAACAGCTAGAATTGAATTGAATTGAAGATATTATAATTTTGAGCTGCAACAAACAGATAACATTTAATAACTCTTTGCCTCCGAGTTTGACTTGGAATCTGATGGATTTTTCTTATCTTGCGTTGCCCGTGGCATTTTTTCACAAACATAAGATATGGAATTAGTTAATAACTTTTGTAGAGAAAATAACAAAAATTACCATGCTAAAGATTGTATTGTACAATCTTACTACATTGTTTACGCATTTAACTGTATTTGTTGTAAATGTAAAGACTCGTTACTGCTCGATTAGGGGCTTTATTTTGCAGGTACATGTTAGTCTTATTAGTTTTCTAGAATAAGAAATAATTGGAAATCAAGGAGAAAATATATAGGGAGAAAATGGCATGGACGAGTAAGAAAGATAGTTCTTTTATAAGTAAATGCACAACAATATAGGCCAAAAACACCTGCTTGACGTTCTAATTTTCTTATTTTTGCTTCATAAGGAATAGGTTGACAACAAGGAAACATAAGCAAATTTGCTAATCCAAGTGTTTTTGTAAACACCAACTGAAATCACTGATCATGGAGTAACGAAAGAAAATGGAAAATAAACATCATGATATTTCAGCATCATAACAATTTCACAAAGATTAAATACAAAATAAATATAGTATGTTTTTGAAGGAAAAGGAAAATGGCTAATGGATGGGATGGCCAGACAAAACAAAAAAAAAAAAATGTAAAGTTTATGTCATCTACACAGCGTTAGAAACCAAACAATGGGGCTAGCTAATGTTACAACCTACAGTTCAATGGGATCCTAAACCAACAGATAAAACACTAAATTAATTATCCTTGAGATCAACCTGAAATAACGAAAAGAAAAACCAATTTCCCGCCCTATGCAGCATTCAAACTTCTCATTGATTTCCACAAGAAAAAAGAAAAAAACAATATACTTGCATACATTATCATTTATCTTCTTTTACTGAGCTTTTGATTTGTCGATCTTCATGCAAGGGAGAAACCCAACCCCATCAAGTAAGCTACTGTTGGGGCCCATCCTCGTTGCTCAGTATTAACACAGATAAATAAAATAGACTTTATTAATTATAATTGCGTACATGAAATGCATTGGTTCAATACTACTATATATATACGAGCACCGAAGGAAGTCTACAGCGAATCAAATTCCTAATATCTATCCTATTGTAACTGAAATGATAAACTCTATCCTACAACTTAATGATAACTATAAGATAAATATAATTTAAATTACACTTTCTGATAATATCTCTCAATACTCAGCACAGCAGAACATCAAAAAGGTGTTAGCATAGTACGAGTTGAAACCCATGAAGTCATGCCATAATGCATGACCTTGTGGGATGATGGGCCAGCGTGATATCTCATTGCAGAACCCACGATCAAACAGCCAGCAGAAGCTACCCAAGAGCAGGGTAGCTTCATATATTGTACTTAGCAAGCCTTTTGGCATAACATCTTTCGTGTATATATAATACTTGTAAACACGGGGAATACACAAAATCACATAATGCATCTTGAAGCCAATGCTGAAACGAATCAGTGAATGAGCAATTGCAAATATAGCACCGTAGAGAGAGATGAAAGTAGGCATTGTCCTGCGGTATTGCCAATCTGGCGAGTACAGGATGTAGAGGTACAGGAGCATCTCCCAAACCATAGGAGTTTCATCACTTTGCTGTTGCCTGAAATTGATTTTAAATCCATGTTTAGCGTTTATTTTATAGAGTGCTGGTAATAAACAGACAAAATGTCTCAAACTGAAAAGTATCATTAATCAAAAATCCAAATTCTAGAAATTTTGAGACTTCCTACCCAAATTGCTAAGAAACCATTGCAAGTATGAAGCACTTGAGAACATTTTTCCATGATAACCCACTTCCCTCAAGTAAAAAGAACAAGAACACATTATAAATACAAATATAACAGTTACATAAAGCGACTTGCGACAACAGTGCAACACGTAAACACACACACCTATACTCCTTGATATGTGGCATTTGTTTTCACTTAAACCTCTTATTAACTCTTAGCTGATTCAGCAGATATATCAAATGTGAGACCCTATGCTCATACATATGTATACTTCAATGACATGATAATTTCATATCTTATAGTCCATAGATTGCGTCTTCTGATTGTCAAATATCATACAGAAAGCTTGTATTTGATTTATAAGCATATGAAGTGTCAAATATTGTTAGTAAAGTTGTGTTCAGTATGTGGCCTGTACTGCCCATGCAACTCATCCTCAAAATAAAGTAATCAAAAAAATAAAATAAACATAAAAGTTGGTGTACATGACTGCAAACCCACAAAAGAAGAATGCCAGAAACGATAGCTTAATTGATTGTAAGCAATAGCCAGTTAAGCATTTGGAGGAAAAATACAGATTGCAGAAGAGGAAAGATGTTTCTTACACGTGTTGCAGAGTGGCGTGGTATATTATGTTCCCAAATGCAAGTGCCATATTTGACAAGTGAAGCACAGTAAATCTCTTTTCAAATCTGTCTTAAGGAATTCAAAAGACCAACAACTACCAAAAGAATGCACGGCATGTTGGATAGTGTTGTAAAATTCTGCAATGTAAGAAGAGTAGGCGTAATTCTTTTCACACCAATCAGTAGTGGATGTGACTGGACCCCAAAAGCTAGATATATCATCTTCCATTATCCTATAAAAATTTCTGTTTGTTCGAACTCCTTCTCAGGTTTTGTCAGAATAACAAATATATCAGGAAATTAGCTGTAGGAAAATATTAATATTTTTTTTAAAAAAAGGATCAATAATGAATAAGCAAAAGAAGCTCGTCTCTAGCAAAACTAAGGCAAATATAGTTTAATACAGCAACAAAGAAGTTTGTGCAACACATAGATGAGACACTCTTTGCTCTCTCTCCAACTCCCCCACTAAAAAATTAAAGAACTGTTCCACTACAAAATAAAACCACGATACGATTAAATTGGTGAGGATTCCTCAACATCAAGAACAATAATGCTGGCTTAGTAATCCACAATGGTAGTTAATCAACTCTTACATGAGAGTGTTGCCTTTGATAAATATTGGTTTCATTGTATTAGTGGAGGGATGCACAACGTATGAAATGTATGCTGGTGATTTGATGTCCCAGAAGCAAAACTGATTTCAAGAAGTATTTCAGTGATAATTGTCAGATATTTGGCAATAAATCTGTACAGCATTGAAAGTAAACAATAACATGAAAAAGGACAAGGAAGGAGTCAAGAATACAATAAGCATAACAGAACTACCATTACCTCGCAACAGATAGAAATGATAATGACTTCATATACATAATATAAAAGTGATTCAAGGAGAACTGGAAAGGATGTAGAAGCAACTATGAGAAAGAAAAAACTATGGAGTTTAAAACCAGTAGTGATAAGCAACAGATCTTAGCATAAAGGGTATTGAAGAAACAGTG
>CM025788.1:33063090-33095312 GCA_014636745.2 Centella asiatica
AACAGTGATAAGCAACAGATCTTAGCATAAAGGGTATTGAAGAAACAATCGTGAAGTGGCAGTCGGAATCTTTAAGCGGACACTCCTTTCTCGACCTCAATAGTTTAATTCCTTTGCCTAATTAGAACCAATACACTCAGAAGTTCACTGACAGAGGAAGCGAGTCCATAAAAAGCATGAAGTAGAAAATGCCCTATTAACAACAGTATCTGATTCCACAACAAGCATGACAGAGAAGAACCCACAAATACGCCCCAACAGTATTGGGATTTGTAGGTCATGTGGAATGGAATATCATTTTTTGATTTTATATTGTTATGTACGCACAAAAAAATAATGCTGATTTACTCAAAAAATAAAATTTTTATACACTTAGATATATGTTTGAATACATGCGCATGCTTGTGGGTGTACATGCATATCTGATATCCCGACTAGATCTGCCAAAAACTTAGAACATATGAAAAATGAGTCGTTATTCCTATTTATTTTCCCATGTCTTCCCTCACATACTTTCCAGTGAGTTTTGTAACAGATAGAACATAAAAATGATTTCTCTATACTTAAATTTCTTAGTTACTACATTGGCATTGAAAAGATTTTTCAACACCCATGTTGATGGAAATATAATCAGTACTAACTAAAGTTGAACCTTCCACTTATTCACAGAAGTACAGTTACACAAGTGCTGCGATGATCTATACCCAAATGACCACATCAGCAGATTTCACCAAATAAAACTTGTTCAAGCAACTATGCCAGACGAAATAAAATGAAAATTACTGAGCTGCTCTATGCATAATTTTAACATCACAATTCACAATAGCAACAAAAACTTGAAACGAGATCCACAGCCATTACACTTCAAAATTACTGAGCTGTTTTATGAATCAGAAAACTACATACATCACAGATTGTACAAAATCTTGAAAAGAGATCCAAAGCCATTATACTTCAGGACATACAATCTATCATTCCGAAAAAGAAAGACAAAGACAATGAAGATACAACCAAATCCACCCTTGAGCAAAACCCATTTTTAAACCACTGCAAATATAACAAATCAAAAAACAAGCAGGAGAATGAAGAAAATGCTTAACCCTAGATTATCATCAGTATATAGAGAGTTTACGTATATTAATTCATTATTTTGAAAGAGAAAATTTCCAAGCATACCTGGTCTCTTGCTTAATTCTGAATCTCTCTATCTCTCTCTCTCTCTAAACGAAATCAAGAGTGAGGAAGGAGACTGCCACCCTCCCCCTTTTCTCTGCGTTTCTACTACGGAGTTCTTCCTTTTTTCCACGGGGACTATTACTGACAGTTTACCCTACTCCATGAGGGTAATTTGGAAACATATATGAACCAAAAGAACATAACATAAATAAGAAACAGTAGTTTATCATTTATCTCATATTATGCAAGACTCTAATAACTAAAGAAAACAATAATAATGTCCCCATTTTCATTAAAAAAAAAGAAGCAATGATTGTCTGAAAACTGCACATAGTAAACAATTTTCTTATAATCCTTATATACGCCTAGAAAGTTTGTAATATACTCCATAGTAGAATACAATAGTCACAGTAGTACAAAAATAGCTGGCAGCAACTGCAAAAAGATAAAATATTATATTTATTTCTATCTTAACATGAGTGTCATGGATAAGCAGAATAACTTTAGCAAAAAAGATACAACAAATTCTTGTCATCTAATAATGGCAATCTATTTGTTCGAGAAAGGACCCAAGGAAATTATACACTTTTTGAAATATATGGAATTTACTCTCTAAAAATGATTTTAGCAAAAGAAATATTAATTAGCATTCATTCTCATCGGCTCCAAACACAAAAATACAACTTGAAGAGCATATAATTAAGGCCATAAATGAACCAAGTGATTCACAAACAAGCTTGTTTCGATTCGTTCAAAGGTCGTTCAATTTGCCTCGTGAAAATAAACGATCCAATATTAAATACGATTTCATGCTCGGATCAAATTCGAAAAACTTGAGTAAGCTAAACTAATTTACATCGTTCAGCTTGTGTTAAACTTGACTCGACTCGTTTATAGCCCTACATGTAATCATCAAAACAAAGTTTGCTAAACTTTTTGGAACATAAAATGTTGCCAAATGTCACATTTTTCACTAGTGTAGCATGTTTACCATGCAATGAACCAAAGATGATTGTACAAATCTGAAAATTATATCCTGGGAAAAATTCAGTTTTTACCCCATGAATGATAAAACAAAGAAATGTTCTTAAAGAGGTTCTTGATCTCCTGAGCAAGTATAATCAAAGACAGATTAACTGCCACAGAAAATACACAACCCACTAGCAATAATTGTTAGGGTTTTCTTTGCTCTGTATAAGAGGTACCCCATCATCCCTCCAAATAATCCTTTCATCGCATAAAGCCGCAGCTACCTCCACATACATTCGATGTTCCTGATAAAGAAATCAAGCTGTCAATGAAACATGCATGAAGAAAAAGACAAGGAGCCAGAAATGTGATTTAATTTCTATTCGGTCATTAAATCCAAGAACACTTTAGTTTTTCAGTCCTCTCACAGTGTGCAACACTAGTTGAATTTATAGTGTAACCAACCGAAGTAAATTTTATTATCAGAGGGGGGAAAAATGTTGATTTGGCAATATGATAAGATGAAGGAATTGGGATGAAGCTGACAGATATTTTAAACTACTTCGAATTGGGTCTAGTAAATAAAATTAGATATGAAGTTGATCCTAAAGAATATAATGACATTTGGTTTGCAAAGACACATAAATGGTGTAACCAAGGGCTTTGCCAGCAGTTATTCCCACCCTTTCCTACCTAGAAGGTTGTGACTAAGACCTTAGGAACTCCAAGGTGATGCTCTGTGCGAGTTATTTGTGGTGTGGTGCATGAGGTTGAATTTTGTCTTTAATATAGCGACAAAAAGATTAATAATAAAAAGACACATAAGTTGACAAGAAATTTCTAGACCTCGCGAAGAACTCTAGCAGCGAGCGCTTCTGCAGTATCAGTAGGGAGCACAGGAACAACTCTTTGAGCAAGGATGCGTCCAGTGTCAAAGTGTTCATCAACAAAATGAATTGTCGGACCTGAATATCTGTTGAGATGCACACACCGAAAAAATATAAAAAATGAGCAACCATCTTTTGAGTACCGGTCTGAAAACTGGTCATGAAAAAAGTAACATTTGAGGAGATCAGGACTAGTTTAGAAGCACATTTAGAAGCACTACATATAAATTTGAAATATAAATTTCAGGTCTCGTTTAAAGTCTACCAGTGAGCTTGTTGACCTAGGATGATCTATTTTATACTTTAAGCAATTGGCCAAAATTGATCACATTTCAGGCAATCTTAATCAAATCAACTAACAGCTCAATCATCACCTTGCCTCTAATTGATTTGAATTTTCAGTAAATCATACAGTTTTAAGATACGTCATCCAACACCAACCATTTTTAACCAAAAAGCATAAATGACAACATAACTAATTAACAACCAAAGTTTCTAAAGTCAATGACATGTTAGTTGATCAGCACCTCAATAAAGAGCGTTTAGAGTAGAAAGAAAATTAGCTGAATATAATTGATATTACCTTGCTCCGGAAGCTATGACAGCTCTATGCACCTTCATACCATAATAACTTTTACCTCCAAAAGCTGGAAGAAGAGAAGGATGAATATTTAGGATAGACCTTGGATAAGCACGAATCAATTCAGCTGGTATAAGTTTCAAGTATCCAGCTAAAAGAATGTGGTCAACGTTATATCTCCTGTTAACAGAGAACTTCCATTACTAACAGGAAGAAAGCGTGTAACATGAAACTTAATTTCAAAACAATCACAGATAAAAATAGAGAATCAAATCTTGTGACTACATGCATCTCTGCATGAGCATTACTTTTTGAAATAGCAATCAATCTGAGACAACTTCCTAAAAATTGAATTAGCATGAGCTAACACGATGACACAATACACGGGAAATGTCACAGTGATATCCAGACAAAAGGTTGACTTAAAAAGAAAGATAGACTGAACAATAGTATTTGAAATAACTTACCTGAGAGCAATTACAAGGTCATTTGGAGATAGACCTTCTGATCCATCTTTTGTTGTAGGGAATAAAATAACAGGTATGCTTTTGTCTCTTGCATACTCTGCACCTCCACAACCTGTTGACACAGGAAACTAATCAAAGGAAAAAGAGAACTAAAAACAAACCAATGCAAAACATGAGAAACCTCAAAAGACCATTTCTTTTGAATGTTAGAGGTGAAATTATTAAATAAATTAAATGATTTATTCTTTATATCTATCGGTATTGTCACCGCAAAAGTACAATCATGTAACAAATGGACTACTAAATTTAATTAAGTTTCCTGCGTACACTACTAAATGTGAAGAAAAAGCATCTACATTATGTTAATGGTAATATAAATAGAACACCGCAGTTCGTAGTACAATACATCATTCCCAAAACAACAAAGTACATGAATATTTAACAAACCCATTTTCAAACTACTGCAGTATACTCAAATTAAATGAACAACACAAAACTGGCTGATGATTACAGTACAAAAACCTAGATAATTTTCAGTACCAATGGGAAGTTCATGTATATCAATCATCAAAGTAAAACAAAAGTAAAAAGAGAAAAACTTCTTTCATACAATTGTATGAAGTTTTGTATATGTTCCCAGGCCATTTGTTCGCGGACATAAACTAGTTGCCCATCATCGAATATCCCACTTATTAGAGTGCTATTTCATGTTAAATGCAGCATAATAGAATACCCATTTTACCATTATCCCAGGTATGTGCTTTTAGTTATACCAGTCCAACTTAATTCATTAGAACGTGCACGACATGAAAACTCTAACTACTTGAAAGTTTTGATATGAAGACAGTAAAAGTATATATGTAGTAACACAGCAAATAAACAATTCAATGCTATTGAAAGTTACCAGGTTTGCTTGCCACCAAAACAACAACATCTCCATTGATTGATCCTTGAAGAATTGCTTCATGAATAGACCGGAAATTCGAACCTCCTCCTGATACAAAAATAGCCAGATTTTTTCTTCTAGTCCCTTGTCTCAATTCTACACCAGTGGCAATGCCCATCTCAGCTTTTAAAAGAGTACTACTTCTAAAATTAAATCTCTTCTTAGAGGTTCCAACTTCTGAATTAAACCAAAGATTCTTGGTTTTGAGAGAAACCCAATTTGGGGACTGGTGTGAAGGTAACGAGGAGGACGAAAAATAAGTGGGTGTTGCAGGAAAGTTTGCATTTTTAAATCTCTGAACTGAAGACAATCGAAGATGCAAGCTTTGAGCTTCCATCCTTTGCTTTGATTTCTACAACCCAGAATCAGCAGACACTTGAATTTAAGTCTTGCCAATATGTAAACAGTATTTAAGTCTTCTTTGAGACCTGCAGTATGATCTGAATTATCGACCTACATTTTATGTTACAAAAAAATAAAAATAAAAATTGCTTTGTTGTATATTACTCGATCGGCCAGATCCTCCCTTAAACTACGGATGGACTATAGTTCATCACTGGATTTGGGTTGCAAAGTCTACCAACTTTCAAAATTAGGAGAACAAGATTTGGGCCTTTGAATGAGGTTTTGGGCCTGGGTTGAATGGTAATAGAGAATTGGGTGGTAAAAAGGAATGGAAATATAACCTTTTACAAATCTACCCATACTTAATAACAAAGCTTCTTGAGTTATATTATTGGTTGAGGATAAAATTGGAACAGTGAAATGTTGATACTCTTTTCTATCCAAATCTTGTTACTTTAGACAAGAAAATGGAGCTAGTTTTCTACTAAAATCTTTTATTTTTCCTATCTTCAACAAACTTAGTAGCAATAGAATAGTTTACTTTTCTATCCAATTCCATCTTAAAAATAACTAGGAACATAGTGTAAGAAAATCTAAGTACAAACTGTTGATAACAAAGTCGAAAGCTATCAAACAAGAAATATAATAGCAGCAATGCAATAATAGTGAGATGGAGGAAAAAACGTCCATGTAAAAGCACTAAAAAATTACCTAAATAGGAGTAAAAATTTAAAAAATCACAACAACTTTAGTCGATTTAATTTCTCAACATGCAACTTTTTATTTAGTTTTTCTCCAAACTCCGGTACTAGTTCAGAGTGATATGAGCAAAATTTCTTATAATTGAAACAAAATTTCTTATAATTTTGGATAATCTTTCTGATCCACTTGATAATGATGAGTTTAGCTAGATTGAGTTTACTGCAGTTTGTGTGTGTGTTTTTTTTAAATCTCAAATCATATCAATCGATTGAAAGTTCTCTTTATTGTTCAGATCAATGTTAACATTACTTAGGGATTTTGTGGCGACATCTTATTTTTTGGTTACTTATAAGTGAAATTATAAGTTGAATATAGAATCTATTTGGGAACAACCAATAAATCAGTCAAATTGACTTATCAGTTATTTTTAGAAATTACTTATAAGTTGAATATAGAGCCTGTTTGAGAACGACCAATAAATTAGTTAAATTGACTTATCAGTTATTTTTAGAAATCATGTCCCTGATTACACCCCTTCTGACTGATAACTGATAAGTCAATTTAACTGATTTATTGGTCGTTCCCAAATAGATTCTATATTCAACTTATAATTTCACTTATAAGTGAAACATCAAACTTACCTTTCAAAGTAAAGCTATTAATTTCAAAGTAAGTTGTTCTCCCTGGTACAAATAAAATAAGAATAATCTGAAATGAGTTAGAACTACTAGAGACGAACATTTCATCAAAAGAGAGCATTAGACTGCATATCATTCCTAAGCAAACACTTCCTATTTTCTGCCAAACTCCCAAAATGAATTCACTAGGACAAAATGAGGAAGTTTATAACATATTTACAATTTAAACAAACAGTTTAATCACTGGTTTCCAGTACTATAACAAAAAGGAGCCTGAAATCCACATGATACAGATATTGTTTGTGTATATAAACCACTACAAAATTTTACAATCTGAACTCATATTGCAGACAAATTATTGTAGTAATATTTTATTTAGAGACTAACATGTTAGTACAAAAGAAATATCAGCAGTAGGAGACTAAAATATTTATTTAGAAGAGTAAGCAGTAGACTCCCAAAGCAATCACTTCCTAGTTTCTGCGAAAAGACACGAAAATTCCACTCTGTATTCCTATGTACCTAAACAAAGGGAGAAGAAGATACAGGGAGAAGAAGAGAGATACATCACCTTGTTGCAAAGAGAGTGAATTGGAAGCCCTAACACATCAAACAGTTTCTGAATTCCAATATCTTGATTACTACTTGCATTATTAGTCTGTCCAAAAACTGACTGGGGGGCAACTGGACTACTAGATGACTGCCCAAAAGCTGTTCAGTGATTTAAAAAAATTTATTACCAAAAACATAATTGCAGGGAGAACTAATTAACTTTCAAACACCCTGGAGACAACCATAGAACTTGAGAGATATAATATACATGCTTATGAGTATAAATGTTTTGACCGTTAGGAATAAATGTAAAACAACAAAAGTAGTAACGATAGATGCAAAAATTAAATTCGTGTTTGAACTTTTTTAGGGATACGAGAATTATAACTTCAAAAAAGTAAATAGGCAACACCCACCTTACATTTGGGACCAATTTTGTCTGCTGCGATTTTGGAGGCACTATAATCCCTATTTTAATTGCGCAGGAGGTCAGAAACAGGGCAGGGAAAGAATAAAGGGGACGATCCGAGAGGGGCGGAGGAACTTACCTGATTTGATCTCCTTTCTCACCGACGTCTGGAGAATTCGAGCCGAGGATGACGACGGAGAAAGACACGAACGAGATTGCAGTGAGTCGGGAAGACGGTAAAGGAAGATGAACGGTCCCAAACCCCAGACTACTTTCCAAATAAAGCCCCTACCTCTTACTTTTAAAAATTGCTAGTGTATTTTTTTTTTAAACGAGAGTACTAGTTTTTTTTCGAGAAAATAAATAACATAAATTAATTTTTTACTAACCCAACAGGATACATACTCTATGCCTTTTGATGATTGTTGTGTGTTTGTGTTTGTGTTTAGTATTCTTGTTATGTACTAATTTTGTTACAAGTATCAATTACGGACTTGTTTTTGTAATTATATATCTGTATAAATTAATTTTAAAATTTAATTTTTTTTATAATTTGTATAAATATTAGTTATTATTATTTTACTACACTTTTTAATAAAATTTTATTACAATGAGAAATTAAAAATTTTAAAACTCTAAATAACTTACTTTTATTATATAAGAATCGTAATTGATTACAAATATATATATATATATAAAGGTGACACTTTTATAAAAGTGTTGTCTTTTTTTATAAGTAAAGGCGACATTTTTACAAAAATGTTGTCTTTTCCTATTAAAAAAGTAATATTTTATAAAAGTGTTGTCTTTTCTTATAAATAATGGCAACACTTTAGTAAAAGTGTTGTATTAGACATTTAAATGCGACACTTTTTAAACTTTGTCGCCTTTTATATTAAAAAACAACAATTTTAAAAGTGTCGCATATGAAATGTTGTCATAGGTCTATTTTGTTGTAGTGTGGGGTGAGGAAGGACTCTTCATATGAACTGAGAAACTTAACCCCTCAAACAAATTGGTTGGATTCTGTTTATTTCCTTCAGGGTCTGCAGAGTTTTCATCATTTTTATCAGAACCTTGAGGTATTTCAAAACGAAAAACCTGAGTTGGTTTATTCACTTTTTTTCGAGGAGTCACTCGCCAACATGCACCTGACCTCCTACGATTGACATTTAAAAGATGGTGTCTACCAGGGGTATGTTCCTCCTCTAAGCTTTTAATCATAGGTGTCTTGCCCTTATCTACATGTCCTGGAGTAGGTGGGTTCATCTATAAAAGAAACATAACTTAAATTAATATCATCTTAAAATTTATAATAAAGATTTAGCATACATATTAATACTGTAGTAGGGTGTACAATATATTCAAAGTGAATTGTCCTATCTCATAACCTTATATCTTATTTAATCTAATAGCCTACAAACAGTCGAGAATCAACCTAGACATATGTTTCCTATTCTTCATACAATCATTTCTTTATCCTACTAAATCCCAATTTCTATTTTCCAATAGAGAACATGTCTCATAACTGGTGCTTGGCTCTGCTACCAACTGTGGATGCCCCAAAAATCCCCTAAAGTCGGGCCTCGGACACTGCCAGTAATATGGGTGACAGACCCCCAAGGTCCCCAAGCTGGAACCCCGAGCTCCGCCAAGAAACACAAAACAACAACTCAAAAGCGACAGATACATCATAGCCAAGCATTTAATAATCATATGAGAAAATATTCTCAAATACATCATGTACAAAACTTAGAAGTTTACAACCTCTTACAAAAAACTTCAAAGTTTAATAAACAGACTTCAGCGGAAACAAAACTTTAGATGGCCCATCTGGTCTTTCAACCTAAACATTTCTATGACGACCTTCTGTTTCACTTTCCCTCCAAAGGCCAACCATAGGAGAGAAATCAAGAAACTCTTACCACGCCATTTTCTCTTTTCCTTTATTAGGCGACTAGGCCTTCATGACATAACCTGAAAAACATTTCATAACATTCCACATGAGCGTTTACGCTCAGCAAATATATATTCGTAAGCAAGAACAAATATTTCAAGGGCTTTAATATTCATTGAGGTTTGGCGAAGCAATGACAACACCTCCTGATAAATCAATAAACATGTATCATTTAGGGTTCCCAAGTGATATCAAAGATTGACCCTCTTACAATAAATCAGGATTCGGCTTCTCTTCATCAGATAATGCATCACCTGACCAGACTGAACATTATCTGACTTCCTTTAACAATCAAATTTCATCCCAGTTGGACAGTCTGGTCGTTTGATTCCATCATTTGACATACGTAGTCACTTGCAGAAACTGATTAATCTGCAAGGGTTTGATTACTGATGCCTCGGTATCTCATTCCCCATCATCATTGGCCAAAATACCAGGCGAAAGCATTCAACAGCCCTTTAACTTCCCATATGGATATATCTTCTTGAAAACATTTTCTCATTTTGAATAGTCTTGGCGTGTTTGATAATTAAAAGCAGCGACTGCCAACAACATTGGCGTGCCAATAGCGTAACTATATATCCATATGGAAGTTACTCGGGTGTGCATATAAGTTCACGACTTGCAACACCCTTACATCATTTTTTGGTGTGCTAGGGACTTTAAACAACTAGCAAACACTCAATAACACATAGCTCAATAATCAACATCTTTTCACGTACATCGAATCAATGATAGTACGTTACTTAATTATAAAAGAGATCATCATCTTGCATAGGCATTAAAATCATTCATTCACGTAAATCGAAATAATGATTCTACATAATCAGTAAGAAAGAAAGTGGAATGAATATATACTTGCCTTGGTCCTTAGCTAAATTCACTATATTGGTTGCAATAAGGTTTTGTAAAACATCATTGTTGGTATAACATGAGAAATCCACATCTTGAAAGATAAATATGGGAGTATGCAAAATAGGGGATGATCATCAGGGACTGAATTAACCATCAGGGGATTAATCATCCATCAGGGAAATAGTCAAACATCAGTGGGTACTTATTCGTCAACGACTAACAAATATCTCATTAGAGACTAATGATGTCATCTTAACCCATCGGAGACTAAGGATGACATCATCAGAGACTATTTAACCCATAAGAGACTGATGACGTCATCTTAACCCATAAGAGACTAAGGCTGATGTCATCATTGGAGACTAATTAACTCACAAGAGACTGATGACATCATCTTAACTTATAAGAGACTAACACTGACGTCATCATCGGAGACTAATTAACCCATAAAAGGCTGTTCGTAGAACTTGTCTCTGTTATAAAAGAAAATCTTTCAAGAACAAGAATGATGCCCATAAATGAACAAACTCAAACCTAGGATGCAATAAAGTCCTACCTGTTGTGTGAAAACTTCTTTTCATAAACACAAAACAACATACTCTTTTAAAAGTTTTATTCTTTCCTAAAGACTTAGCACACACAGCCACTACTCTCGGATGTCATGCAAAAAAGGAAAAAACAGAGGAGAACTTAAGATTCTTACCTCTTGACTTTGATGGAATAGATTCAAAGCTTGTCTGGAAGAAATTGTCCAAAAGAAAGAACTTGAAATTGTATAAAGATGGTAGGTTTAAAGAAGAACTTTGGAAGAGAAATTTTTAGAAAATAGATTAAAATTTTACCTCCAAATGAGGTATTTATAGCAGGCTGAAATTTAGCTTTGAGATAAAATCATTGGTTAATAAAAAGGCTACTCATCATGATTCTTAAAAGCTAATACATGTAACAAGCAGCTGCTGTCCTTCATGCACATAAGCTAGTCACTTAAGCAGCTTCCTATCTAATTAATATATGTACACATGATGTAGTCATAACTACGTAAGCTATTAAGTTCTTCATGGGACTTACTAAACTGGACGCTTGGCTCCTTCAAGCAATAACAAATGTTACCAAACATATAAACATAATTTGCTTGTCCTTATAATCAACATCCATCAAAATATAACCCTTTAATGGGTCCAAAAATATTTAAACATTCAAAAACATCATATATTAACTATACATGTTAATTAAAAAACAAATATGAGTAAATAAATTATTTATAGATAAACAAAATTTTTAGGTCGTCACAATAATTTTAGTCTGGTGTAGTATCAAAAGATAATTTTGTTCTTCAGAGGATAATTATCGACCGTTGAATAAATGAAGCATTAGAAGATAATTTTATCTTTGGAGGATAATTATCTACCGATGATAAAAAACAACAACGGTTATTTTATCCTCTCATGATTTACTCATTAGTAGATAATCATCTGCTGGTAGCAGAAGTTAAAATATTATTTGTTGATGACTCAACATCATCAGTAAATAACATTATAATTTATGAGTGAGTGGAATTTTGATTGTTTTAATACAAACGTTGACCAATCTCTATTTCTGCTAGAATGAAGGAGGTTAGTACTGATCCAACTCCTTCTTCCCAAGTAGCACAACCCTCTACATCAAAGTCTACAACCAAAGCTACCTCATCTGTATCTCAAAAGACAAAGGTGGTAAAAAGAAAACAACTACCATCGATAACAACTGGGGGGGGGGGGGGGGGGGGGGGGGGGGGGGGGGGGGGTGAGCCATTAGAGGGAGTGATAAGAAAGAAAAAGAGAATAGTGAGAACCCTCGGAGGCCGCTCAATATCATCTCAAAAGGATATTGAATCAATAAGGAAAAACACATCTCTAGGTGCATCATCTCAAAAGGATGTGTCTATTGAAAATAGTCCACTTCTAAGGACACATATATTTGAGTCTACACAATCTATACCTTTAAATACCTTTCAGAGGAAGAAAAAGAAATAGGTTTTGGTTAATGATCAATTTTCACTGAGTGCACACACATTGATTCTCAAATTGATGTTCCTCTTTCTTCTGCTTAAAAGGAGCAGCCAACACTCAATATTACATTTATTCTTTCTTCTTCTCCCTTTGATATTTCTTTTGAAGCAATGGAGAAAGCTATCATTCCATTGGTTTCAGATTCTCCAGTAGTTCAATCATTGGAGAAGCCAATTCTTGAAGCTGAAACACCAATAACAGCTCCCACCTCATCATTGGATAATACATTTGTTATTTCTCGAGCATCCACTAATGTAAAACATTCACTCATAACACTTTCTACACCTTCTAGGTCACCCACAACAGGAAAATTTAATATTTTTAGTGAACTTGTGAGAAGATATAATGAAAGTCAGGCCTTGTGTCTGGAAAAAAGAGAGGAAAAGAACTTAGTACAAAATCAAAAGAGTGAGTATGAAAGGCTGACCTTAGAAGGTCAAACAAAAGGAAGGGTGTGAGCAATGATGAGATCCTTAAAGAAAAGAACACAGAAAAATCTTACTTTTCTGCACGTGATTTTCTCAAGCATGTGTTACCTCTTTCTATAGCTGCAACTCATGTATCCTCTGATCCTAATGCTGATCAGACATCAGAGGATAATGAGAGAAGCCCTCAACCAATGGACGAAACACTCTAGATTCTAGCAGATATGTCAAATGCAGATTTTGAAACATTATATGGTCTTCAACAAAATAGACTGTCGGCACTGAAGTCTCAAACTATAGATGAACATGAGGCTGGAGAGGAACCAGTGGAGAATGTGGATGCTTGGTTGGATGCAAGCTTCACAAATAATTTGGATGAAATAGATGCACTACTTAGATATGATTATTTGACCACGCTAGGGTCAAGTGTAGTTGAGCTCACTCCACAAACTGTCTATAAGGCATTGACCAATACTTAAAAGAAAAACGTGAAGCTCTAACACTTCATGATTAATGGTCTTAGGACTGACCTCAAGTATGTTAAAGAAAAGGTGGAGCTGGAAGTAGAGAAGATGATAAGCTGCAATGAAGGTCTTCTTCCAATGAGGATGCTCAATTTCATAGAGAAGAAACTACATAAGCAGTCCAAGTCCAAGAAGAGACTTCAAGCCTTAAAATCTACTATTCAGTCCATCTTAGTCTCTCAAACTCAACTATCTGAAGACATTTAAGAGCTGAAGAAACTCGTCCTACTACCTAACCCAAAACATGCTATGTCTCCTTCTTAGCCTCAACATGATGATGTCAAAAAGGATGAGAGTAATCAGGTAAGTGGAAGTCAAATTGCAAATGTTGATGAAGTCATGGGAAGAGTAGTCAAAACTCCTCACTTAGAGACTGTGGAGAGGTTGATGGGTTAATGGCTCAATTGGCCAAAGGTACATAAATAAGGAGGAATAAGGAAATGGAAGAGAATGAAAAGAGAGCTAAGATAAGATTAAGTAGAATTAGAACATCAAGATCATCTCCGTCTTCAGCTGCTCAGACTTCAATCAATCAAAGTCAAATCTCCAAGGACACTCAAACAATTATTTTTCTTGGCCACTCATACTCTGGTTATTCCTTCCTATTAGAGCAAAATAAGCTAAAGTGTTTGTGGGGGGAGGGGGGGTTTAATACAAACACCACAACTTTTTTGAACTGTTAAAGCTTGAAAAGCACACGCTGGAATAACTACAATATCTAGAAAAACAGAAATGATATTTGATATGAAAAACACAGATTCAAGTTAAAATAGTTGTATTATAACGTGTGTTTTTCTGAGAATCTGTTATAATCACTACATGATTAAACAACTACAATTCTGTAAAGATTTATAGCTTCTTTTCTCACACACTAGCTACGTATTTCTCTTTGAATATTTCTATCAAGAACTATTACAAAGCTTCTCTCTAGTGTATAAAGATTTTCAGCGAGTTTCTAAGTTGTTGTTTATTTTGTATTTATTTTTCTCTGCTTCTTTTTGTATGCATGTAACAACTTTCGTATATGTATATGAAGTCAGTGATAGAACCCATGTGCTTGACATGCTTCTTTTTCATCGTAGCCGCAGTAAGTCTTGTCGTTGTCCTTTTGAAAATACGTGTCAAACTGTTATTGGCTAGTGTTGCTTCTATTTCATTCCTTGATCTTCATGCATTTATTGCTTGAGAGTTGTTATTGGATCACCATATTTCAAGGAATATCTTATTAGTTATATCATTTGCTTCCGAGCCAAGTATCAATGATTTGCATGTAAGTCTTGATGACGAGTGGACTAGGTCATAACCATCCCCTGATGACAAGCCTTGATGTTGACTTGATCAATGCTTCTGGATCCCCTGATGACAAGCCCTGATGGAGACTTGATAAGTGTTTCACTATCCACTGATGTTAATCATTGATGTAGAATTAGATAAGTGCTTCTTGATCCCCTGATGTTAAGACATACTTGTATCCATTGATGACATCCACTGATGCAATGTTTAGCAATCCCCTTGACGGTTCCCCTGACAGGTTTTTCCATCTATGTTGTCCCTTGATAGGTTCCATTAATGGGTCATTCCGCTGATGGTTGGTCTATCGATGTCATCCCTTGATGCCGAGTTTAGCCTTCCCCTGATGGGTTGTTCCTTTGATGCCGAGTTTAGGTTTCCCCTGACGGGTTCCCCTGATGGTGTCATCCCTTAACGGGCTCCCTTGACGATGTCATTCTCTAACGCAGTATTTTAGGCTTCCCCTGATGAGTTCCCCTTATGGGTTTTTCCATTGATGCCTTTTCAAATACTAAGTCCTTTAACCACTAATACTTTGTTGGCTTTTACTAGAACATCTGATGTGTGAAATAGTTGAACTTTAAGTAACAACAGACATCCTTTGTCACTATTAAGTCCTTTTTAAATATCCACTTATGACTTCCCTAGTGCAGTTAAGGCTATCCCCTGATGGACTGAGTTGTCCATCAGTGAATACTTTTTTGTGTAAGTATACTCAGGTTTATAGAATACCTTGTGTATTTACAAATACACATTTATTTACTAACATCTAAATCAACATCAACAACATTTATATCTCCTGGAGGCTTAGGCTGAGTCTTCTTGGAGGCTTTTAGCTTGACATTTTTTTCTTCATGCTCTCCTCTTCCTTCTCTTTTTCCACAGCTAGTTCCTCCTCTTATTGTAGTTGTTGTGCATATAGTGCATCAACTTGCACCAACTTTTTATCCCGAGGAAAGAAAAACTTTCATATCTATTAGGGCTTCAACTGGTGTTGGAAAGTGAGCTGTTTTCATTGCATCTCCAAGTAGCTTAAGTTGTCTTGATTGAATGGTGTTTTTCTTTTTAGGATCTTCAATCAGGATACCCTTGCCCTTGTCCTTGGCCTTTGGAGCTTGTTGTGAAGAAGGAACAGTTATATCCCCTGATTGTTGATGTTGAGGTTTCTCAGCAACAACCCCTGATGAAGTGTTTGAGGATTTCTCCCCCTTTTTGGCAGCATCATCAGTGGTAGTTGAGAGTCAGGTAATGACTTGAAGAATTTCTTATAGGTTGTCAGTCATGGTCAGTTGCAGAGTCTCTATCCTTTTCAATTTGGCATTGAAGGAAGATAGTTGTTGATCAACACTATCATGGAGCTTCTTGAACTTGAGCAAGGAATGGCTGGAAGGCATAAGAATCTACAACATTTTGTACATGGGTAATCTTTTCTGTGAACATGGTTTGTAGCTTTTGAGATTCAACGTCCATAGATTGACCTAGCATGATCTGTGATTTTAGAATCTTGACTAGGACAAGGTCTGTAGTACATAAAAGTTCCTGTTTGAGAAGCTTGATTGTATCAGACAATTGATTCTTCTAATAGTAAAAATCAACTCTCATGGGTTGTAAAAAATCACCCACAGGAGTGTCATCTTTATCACTACTTAAAGAACTAGGAGTATGTACAATATCCATATTTTCTCTATGTTCTTTATTTACAAGGATCTCATCTTTATCTCTTTCTTGTTCTCCTTTTTCTGTGTTGTCTAAGGCATCACTCTGTACCTCTCATTTTTCATTGCCTTCTAAGGCGGTAATCTCTGTTTCTCCTTTTGCCAAGGTCTTCTCATAGGGTTGACCTTGCCTCTCTTCACTGTGTATTCTCTCAGTCTCACTTAAAATTGTCCTAATTGGGCTCCTATTAGCAATGGTCTCATCAACTCTGGACAAAGTTAATAAGACATTTGCAACAAGTGTATCCACAGTTGAGAGTTGAGAAAAAGAAAGAGATTGTTGTGTATGTATAATGGGGAAACTATAAGTACTTATTGCATAAGTATTTATAGTTTTACCTATAGCCCGCTGAGTGATCATCGATGATTGAATCATTTAGGAAAGAATCAATCATTAGTCAATCATGATTCTCAATCACTGGATCAACTCGAATTGGCTCCTCCATATTGAGAGAATGGAGGATCTGATGTCATGACACGTAGAGTTTGTGCTATGTTATCTGAAAAAATTTGAGGTAAAGAAAATGAAGGGAGAGGTGTAGAGTGGATTGTTGGCTGGATCACAAAGTGTGGAGGTGATCCATCAAAAGAAGTTGTGTGTGCACTCACTATATCAGTTATCTGCCAGTGGCTCTTAGAGACTCCGATGAGAGTTTCATCAAGGTCTGTGGTCAGTGTATATGCCTCACTCAACTTTGTCCCTGACTGGGGGACTTTGTTCAATAACTGAGTCCTTTTGAGAAGAAATAGTTAGAGATATGCTTAATTCCTTATTAAGGTCAATATCATGTTGGGAGGATACTGTTTGGTTGGGTTTATGGTCAACTCTCTTAGCTTTCTTCTTCTTCTTCGACATCTCCAAGCCAACTACTCTCTCTCCTTACTCCCCCTCAGTTAATGTGGTTACTTCTGAGGTTTTTCTTTTAATGCCCTTAGTCATTTGGGAGACTAAGGGTTGGGCTATAGAGAGTGATTGATTGAAACCTATTGAAACTACTTAGGTAGGCTGAGAAGTGGTAGTGATATTGACCATTGTAGTTGAAATAGAAGAAGTAGGAGGTTGAGAAGGAGAAGGGAGTGCAATGATTACCTGTTCCATGTGGGATGGAAGTACAAAAGGCTTTGCCATATAAGCTTTCTTTATTATCTGTATGAATAAGTTTTTTGTTTGCATATAACTTTGTATGGCTATGTCATTCTCAAAAGAAATATTAGGTATTTGATCTTTGATGAGCATGGATAAAAATCTGATGTAATACACTTCTAATTTCCTAGACGTATAGCTACCCATTTTGTTAACCAGTTCAACAAAAAATAATTTTCCTATATCTATTTTTACATTTTTGATAATGGTATATGCAATTTTCAGAGTTAAAGATGTTATTACCTCAAAATTAGAGGACTTACCTGAGAACATCTTTGTGATTGTATCAAAGAGATAAGAGACTTCTCTTTTCACGTTTACCCTCTTGAGATTCTTGAACTTCAAAGCTACATTGTTTGGAGAGTTGTATCCCAGTTCTCTCAAGAAGTTCAGTAGTTCAGCATCATTTGACACTTCCGCAAAGTCTTATGTAGGCAATCCCATATCAGAATTAAGGAATTATTTTACCCTTTGCAGAAGAAATTTTGAACGAGATCCCCTTGACAACGTCTGGCCGTGTTGAAGAATACATAAACTTGGCGTTTGACCAGAGTTGTGATATTGCTTCACCGGACATCTCATCATCGGTAAATATGGCTTTGCTATACTTTGAGTTGAATAGATAACGCATCATAGATTTGAAGCAAGCATCTACCTCGTTGATATCCGAAAAGCCCACAAAATTTGTTTGTAGAACCATTAGATTTCTCTGTATGCATTGAGTAGTGCTTGGTGCCATTGAAACTATTGGTGATTTGAATCCTAGGGTTTCTGTGAAAATGATATATATATATATAGAGAGAGAGAGAGAGAGAGAAAGCTCGAGCAGTTGTTAGAAAGAGAGTTTAAACGTTTGGCATGTCTTAAAAAAAAGAAATGAATATGAATAGTTTTTCAAAATTAGTCCCTGACGACACGTCATCAAAGATTAGAGTTTGTTCTGTGAAGCTATGTCATCAAAGATTAGTGTCTACTCTGTGATGACACGTCATTAGAGAGTAGTATCTTCTCTGTGATGGCAACTCATCGAGGACTAAGGAGTATCCCCTAATGCACGGTCATCAGAGACTAGAGACTATCCTGTGATGCCAAGTCATTAGATATTAGTGTCTGATCTGTGATGCCAAGTCATCAGGGACTAAAAAGTATCCTCTGATGCACTGTCATTAGAGACTAGAGACTATCCTGTGATGCTACGTCATCAGAGACTAAAGACCATCCCCTGATGCATCCAAACACAAACCCTGATGAAAATTTTATTTTATTGTGTGTATGTGTGTGTATGTATATAACCACACACATATAACATTGTTAGAAAATAACACAAGATAAATTAGAGATACCAGTGCTTGAGCACTTGATAGATTGAACCACTCTAACAATTTTCTGGCATGGCTTCAACAAGTTGATTAATTTTTATCTTGCATAATTCACCATTTCCAGCTCTCCCACCAGATTGTTAAAGGTGGCTTCATCGAGAGCCTTAGTAAAGATGTCTGCTAGCTGCTTGTTTGTTGGTACAAAATTTAGTTCAATAGTCCCCATTCATAAATATTCCCTGATAAAGTGATATCTAATCTCTATATGTTTAGTTCTAGAATGTTGTACAGGGTTCTCAACAATGACAATGGCACTTGTGTTGTCACATAAAATTGGAATCTTGTTAAAATTTAGGCCATAGTCCAATAACTAATTTTTCATCCATAGGATTTGTTCACAACAACTTCCAGCTACAATATATTCAGCCTCAGCAGTAGAAGTTGATATTGAATGCTATTTTTTGTTGAACCAAGATACAAGCCTTCCATCTAGAAATTGACAGCTCTCTATGGTACTATTTATATCAATTCTACATCCTCCAAAGTCAGCATCAGAATATCCAATCAACTCAAAACCAGACTCCTTTGGATACCAAAGTCCCAATTCAGTTATGCCCTTGATGTACCTCAAGATTCTCTTCACAGTAATTAGATAGGACTCCCTTGGGTCAGCTTGATACCTTGCACAAAGACATGTTACAAACATAATATCAGGCCTACTAGCTGTTATATACAATAAAGTACCAATCATTCCCCTATAAGTCTTTAGATTAACTTTCTTTCCATTCTTATCAGGGTCAATCTTGGTTGTTGTGGCCATTAGTGTCTTTGCTACCTTCGAGTCTTCTACGTCAAATTTATTGAGAAGTTCTTTAGCATACTTTGACTGATGAATGTAAATAACTTTTTCAAAATTTCTCCCTGACGACACATTATCAGGGGGCGGTGTCTATCTTTTGATGCCACATCATCAAGGACTAAAGAGAATCCCTTGATGAAATGTCATCATGGACTAGATACTTTCCCTTGATGCGTCCAAACACTTAACCCTGATCTGATACTGATGTAGTACACATGACCCTTATGTACACCCCCTGACCCTGATGCGCATCCCCTGATCCTGATGTAGTACACATGACCGTTATGTGCACCACCTGACCCTAATGCACATCCCCTGATCCTGATGCACATCATTTTAATTATTTTAATTAAATAATATACAAAACATATAAACATAAAAATGTTTCAGTATCAATGAATGTCATGATGAGTTAGAGATACCAACATATTAGGACATGAACATTTGTATCATTTCATCACTTGTTTGTCACACTCTTTACTTTGAAAAATTCGTCATTCCCAGCTCGCCCACTAGATTGTTGAAAGTGGCTTCATCAAGAGCTTTGGTAAAGATGTCTGCCAGTTGCTTGTGTGTTGGTACAAGTGTAGTTTTATTGACCGATTCATGACATGTTCCCTGATAAAGTGATATTTGATTTCTATATGTTTGGTTCTGGAATGTTACACAGGATTTTCAGCAATAGCTATAGCACAAGTGTTGTCACACAAAACTGGAATTTTGTTGAGATTTAGGCCATAGTCCAATAACTGATTTTTCATGCATAGGATTTGTGCACAGCAACTTCCAACTGCAATATATTCAGCCTCAGCAATAGATGTTGATACTGAATGTTGTTTTTTGCTAAACCAAGTTACAAGCCTTCTACCTAGAAATTGACAGCTCCTTGTGGTACTTTTTCTGTCAATCCTGCATCCTCCAAAGTCAACATCAGAGTATCCAATCAATTCCAAATCAAACTCCTTTAAATACCAAAATCCCAACTCAGTTGTGTCCTTGATGTATCACAAAATTCTTTTCACAACTATGAGATGAGACTCCCTTGGTCAGCTTGATACCTTGCACAAAGACATGTTGCAAACATAATATCAGGCCTACTTGCTATCAAATACATTAGAGAAACAATCATTCCCCTATAAGTCTTTAGATCAACTTTCTTTTCATTCTTATTAGGGTCAATCTTGGTTACTATGGTCATAGGTGTCTTTGCTACTTTTGAGTCCTCCATGTCAAATTTCTTGAGAATTTCTTTGGCATACTTTGTTTGAAGAATGTAAATTCCATCAGTGACTTGTTTAACTTTCAGCCCCAAGAAATAAGATAGTTTACTCATTATGCTCATTTCATATTTGTTTTGTATGAGCTTAGAGAACTTCTCACACAACTTAGTATTAGTGGATCCAAAAATGATATCATCAACATAGATTTGAACCAAGATTAAATGACCTTGGTGTTGTTTAAAGAACAATGTTTTGTCAATGATACCTCTTGTAAACTTGTTTTCCACTAAAAACTTAGACAATGTGTCATACCAAGCTCTATGATCTTTCTTTAGTTCATAGAGTGCTTTCTCTAACTTGGAAATATGATTTGGAGATTTAGAAATTTCAAACCCTGGAGGTTGTTGGAAATACACCTTATGTTCTAATTTTCCATAGAGAAAAACACTTTTCACATCCATTTGATAAGTCTTGAAGTTTGAATGTGATGCATAGGCTAAGAAAATTCTTATAGCCTCAAGTTTGGCCACTGGTGCAAAGGTCTCATTAAAGTCAATCCCTTCCTCTTGAAGATATCTTTTTACCACCAATCTTGTCTTATTTCTTATAACAATGTCAGCTTCATCTATCTTGTTTCTAAATACCCAATTGGTGCCAATTATAGTTCTGTTTTTAGGCTTTGGCACCAGCTTCTATACTCGATTTCTTTCAAATTGATTCAACTCTTCTTTTGCCTTGGTATGGAAACCTACTAAGTGAGAACTTTTAAATTCAAAAAAACCCCAAAATTAATAAAAAAAAAATGGGTAATCCTGAGGCAAATCCTCTTTTTCAAAAACAAACAAAGGTTGATAAGGCAAAAAATGATCTAATCAGCATCTTGCATGGCTTCTTCAAATTTTCTTTGGCTCAATTTGAGAAAGAAAACAAACATATAGGCACTCATTAGATGTAGCTTTCCTGGTTTTCACTCTTTGGTTGGGATCACCAATGATCAATTCTGTTGTATAATTCCTAGACCATTTGGGCTGGAGGAGGGGGGGGGGGGGGGGGGGGGGCGGGGGGGGGGGGGGGGGGGCGGGGAGGGAGAGTCTGGATGAACTTGCATGATCATCATTTCCTCCCCCTAAGTTTGTGCTACTAGCTTCTGAGAAAACTCCCCCTGAATTTATGCTTAAATCAGGGTTAAAGTTATCCTTTGTTAGGTTTTAGAACATTTGATGATGATTGGCTTTAGATTACTTAGAGTACAAATGTATAGAAAGTGTTAATTAGTAATACTGAAGTTTTGTAGCCAGTAGTTATCTCTTTGATTGTAATTCATTCATTCTTTGTAAAGAGATATAATTATTTCTTATTTGTAAGTAACTGCTGAAATAGAGTATCAAAGCTTCAGAAAGTCAAAGTGTGTATTTGATCCGTTAGAGTTTACAAAAAGGCTTATCGGAGACTAGGGAAACTTGTCAGAGACTGAGGATTTTTTATTTATCAGAGATTAGTTTTGCCTGTCGGAGACTAAGGCTTACGTCATTAGAGACTAAGTCTGAAAGAGTTGGAGACTAAACCTTACGTCATCGGAGACTAAAGTTAAATGCATCAGAGACTAAACTGACGTCATCGGAGACTAAACTTTAAAGCATCAGAGACTAAATAACACTATCGGAGACTATACAATCTGACGTCATCAGGGACTAAAAGCACCGGAGACTAGTGATGACGTCACCAGAGACTAAATATGAAGCATCAGGGACTAATTCTTATTTATTTCCTGAGAGATACAAAGTTCGAATTGAATAAGGATTGTCTTCTACGTAAAGCAAGATATTATTGAAGATGTAGCTGGAAAGGAAACTAACCAGAAATCTCTTCCTAATCAAAAAGGAAATATTGTATTTGATTCGAATAAGGAAGCTGAATCAATATTGATTCAGAATGGAAAAAATATAGAAAAAAATAGTTTTTTGAAGAGAAGCTGTAATTAGTTTTACAGAGAAGAAAATTGTAAGTTGAAGCTGTATAGGTTTTTCATTGTTTTGTATCTTTTCCTATATAGAATAGAAAAGAAGCTGATGATCACATTGTTGTGATTGTTAGAATTTGTAATCAGTTGTGAAATCGATATAACAATTGTTTATAAATTGATTTGAGTTCTTGTTCTTTATATTTCACAAGAAAATTAAATTTCTTAGAGAACAAATAATTCAAAAGGTATTCAAAGAACTTGTATTCAACCCCCCTTCTACAAGTTCTTGGCATCTCACTGGAAAAACATCCTTTTATGGTGAATTCCATGATGGATTATCCCCTGATAGAGGGTTTCCTGATCTGTTGTCTAGGAAATTTACTCTATCCACTAAATGAGCTTCTTGGAGGGTTGGATTGACATCAGGGATGGTTAGTTCCTCCATTTGATTGCAAACATCAGCTCAATTCTCTTGATCATCAAAATCATCTTCATTTTCGAATCTGAGCTCTTCATAAAAACCAGGTTCTTCAAGTCCAGGAATTTCTTGATCATCAAAAGCTACATTAATAGACTTCATCACTACCTGGAACCTTTTGTTGTAAATCCTATAGGCCTTAGATGTCAGGGACTAACCTAGGAAAATTGCTCCATCAGCCTTTGAGTCAAATTTTCCTAAGTTTTCACCAAAGTTCCTTAATACAAAGCATTTGCATCCAAAATATGAAGGAACTTGATGGTTGGCTTTCTCTCTGTCATTAGCTCATATGGTGTCTTGTTGTGAGTCCTGTTGATTAAAGACCTATTTTGAGTTAAGCAAACAATGGTTATTGCCTCAGCCCAAAAGTAGGTAGGAATTTTTGCCTAGTTGCTAAGAATCATGATGAGCAGCCATTTTACCGTCCAGATTAACCAATCACTTTATTTCAAGGCTTAATCTCAGCCTACTATAAATACCTCAGTCGGAGGAACATTTCAGTTTCTTTTCTAAAGATTTTCTCGTCCAATGTTCTTCTTTAAATCTACCATCTCCATATAACTCCAAGTTCTTTCTTCTGGGCGATTATTTTCAATCAGGCTTTGATTTCTTTCGTCAACCCAAAAGGTAAGAATCTTATGTTCTCCTCTGCTTTTCGTTTTTATGAAAATATTAGCCGTGCATACTAGATTTTCAAGGAAGAACAAGCTTTAAAAGAAAGGTTACGTTCTGTTGCATATGCATGTTCATGAGACATCCTAGGTTGAGTTTGTTCATGTAAGGCCTTTCATCGAATCGGAGATAAGTTCTAAAGTTAGTCTCTGCTGAGATAAAGTTAGTCTTTAACGAGATAACATTAGTCTCTGATGAGTTAATGTTAGTCTTCGATGAGTTAATATTAGTCTCTGATGGAGTTAATCTCTGACGAGTTAACATTAGTCTCTGATGAGTTAATGTTAGTCTCTGACGAGCAAATGTTAGTCTCTGATGATGACGTCAGCCTTAGTCTCTAATGAGTTAAGATGATGTCATCAGTCTCTTATGAGTTAATTAGTCTCTGATGATGTCCTTAGTCTCCAATGGGTTAAGATGACATTATTTAGTCTCTGATGAGATATTTGTTAGTCTCTTACGAGTGGAATTTTTACCTGATGGGCAACCTTATGCCCTGATAACTATTTTCTAATCATAATAGTCATCTTTTAAGTTGGATTTCTTATGTTGTATCAACAATGATATTTTACAGAACCCTTTTGCAACCAGTATAATGAATTTAGCTAAGGACCAAGGCAAGTATATACACTCATTCCACTTTCTTTCTTACTGATTACGTAGAATCACTATTTCGATTTACGTAAATGAATGATGTTAAAGCTTACGTATGATGATGATTTTATTCATGATTAAGTAACGTACGATCATTGATCCGATGTACGTGAAAAGATGTAATTGATTGAGTTATATGTTATTGGATGATTGCTAGCTGTTTAAAGTCTCTAGCACACCAAAAGACAATGATGATGATGCAAGGGTATTACAGTCGTGAACTTACATGCACACCTGAGCAGCTTCCGTATGGGTGTATAGAAAAATCATCGGCTGTCTACTTTTAATTGTGGAGCACGCCAATGTGTTTGGTAATCGTTGTTTTAATTGTAGAAGATGCCCATTTAAACTGAGAAAATGTTTTCAAGAAGATATACTCCGTATGGGAAGTTAAAGGGCTGTTGAATGCTTTCGCCTGGTATTCTGGCCAATAATGATAGAGAATGATAGATCGAGGCAAGACGTCGATAATCAGACTTTTCGCAGACCATATGCTTTCTGCAAGTGACTACGTATGTCAAATGATGGATCAAACGACCAGGCTGACCAGCTGGGATAAAATTTGATCGTTAAAGGAAGTCAGATGATGATCAATTTGGTCAGGTGATGCATTATTTGATAAAGAGAGGGCGAATCATGTTTTATTGAAACAGGGTTAACCCTTGATATCACTCGGGCACCCTAGATGATATATGTTTATTGATTATCATGAGGTCAATAACATTGTTTCGCCCAACCTCGAAGAATATAAAAACTTTTGAATTATCTATTTTTCTTGCCTATGAATATATACTTGCTTAGCGTAAACACTCATGTAGAATGTTATGAATGTTTTTCAGGTTATGTCGTGAAGGCTGAATCGCCTAATAAAGAGAAGGAGAGAATGACATAAAAATGTTTAAGTTGTAAGGCCGAATGAGCCATTTAAAATTTTGTTTCCGCTGCAGCTTGGTTATGTTCAAACTTTGAGGTTTTGTAAGATGATGGAGACCTTAAGATTTTGTAATGTTGTATTTGAGAATATATTTCTCGCATGAGTGTTGTAAATGCTTGGTTGTGTTGTTTTCTTTGCCTTTAAGTGATGTGTTGTAGTTTTTTGGCGTGACCCGAGGTTCCAACTTGGGGATCTCAGGGACTGTCACCCACATTGCTGACAGTGTCCAAGACCCGGCTCGGGAGATTTTCCGGGGGGGCCACAACATAAGATCGACTTTTTTTTTTTTTTATATAATTTTAGAACAGAGGGAGTATGTTTAGTAATATTTTATTACTTTATTATATATATATTTTTTGGTTTGTGGAATATGTTATTTTTGAAATTAATAATTAAGGAAGTTATATTTATATTTGAAAGTTATTAATTTTAGAGGGAGCTATATTGATATTTGAAACTTATTATTTTATGGCAAACGTTTTTTTTAAATTTTTATAAACAAAAAAAAAGTAAAAAAATAAAAACAAAAAAAGAAAACGGAAAGTACGTACTGACGTCAACTAGAAGCTTACTCCTTTGTAATATAGTAGTAGATTTGCACATATATTTGTACCTGTCAGCTTGAACTTCAATTTTTTCGATGACAATTGACCATTTTTAACATTAAAACTAAGCATCTATTTATTATTACACAATTATAAAAAGTAGTTCTTGTCGTATCTTGTATGATATTTTTATTGACTATAACATTGCCGGTTTTATATTTATAAAATAGTTAAAAAAAAGATCAACTTAAATTTCAAAATTAAATTTTAAAAAATAGAAAATATAAGGAGAGAAAGAAATATTCCCCACACTAGAATAATTAAGGACACACGGGTTTAACTGCAAATAAGCGGCGATTAAAGAGAAATTCACCAAACATTTTGTATTGACAAAAGATGGTGACCTTTCCATGTGAGGGATTAGACATACAACATGAGTCCCTAAGACCAGTAACCTCACCGACTAATGTGACAAAACTAAAATGTGTTACATCAAATTATCTAAAGCTTTATTTTTATTTTACTACAATATGTTTTATTATTTATTCATCATATTGAGAATTGATAAATATACTTCCTCCGTTTCAAAAATTAGTGATATAATTTTCATCTTTCATTTTCTCGATTTGATATCGTTAAAAATTCCAAAATTCGTAAAAAGTAAGGTTTGGATTAGGTTGTATAAAATAGTTTTTTTTTTCCTTCTTATTTTCCCGTTACATTGTATAATATAATCAGGTATCATATGGAATGACTTGTTATTAATATAAGCAGTTAGTAAACCAAAATCTTTATAATTACCTCGGGAATAACGTCGTTGGTACACATAGGTATAAGGACTGGCACATATCTGGACCAATTGTAGGAACGAACATATGAAGTATGTTTAAGAAAATGACGCTATCACCTAGCTAGCTAGTCCTTTTATTTGCGAGGTAAATTTAAAAAAAAATAAAATTAAATGCCCTAATTAAAGACAGATTGAGGAAGCTAGGAGAGTAGCAGTGGCAACTGCAAACTACTTTTATATTCAACTACATAAAATTGAAGGTCAAATGGATGTTAAGATTTATCATTTATAGTTGTGTGCGTAGGTTTTATTTTTATTTTTAATAATTCTAATTATTATAAGTGTAGTATCCGAAATTTAGGAAAATGTGCCTAACGAGAAAGGAATAACCTATAATCGTTGCTGCCACATATGGACCTCTCGACGTTTGCGATAATAGAAACGAGTCAATATCGAGTAGATATAATATAATTGTGTTTAGTTAGATTTGAATAAATGGTAGGGAGTTTAGAAGTAGAAAAGAAGTATATATGATAAAGATAAAGAAATTTGGAAATGAAAAAAAAAATGATAAAGTACGTAAAAAACTTATTTTGTGATCAATGAATTAATAATGTATGTGAAAGGTTAAGATAGAAATTTGAAATTACGCTTAATTTTGTGTAATAGAATTTACACATAATTTTATAAAATTAAGTAAAACAACATTAATAATCAAATAAAAGAGGAGGAAAGGTAGTTAGGATGGGGTTGGTGGGGCGATAGTGGTCAGGGTGAGTGACGAGATAAGTAAGAGTCTGGAAAATTTTCGTAGTTATTTTGTTCATATTTATTAATTATAGTATTAATTAAGATCGAATTTCGATGAAAAAAAAGTAAACTTAAGAAAATGAGATTCAATTACAAATACACAAATTAAAAAACACAAATACACACACACGGGGCTCTGTCACAATCCCACAAGGACAGAAAATAGTTCTAATTTTTATTTTATGCATGCTTTTCTTGTTAAATATGTAATTATCCATTTATGGGATTGTTTGTTAAGCTTTTTTATCTGGTTAAAATGCATAGGGACCTATATGAGAAAATTTGGCACAAATAAATCAAAACAAAAGTTTATTTGAGCAACATTGATAATTTTATATATATATATATATATATATATATATATATTCCGTTGGGTTTTAGCCGAATTCGGACTTCGTGTTCTAATAGAGCTATAGAAGCCTCATTCTCATATTCTTTTATAGGAGTAATGGATTATTAGGACTCTCTCCCTTATAAAATTATAAATATGTTTTGATTTTTTAAGATAAATAATAATATATTAAATTTTAAAATTAATGTAATTTTAAAAAAATTTAAATGTAAATTATGTAATAATTAAAGATTTGTATTATAAAGTATAAGATTATAATATTGTCTTAATTAAAATCAATTAAATTGATATCAATTTAAAGATTAATACATTCTTATTTGATTTAAAAAATTAAAACGCATCTCAAATTTTAAAACAGAACATAGTAATAGATAATTGTGACCTTTTATAATCGTAAAAGACTCGTTACAATCACAAGAAAAAAATAACACAAGCCAATTTCACTAGTTTTTTGACATTTTACAATTTTGTCTTAATTTGCTAAAAATAGATATCTCAAAGTATCAACATTGCATAACTTCTATTTTGTAAATTTGCATGCATATTACATATAGTCAAATGGCTAGCTACGAGATAACTCCGTATAACATTATAGTACATATCAAATTTCAAATTTGTTATGATTTTTTCAATATTCAACGCATTTTTTCTTTAACAAATTTCTTATTAAAACGTAGTTTTCCTTTTCTGAATTAATCGCCAATACAAATATTATTATTGATCGTCAATGCCGAATTAAAATTGATCCTTTATAATGTGACTTTAATTAGAGTTTAGGCCACCATTGGTGTATAAGAGTGCGACAAAGAAACTCATGAAAATGAAAAATTAGACTCAACTTTAATTTTACTAGTTTAATTCTCAAGATATATATATATATATATATATATATATATATATACACTCCTCCTCTTCTAGAAAAAAAATTATATATGGAAATGAAATTTATTTTATAAAGGAGTTTCATTTGGGCGCACACATCACACACATTATTCGTAATGCGATTTTTTCTAGTGTTAATTTTTTATTTCTCCTATCTTATTATTATTGTGATATTCATAAAAGAATTTAATAAATATAAATGTAAATCTCAACCAAATATATTTGTAACTTAATATTCGTGGAAATTAACAAATATATATTTTATTTAAAGAACTGAGGAAATAGTAGACCATAGGCAAGCAACGAAAAAGACATGAAATAGTTGATAAAATTAGGAAGAAGAAAGAAGAGAAACAAAAGCTTGAAAGAAAGAAAGATGGAAAGAGATTGGTAAGAAATGGGGGAAAATAAATTGTAGGTGAAGAAAGAAAGAAAGTGGTAAGAAATGGGTTAGCAACATATTTAGAATTGATAAGAAAGTAGCTAACTAATTGATCTCATTAGTCACCAAATCCTAACTAGTCACATGAAGACCAAAAGACTTGTTTTCTTTAGCAATAACTTTACAAAATTAACACTAGCTAGTTTGAGTAAAGACTTAGTTGTCAACAAAACAAGCTTAGGTAGCTCTAATCTTTATCATTTCTTGATCATTAGTTACTCTCTATTTCATTTCTTGTACACAAAATCAGCTTTATTAGGTAGTAGTTCACTTCAATAAGTTGAATTAATGTTTTGAAATTGGTATATATTCAAATAATCTATTTCTTTTTCTTTTCTTTTTTTGGATAGACAATGGTCTATTTTAAAGAATTCATTTTAGTGTCGAATCTTAAAATTTGTCTAAAATTATATATATAAAAAAGAATGTCAGCATTGATTGACTACTATTTTGATTTTTGAATAATAAAATGTTGTAGTTATTCGAGTCAAGTCGAGACATTGAATTTTAAAAAATATTTATTAACACCATCAATATCATTCTTATTCATGTTCATCAAAAAACAATTATAGTGGTCCAAACTAACAACTTAGAAAATTATAACTTTAGAAACTAACAAAAATGTTAAAATTTCATAAGACCAACGTATTCAAATTTTGTAACAATTCCACACAATTTATTATAAAGAATTTTATTCACCAATAATTTGATTTATTCTACATGCTGTTACTCGATAATATAATTTGTTAACTTTTTGTTTTATAATTTATTGGCTAGAACCACATGTCTAGAAGTCACATTTAGTAATGCTACAAATTATCTAGTAAATACACATTTAAGACAATAGTATTATATCATATAGTATCTCAACAAAATTATTTAGTAAAGGAATCATTTATATGTTAGACTTGATTAAATTGACACAACTCAATTAACTCGGTATAATTTACTCAAACGACATAAGTACATCATCTTTTACACAAAAAAAGAGGGGTTAATTTGAATCACATGTAGGCATTATACTTGCAATTGTATGCTAACCTTATCGTTTATCAAGGTAAAATCTAATTAATGACAAATTTAGTATCAGGGATAATTAAAAAAAAAATACCTTCAATTATGTACTAATTTTTACTTTAGGGATCAATCTTTTAATTTTTGTAATTAAGAGATTCAACTATAGTTAGCTTTCATTTTAGTGATTGTTCTTTTAATTTTGCAATTAAGTGATTTATCTATTGTGTTTTTTAAGTATGATGTAAAAATTGATGTATTAAAGGCATTTTTTAATCAAAAAAATAATTATTTATTATTTTATTTCAGTTACTTAATTTTTAATTGACTTATCCACAAATTTTATTATTCGATAACGTGTCACGATAATATGTCAATTAAAATCATTTTCTAATGAATAATATGATTAAAAATTGAGTAATCAAAATAAAATAATTAAAAAAATGACTCAATTTAAAGAAAACGTAAAAAAGATTATGCAATTAATATTTTTTTTAAATTGAGCCATTTTTTTAATTATTATTTTTTCAGTCACTCAATTTTAATGATATTTTTCATTAAACAATGACTTTAATTGACATGTCATCAACAAATAATAAAAATATCCGGATATGTCCATTAAAAATTGAGTAAATGAAAGAAAATAATTAAAAAAATGATATTTTTTAAATTAAAAAGTGCTTTTGATTCATCAAATTTTAGACCATATTAAAAAAAACATAATAGGTTAATCTCTTAATTGTAAAAATTAAAAAAATGATCCCTAAAATAAAAATTAACTTGTAGTTAAATCCTTTAATTTCAAAAATTAAAAGAACGGTCCGAAAATAGAATTAATTTATAGTTGAATTCCTTAATTACGAAAAAATAAAATAATAGTCCCTAAAGTAAAATTAACTTATAATTGAGGGTATTTTTATATATTTATCCCTTACTATTATAACCCCAATTAAAAATAATTCAAATTTGATTTTGATCTTAAAATTTATCCATCGGTGCCGTACCCTCTATAGGAAATTTATACTTTAAATAAAAAATATTTATACCAAAAGTCATCACACACAGAATGCGTGTATGACATATTACTAGTAATATACGTAGAGGTATGATGCATATATATGACGGTTTAAGTGTTGTAGAGTAGCTTTTTTTTCTTCTTTTCCAACTAAACACATTTACTTCTTCTTGCTTAGCTAGTTTTGTCCTTTGGGTCCTTAATTCCGATCCTTCAATTCCCCACTTCATTAAATGCTAGCTGGAACTTACCGACGGATAACTTCTTCACTTCAAAATTAGGTGAGAAGATCCACGCCACCCTATGTACGTGTATACTCCTTCCACCTCCGCGTCGTTTTGTTTGAGGTTTGATTTTTTTACAAGTTATTTTAAGTAAAATTTTATATGTGTTAAATATTTTAAATGAGAATTAATATCAATTAAAATTTTTAATAAAATAAAAATTTTAATATATAAAAAAATTTACTTAAAATAACGCACAAAAAAAATCAAGCTACTAATAAAAAGGAACTTCGGAGGTATATAATAGCTCCTCCTTTTCATATTTCTTACATCAGATCATAATCTCTAATCTCATACACATATATGTTATATGTACATACACAACGCATAGGAAATTTAGATATTATTGTGGGCGATTTA
>CM025788.1:33104070-33117343 GCA_014636745.2 Centella asiatica
ATATATATATATATATATATATATATATATATATATATATATATAAAGTAATGATGTGTGTGTGAGTTTTTGGATAATAATATCTTGTATAATTTTATTTTTTTTAATTTAGTTTACCACATAAAGACATGGTATGGCACGAGCTGTTGTAGAAGTAGAACTATCATTTTCATATTATTAAGTTTTCATTTTCTTTACATGCATACATACATACATGAAAACATATATATACATTTCGTAAAATGGTGTAAATAAGGATCACGTCCTTCTCATTTCATTCATTAGCTCTATTTTATTACTCCGTACATTATATGGAGTATTAGCTAAAAAAAGTAGTACGATAATATTCTGCAAATACAAGCTATTAACTCACAATTAAATAAAAATAATTTTTATAAGTAATATTTCATCATATTCTAAATCATTAATTCGCGCTTTATTCACGTACACATCAAGCTCACTTTAATTAATGCAGTGCCTGATCCAAGCTGCAATACCATTTTTTTTTTCTTATCTATTATATATGTATAGTATTTTCTTCATATAAGAAATTAAAATTCTGTTTTTTTTATATTAAAAATATTTTTGAAAATTAATTTGTTTTATTTTTTATTTTTATGATAATGAAGTAGTCCGCAATTGATTAGCCGCATATTTAGAGGGTAATGTATATATATGGTCCACAAACAAACTTACAAGTAAGATGTTGACCTCCAAACCCTTTTAATTATACGTATAGATAAATGTATAACAAAATGATGCTTATTTGTCCAATCATATATACAGCCAAGTTTTTGAAATTTCTCTATCAATTCTCACACTACTTAATTATGTTTAATTATATATTTATTACTTATATTATATAGTTATCTTAAAATGAGCTGAAAATATTTTGTTCTCTGATAAAATAAAAAGATAATCGTAAAAGAAAAGAAAGTTAGCCATATTAATTAAGTTCGACAAAATAAGTGTGCCACAAATTAAGTTATATAGGAAAGTTATCACTTACGGACTCACATTCTCCATATATAACAGTTATTTTGTAGTGTTATTTTTGTATATCTGTAAAGTTTAAAATACAAACTTCTTCTCTATGAAGCAATAATCGTGTTTATTTTGACGAACGATTGTATGGGTTAGGAAGATATGATTAGAAGCTATGAAATATAGTGCACCTCTTATAATCATTATTGAGCAGGATAAAACGATGTCGAATTTGATTACGAAGATATTCTCAAATGCACATTATATTTTATGTCGTTGATATATAAGTAAAAAAATTTCTCAAAAATTGTATATGATTTATGAAAATAACCCAACATTTGGTGATAATTTTATGTATTTATTTTATGACTTTGGATGAGTTTGAATTTCGATGTGATGATATGATGGATCCATATGACTTACATGATTATGAGTGGTTCAAATTAATTTATGCTATCAATGCAAAATTGATAGTTGCATATTCTAAGAGGCATTTTGCTAAATGTATGATAAATATTAGGAGAAGTGAGTCAATGAATAATTTTTTTGATGAATATGTGAATTCTAGTATAAGACTTGAAGAACTTGTGGTCAAATCTTAAGAAGGAATTGATAAAAAATTTACCTTGAAAGGAAAGATGACATATCACTATTCATCGGAAGAGAAAGTTCGCAACAATATTTGAGATTGAGAAATATGTTTTTGAAATTTATATTGAAGACATTTTCAAAAAATTTCAGAAGTAATTATTAAATTATATGATGTTTAGGGTTGGTGAGCCAAAATACAAATTCAGATTAAATTTGAAAGTTATACCATGTGTACAAAGAAGAAAATGCTTATCGCTACATTATTGTCAAAAACACTATTGACAAGAGGTTGCATTGCAGTTGTCAAATGTTTGAGTATGCATGTATGATTTGTTCTTACTTATTAAGATTTTTGCAAAAAAAAAAAAAAGTATTTGGATGATACATGCAAACTTCATAAATTCGCGATAGACAATCAATACCAACAAAATTTATGCACAAGAACCACATATGACCACACAACAAAACAAACTAATGTCGTTGATAAACCAGCGTTGCGCTTTCCTAGTTTGTGTAAAAAACTAATGAGATTGACATTAAGTAGAGTAGTTTCGACTAGGAGGTTATTAGTATGTATCTGACATTTGTAATACACATCAACCACTTGTAAATACATATGACTCAGGTAAGCAAATCCATCCAGAAACTAATGGAGTTGTTGAAGATGATAATAAAATTCTACCTCGTATCACATTACAAATAAAATGGAAGAACAAAGATAAAAGAGTCAAAAGTGGGATAGAAATTTTGGAGATGCAAGAAAAGAAAGAAAATGTGATATTTGTAAAAAATATACAGTCCACGATAAAAGAAATCATCATTCAATCGTAGCCATGACAGCGAGACGAAAATCACAAACATCATGAAATAGTTGTATTGAAATTTATTTGGTTGTATTGATATTTATTTTTATGATTTAGCAAAAAAAATTATGATTTATGATTTATTTTTTTGTTGTATTAAATGAGAAAATATTGCTGTGAGAACCCATAATTTTAAATAAGAATAAAATGTAAATAGGATTAATTCTTATAATGTATGAATATTAATGCATGAGTTTTTATGTCAACATGATGTCCAAAATCGATTATTATAAATTGGTATATAAGTAATCCACCAAAAGTGAGGTGAATATATTAATCCCAATTTTTAAACGATTATTTTAATCAAGTGTAACCAAAAAGGAAATAGAAATCATGGAAAAACACAGTGCAGGAGAAGCAGTAACGTGAATTGTTGACTATATGCAAAGCACGTAGTCATAAAATATCAAGAAGTTGGCTACATACAATGTATCCATTGATGAACCAACTTAACTATACAATATAACCATGGTTACCAACCTGATTATGCATGTACATATATTTTAAAAAGGATACTTGTTGTGCAATGATACCAACAAGAGAAGTTTTTCTGTCCAATTGAATGTCGACTATTATAAGTGATTAGCTAATATTTTGGCAGCAGCTACACCAGCCAAGCTAGCCAATCACATCACTCTAAAAACATATTTATAGTCAATCCAGCCAATGACTAAGAATTATTCATCAAAATGATCCAACTACTCTAGTTGATTTGCAAGCACTATAAATACATCACCTGAGGTATAATCCTAATCTCACTTCTAAAAATTCTCTCTACCCGACACCCACATAAATTTTATTCTTCCTTTTCAAATAGCAATTGTCATTTTCAAGAGCAGCACGAGGATTCTAATACATTCCTTCTTTAAAGCTTGAAGAGGTAAGAGATTTATACCAATCGTATGCTTTGTTCTGTTTTAATTTCTGTCCTTATTCATTCATATCATATTGTGAAACACTTTGTTCAAAAAACATGTTTTAAAAACATCCACATAACATCAGGAGTTATTAGTTTTGCATGTTAAAAGAAAATAATAAGAAATATTGAAACATACAAACTATATTAACTTCCAAATAGTTTTTATATCAGTAGTTAAAACCCTTTAAAAACACCATACTTGTGTCTTAGACAACCAGAGTTCCTGAACTTTAACAGTGTCCATAAGATAAGGAAAACAATAAGGAATACTCATGTTTTCTCTCTTAACCTCTCTAAAGATATAGAATAAGGCTTCAAAAACTGTATAACTCTACAACTATAAAAGTTACAGTAGATTATAGTAGTATTTGTTTGCAACTGTGTGTGTATGTGTTATGAGAAGAAATGATACACACTGTAGAAAAGATGATGAAAAAATGCCCTAAGTAAGCTTTATCTATTAACAAACATCATCCCTTAATAAATGAAAAGTCCTCCTATGTAATAGAGACAAGTTTTAACTTAATCTCTTGCAGTACTAGTTCAGAGTTAGTCTCTGATAGGCTAAAAAAAACGCTAGTCTCCGATAGTATAAATTGTTAGACTTCGATAGAATAAATTGCTAGTCTCCGATAGTACAAACTGCTAGTCTCCGATAGTGTAAACTGTTAGTCACCTAGAGTGTAAACTACTAGTCTCCGATAGTACAAATATTAGTTTTCGAGAGTGTAAACTGCTAGTTTCTGATAGAATAAACTGTTAGTCTCCGATAGTGTAAACTATTAGTCTCAGATAGTGTAAACTGCTAGTTTACGATAGAACAGTCACCGACAGTGTAAACTGTTAGTCTCCGATAGTGTAAACTGCTAGTTTACGATAGAACAATCACTGACAGTGTAAATTGTTAGTCTCCGATAGTTCAAGTGACTAGTCTCCGACAGTTCAAGTTTAGTCCCCGAGAGAGGTAAAAGTTAGTCTCTGATAGACTTGAACAAACGTATACCCGATGATAAACATGATATTCTCTGATGAACACATTATACCCTAAGTGTTAGTCACATATGGAGAAATTATCCCTTGATGACCGAGAGTTATCCCCTAACGGTTAAGGATTTATCCCCCTGACGGCCGAGGAACTATCCTTTGACGACCGAGAGCCTATCCCCTGATGGCCAAGAAATCATCCCCTAACGAACAAATGTATCCACTGATGGCCAGGAAATTATCCCCTGACGGCTATGTCACATCCCTTGATAGTCACCTTATTCCATGATGACCACTTTTATGCCTCAATGACTGGATAGTGATGCACAGTTTAACCTTAAAATATAAAATTTTATTTTATTATTTAAATAATTAATTAATAATTCTCAATTAATTTATAAATTCACTTAAACTAAGTTTTATTTAATAGATAATTGACATACAAATTCTAATAACTCAAATGAATTATATGGAAGTATGCAAGTGACTAAAAAAAATCTCTCAGAACATAACAAATGATTAACTGAAACATCAAAGATATAAGAAATGTATGGACATCACATCTGCCCATATACACATTTATATTTCAAGGATAGATCCTCATGATATGTCAACATACATGTTTTACAGAGGTATTTCACCAGGCAAGTGAATTAGATTAACTCAACTAAGGACAAAGGCAAGTATATACTTATTCTTATGCTTACTTCAGTTAGATGCATGATCAATTGATTCGACATGCATACAAGGTTATTACTTTTTATGTTTAGATTTTCTTGTAAATCAGAATGTTATGCTTAACTTCCACTAGCATGATATGAATGAATGTGCTCGGATATAACTGAGTTTTGATTTATCAGTTATTTTTTAATATTATATTTGTGCAAATGAATGAGACTGTTATGTTTCAAGCAAGTAGACTGTTATGTTCCTTAAAATATGGAACATGCCACATAGTTGACAAAATGAAAGGGAATGTGCTGATGTGTTCTGTCACCTGACCTAGACAGCTTTATTGTGATTACGTAGTTCACTAAGGGACTATGTTGTACAGTGTAGCCCACTGATTACGGTATGGTTAGTACATCCAATGAGTTTAGCCCCCGATGGGTAAGAAATCGTTTTATTCAAGAAGGATCACATGATTGTGTTATCATCTGGGATCCTTAAAATTTTTATAAGAAGTTCGAGGTGAAAGTATTGCTTTACCCAAATCTCGTAAAATAGAATTGTACTATTATGAAACACTTCAGAGATTCTATTTTTCTTTTCCTCTGTGATTATATATTTGTTGAGCGTAAATCGCTCATTCTTGTATAATTCATGGTTTTCAGGGCATGAGTTAACTGTTGTACCACATTACCAAAGGAAATGGAGGGTTGATTAAACCTTAGCTTGGTGAAAAACACCTAAGGAAGGAAAAACAGTTAAAATTGTTGTAATAGTTTAGTTTCCGCTGATAGTTAGCATTCTGAAATTTGTAATGATGTACTATTAAGATTTTCGTTCAATTATGTATGGATGTGATGTTGTCTGTTTTCCTCTACTGATGGTACCCAAGTCCTGTACTGAATTTTAGGGCCGTCACAATTGTGTCATTTGGTACTTATGGTATCCTGTTATGTTCTTATTCTTGGATGTGTTGTGTATTTTGTTGGATGTGTTTTGTAGTGCATTTGTAGCATTTTTGTGGTGCTTTGCGGTGAAAGCCGGTATACTGACTTTAGTGGTAGTGGTGGGAAAAAAAGAAAAATATTGTACATATATTTTGGTCATGTGACCAACCGAGCATCACAGTATAACTAGTATGAATTTTGAGGTAAATATATATATCGATAACAACTTGGATAATTTCAATTAAACTATTTATAATATAAAATAAAAATAAAAATATAAGAAATATTAATAACTAATATGTTAGTATTAGTTATTAATACAATACAATAATATAATAAATATTATTGAAAATACGTTACATGAAAATTATAATAATATTTGTAATATAAAATAAAATAAATACAATAAATAATATAAACAATATTATTAATATAATAATAACCAAAACAAATTATTAATTATTAGTTAGTATTAGTAATAAATATTTTTATAATAAATAAAAAAAATTATTAATTATTTTTAAAAAATACAATATACGCCACTATTACAAGCGCACTTCAAACCCTAATATATTTTAATATAGAGTTCACACTCCTATTAGTGGCGCAATTAAGAATACATATTGGCGTGGTTGGTCCAATCGATTTATTTATAATTTCTAATGCTTTATAAATTACATAATAATTATTAAATATAATTTATAATCATAAAATTTATATAAACTATATCATATAATATTTATTACTTCAATAATTTAAAGAATTAAATAAGAATTCATGCCAAAATCTTATTATATCCTTATAATAGTATTGCTTATTGAACTATTATTTAAGCATGATAAATATAAAGATATTCTGTTGGAAAATATAATATAAATTATAATTTGTTATAGTATTAGAAAATACAAATATTATACTTATTGTATATTAAAAATGTATGATTGCTTATTATTATAATTTTCATGGAATTATTATTATTATAAATGTAAGATTGTTATTTTATGTTATTAATACTACTAATATTATTTCATGTAACGTATTACAAATCTCTTATAATTTCATAATAACGTATTAGTTATTAATATTGTTTATTTTATTATTTATATTTTATAATACAAATATAATTTTCATGTAACGTATTACAAATATTATAACGTATTAGTTATTGAGTTTTATTATATTATAAAACTCAATCCCTTCCTCTCGCCACTTTTTTGGCTAAATCCATGAACAAAATCACAAGAAACTTCATATGGTCTCATCGAGGTGGACTAGGCATTAGAGACTTAAAAATTGTAAACCAATCTCTTTTCTCCTCATTAGCTTGGAAACTATTGTCAAATCAAAATAGTTTACTAAATGTCGTCCATATATCTCGTTCAAACAAGCAACATATCAACCCTCCCACTCTCCCACTAAAATATCACACTTAATAGTTGATAACTTATCACCCGTGTCTATATATATTTTATTTGTCCTAACTGGTGTATGTAACATTTTCCTTTCTAGAATTTAGAGTATCATTATTTTGCAATCCGTTTGATACGTCAAATTACGTACCTAAGGTTAGGATTACAAAACACCCTAATTGTTGACTCCATTTGACCGCGAATTTAATGTTCTCGCAAACCTGCAAAGAAAATCTTTCAAGAATGGTAGGATTTCAGCCCTTTGGAAGACCCTCGGGTGTGTGTATTAGTAAGGGCTCAAAAGAAATAAGCAAAAACTGTATGGAAAGAATTAGTTACCTCATATGTTGTTGTCTGGCCTCTATTTATAAACACCCAAGCTATCAGAGTCCTTCATAGATTAATCTTCCATGTCCTTATCAGGATGGTTTCCAAATCCTATCAGAATTGCCTTTTCAAATTCTATCGGGATTCTGTTTTCAAAGGGATCTCAATCCTTTCCTTATTTATGCCCTATCTTAGGTTCATTGAATATAAACGCATCAGCCGTTGTGGGCCTTTCGGGCCTCATTATTAACTATATTGTATTTATTGCACTTAGGGCTTTATTACTTTGGCTCATATCACTTGCCCCCTAATTTTTAGTTATCAGTTATTGAAATCAAAAATTAATTTATTTTTTCTCTCAACTTTTTTTTTTTTTTTTTTTTTTGCGTGTGGCGGGAAGTGCCTTTCCCCGTCAACTTCGAGGTACCTCCAAAGTTGACGGGCCAAAACAGCTCGTGGCCCACTAGAATTTACCCCGTCGACTTTCAAAGTTGACGGATCAGTTTGGCAATTGCGTCGCCAGAAAAATACCCCGTCAACTTCGGGAGTTAACGGGCCAAATTGGTGATTACGTCGCTGGGAAATACATCGTCAACTTCAGGAGTTAACGGGCCAAATTGGCGATTATGTCGCTGGGAAATACCTCGTCAACTTCAGGAGTTAACGGGCCAAATTGGCGATTACGTCGCTGGGAAATACCCCGTCAACTTCAGGAGTTAACGAGCCAAATTGGCGATTACGTCACTGGAAAATACCCCATCAACTTCAGGGTATAATAAGTTGTGGACTTGTGGCTTTTCGAATCGGTCCCCTCATTTTTGAACAGTGTGTTCATCTAATGGGCTTTCGGCCCATATCGAGTTGTTTGAATGCCGACGGTCGAGCGATGCCAACGGTCGAGCGATCTCATCCGTTGAATCAAATTTGATCTCAACGGTAACATTTCTTGCTTAGGCGGCTATATATTTCATCCTCGAGGTAAGTGAGTTTTCACTTTTTACTCTCCTAAAAAATTACTCTCACATTTTTATAAATTGTTCTTCTCTACTTTAGACGATTTCCGGCATTTATCACCACCGTGAGGCGATTTCCGACAACTGTAAGACCGTCGTAAGGCGATTTCCGGCAAGCCTTTGCTACCACATTCAGTCAAGTGTTCTTCAGCTCTTTCTTCGAGTTCATCATCCCTAGGTTGTTTCAATCGACATGGATTCAGGTACCTCTACCGAATCTGTTTATTCTCCAGTTTCTACTTCAATTCCTTTCGTTGATCCCTTAGATACAATTGAACCTGTTTGTGCCTTAGAAGGGCCGCTTCTGACCCAAGGGGGGGACACAACCCAATCCACCCCTTCTAGGCCCAGTGGGCCGGGCATTGACCATGTCATCGATGCCCAGCGACACGGGTCCGCCCAAGATGTGGCCGACGTGGCTAGGGATGAAATCCCAAGTAACTATAATTTTGATGCCTATAGAAATATTTCTTCTATAATTTCAGAGTCTAAGTTCCAAAAATTTGCCCTTCGTCATTGCATATATGCCCCCTACTCCCTGAGGTTACCTATTGAGGCCGATAGGGCATGCAATGTAGGCACAGACTTGTGCATTTTTTATAATTGTATGGAGGCCGGGCTCCGATTTCCTCTTCATGAATTTATTCCCCGGCTGCTTTCTAGTTACCCAGTCCACCTAAGTCAAGTCACACCTAACGGATGGCGGGTGATCTATGCCTTCCTGCTTAGGTGCATCCAAAGAAACGTTACCCCTTCCATCCGCATTTTTAGATATATGTTCCAGCTGAGACACACTGGGTCTAATAACATCAGTTGGGTGTATTTCCAGCACCGTTCTTTAGTTTCCAAAATATATAATACCACGACTTTAAAGGACTCATCCAGTGGTTAGAAAAATAAATTTTATTATCTGTACTGGGAAGGGGGGAAATGGGGTGAAATTCTTCCCCTAAAGTGGAATATTTTGCATACTGATAAAATAACTTGGGAGGTTTTAGAGGTTAAAAAGGGGATGGCCAAGAAACTAGCGGCTGACGGGGCTGACGGGGCTGACGAGGACAATGTTATGGATCTCCTTTTAGAGAAAAACCTCATTAGATGGGGTCTCAACCCTGCTAAAGGCCAAAGTATTTTTCTCATTCCTATCTTAATATTGGGTTATATCCTTGCCTATCAACGATATTTAATCACTTGTCTTGCTTTTCTTCAGGTTTAGAACGTGCAAAGGCCGTTTCTTCAAGGAAGGCCAAAAGCAGGAGGGCGGCACAAAAAATATATAGGGGCGAGGAAGCCCCCTCTTCTGATCAACAAGGGAGTACTATCCCTCCGTTCGCGCGTATCAACGTTGAAGTTGAGGCGGAGGATACCCCCAAAGTCTCTGAGGCTTGTGATGATCTTCCTCCTTTTCCCAAAAAGCATAAGGGGGCTAGTTCTGGTCCTAGGAGGGAAATCCCTTTCTTCACTAATCCTCAGGATCCCTTCATTCCGGGGTGGCCCCTAACTCGCAGCGACACCATTCTTGGGGAACATGGCCCTGCGATGGGGTTTCTTGTTGGGGCCGTGCCCCCAGTAGATAAGGAGATTTCCAAGGAGGCTTCTCATCCAACTCTTATCTCCAATTTTGCTCACACATATGCCATGGTAAGTCTTTGTGCTTTTATACTTTGACAATTTATTAATAAAACTATTGCTAACTTCTCAATTATCCCTTTAAATTAAAGCATCATGTATACGCTGCGGAGCTTGCTACTCGTTCTATGAAGGAACACGAGAAGAATGGTAAGCTAGAGGAGGACCTTGCTGAGAAGGAGCGCCAGCTGAAAATTGCCCGAGACGAGGTGCGCTCCTACTGCTCGGCAAATGAGGGTTTGGAGAAAGAGATAGAGAATAACAAAATATTGATTGACAATCTCTATGATCTCATCGACCAGCTCAAGGCTGATAAGGCGGCTCTAAGGGATGAGCTTAGGAAGGCCCCTGTTGAGGCTGTGGAGAAGTATAAAGCTTCTACACAATTTCAAAAGGATGCCGAGGATGCCTGCTTCGAGTCGAAATACAAAATCATGCTCGGTGGCTATCACCTTTGTACCGAGAAGGTGCTTTCCCTATATCCAGACGTGGACCGCGAGGCCATAATGGAGGAAGGGGAGAAGAGGATGCTGATTGCTCGACGCCGCCATTCAGAGAGGCAAGGGGTCCCTCTCGAGCAAATCCCTTCAGAGGTCACGGATAGTGAAGATGATGAGGAGGAGGAGGAAGGGGATAAGCCTTCTCAGGATGATCAGGGGCAGCAGACCCCTTAGACTTAGTTTTTATTTTTACTTTTAATCATTTGTAAGACTCTATTGGCCATCGGGCCTTTTTTATAATATCTCACATTTCTCTTTACGTTGTTTATGATTGCAAATGAATTTGAAACAATCTCATCTCTATTTCATCATTAATAAAATAGGGAAAACCCTTTCATAAAACCAATATTCAGGACTTAAAATTATTGATAATAAATTTGAAGGTTGCTTACATGCCATGACCTTGGTACCTCTTGGCCTTCTAGGGTTTGAAGCTGATATGATCCTGGCCTTAGGATTTTCTTGACTTGATAAGGACCTTCCCAATTTGGAGTTAACTTTCCAGCCGCAACTTTTGGGTTTGACACCTCCATTCTTCGAAGCACCAAGTCTCCTTGCTTGAAGGCTCTGCCTTTCACCCTTAAGTTATAAAACTTGGCCACCACTTTCTTGTGTTTTTCAATCCTTTGATGGGCTTTATCTCTGACATGCTCAATCAGGTCCAAACCAGCTCTTATGCCTTCACAGTTTTCTTGTTCATCGAAGCCCACTATTCTTACTGAAGGTAAGCCTATTTCTAAGGGAATAACCGCCTCTGTACCATATACTAGGTTGAACGGTGTTTCCCCTGTTGCCACTTTATAAGTTGTTCGATGTGCCCATAGGACAGCATATAATTCTTCAACCCAGGCACCTTTGGCTTTTTCCAATCTTTTTTTTATTCCGTCAATTATGATTCGGTTCGTTACCTCCACTTGACCATTGGCTTGCGGATGACCTACTGAGGTGAACCTTTGGTCAATGTTAAGGCTTTGGCAGAAGGCTTTGAACCTTCTTTCTTCGAATTGTGTTCCATTATCTGTGATAATGACCTGTGGTAAGCCAAACCGGTATATGATTGACTCCCATAAAAATTTCTCTGCTTTTTGTGCAGTTTGCGTGGCTAAGGCCTCAGCCTCAACCTATTTAGAAAAGTAGTCAATGGCCACAATTAAGTATTTTCTCTAACCTGTCCCAACGGGGAGTGGTCCAACAAGGTCAATCCCCCACATAGCGAAGGGGACAAGAGCACTAATCGAAGAAAGAAGTTCCGCGGGTTGCCTTACCACTTGTGCGAACTTCTGACATCTATCACACCTTTTCACAAAGTTAACAGCTTCCTACTGCATTCCAGGCCAGTAATAGCCTTGCCTCATTATTTTATAGGCCAAGGCTCTTCCACCCAAATGTTGTCCACAAATCCCAAAGTGGACTTCTTGAAGAGCCGACAAAGCCTCTTGCGGAGTAAGGCACCTCAAATATGGTAGGATAAATGACCGTTTATATAAAGTATTATTAATAAGAGTATAGCGAGCTGACCTTATACGATTTTTCTTGCTTCAATTGGGTCATCTGGGAGGACACCTTCTTCAAGATATCGGATGATGGGGGTCATCCAGCAGGCCTCTTGCTCTATGGGAGCAACGAGCTTTGCATCTATAACTGGCATCTCAACCTCTTCCGCATATACTCCGCTTTCATATTCTTCGAGGTTTCCACTTGCCAATTTAGATAGGGCGTCAGCCCTTTCATTTAGTTCTCTCGGAACATGATGGATATCAAACTTTTCAAAGGTGGTTATCATAGCTTTTTCTAGGGTCAAGTACTTAGCCATTTTTATATCTTTGGCTTCGTATTCTCCTTTCACATGTTTGACCACTAGCTGAGAGTCAGTATACACTTGTATAATCTGTAATCCCAAAGCTTTCGCTAGGTTCAGTCCGGCCGTCAGGGCTTCATATTCCGCTTCATTATTTGTAGCATAAAACTTAAAGGAGAGGGCGTACTTTACCTCAAAACCTTCAGGGCTGATAAGGATCAAGCCTGCACCACTTCCTTTTGAGTTAGAAGCTCCATCTACAAACAATCGCCATTCTTCTGACTGCTCCCCTACTTCTTTTAAATCATCTTCTTCTTTATCTTTTGGAAGGGTGCATTCAACAATGAAGTCTGCCCGAGCTTGCGCTTTTATGGCCGATCGTGGCTTATAAGTGATGTCAAATTCTCCCAATTCGACAGCCCAGTTAATCATTCAGCCGCTTGCTCGAGGGCTGTGTGTCACTTTCCTCAGGGGTTGGTCCGTCAGCACAACTACCGCATGAGACTGAAAATAAGGTCTCAGTTTGTGGGTGGCCGTTATTAGGCCCAACACAAACTTCTCTAGCCTTTGATACCTAACTTCAGCGCCATACATGTGGCACCCCCGGAAAATCCCCCGAGCCGGGCCCCGGACATTGTCA
>CM025788.1:33125401-33209163 GCA_014636745.2 Centella asiatica
TATATATATATATATATATATATATATATATATATATATATATATATGGGGCCGATCCATGTCTAACGTTAGCTCTGAAATCTTTCGTAGCTAACACATTTATAGTCGTCCAAGAAATAATCCAACGCTTGAGATCAAATTCAAAAAAAAAAAAAATATTCCTTCCGCCAGTGTTAGTAGCGGAAGGGTAATTTTTTTTAAAAAAAAAAATTCCCTTCCACTACTGGCACGGGTGGAAGGGAAAAAAAATTTTTAAAAAATTTTTTCCTGGGTAAATTTCTTTTAAAAAAAAAAAATTCCCTTCTACTACACTGGCGGAAGGCCAAAAAAAAAAAAAATTTCCCCTTTCCGCCACTCTCACTAGCGGAAAGGGTAAAATTTTTTTTTTTGCCTTCCGTTTTTCCCCTTCACCTGCCTTCCGCCAGTTTTGTGCTTGATATATATTCTTCAAAGGGCATTGTTTTTTGAAATCTTTCGCCAGTTTTAAAAAAATATTTCTTGATAAAGTGTTATTTTTTTAAAACCTTCTATCAGACATTTTTAGTGTAAAAAAAACTTTTCGCTTTTGCCAGTCTTTTATTATTTATTTTTTTTATTGTTCGCCTGCCTTCCGCGAATGTTGTGCTTGATATTTATGCTTGAAAACAACACGTTAACCAAATTAATATCAAATTAATAGATTATTTAACGTGTTGTTTTAATGCATAAATATCAAGCACAACATTTGTATTTATTAAGTCATCAGTGATCTTGCCATCTTGGACCCCTGGCCATTCCTTTGTGCAGTTCCCAAGCAAGACGCAAGCGAAAAATGGATGCATCTTGAACTGTCCATTTAACTGCAGTGGGATTTAGTCCACGTGAGATTGCGTCCATATATTTACAAATGTAAACCCCATAGTCTGAACCATTATGTTGTTTCGCCACTTCAACTTTCTTCCCGAGTTTTGCATCTCTTGGGGGCCAATTGATTTCGGGGTCAACAAATCTTAGCAAGATAGGTACAAGAGTCTTCTACTCATTTCAAAAATAAAAATTAGTAAGTGACAATAACAAATTAAAACCATATGTAAATCAACATAAAATATTTTGTACTTACCGCAACTGCAATATCCGCCTGGTATCGCGCATCCATCTGTGTCGGAGTCATCTCAGGATGTATGGGATCAATGATTTTTATTGCCCATGCCTTAACATTGAACATCACCAGGACAAAATGTTCGTGTATGCGGGAATGGAATGGCATGAGTATGACATCACATTCCGAAACACGTAAACCATTTTGTTCTATAAAGTGTTGTACAAAGTCAACAACATTTGCAATATCAATTTCGACTCTGACATTTATCATGGTTTGACCCACGACAATGATGAAAGTTGGCAGATAGTAAAAATTTCTTTTTAACTTATTTCTTGCCCGTGTTATGACGTCGTCTCTTTCTGCCAACAATTCTTGGTAGGCGTCCACAATTGTGTTGCCTAACCATGCCCCAGGCGATAATTCTGTGACCTCCTGTTGATTAATGTTATAACCTTTAATTTTTCGGCGCCAATACTGTGAATCATCGACTGGTTCACCATTAAACCAGTGTCGAGTCAACCAATCCACCTTCCAAGGGTTTAATGGCTTCACCATGCCCCCTTTCACCGGAACCATCAGCAGATCGTGTCTTGACACTCTAGTCGGATTACGGACGGGTGGTGCCTCTTGGGAGAAATGGGTTGGAGTTGCATATTCGGCGAAAAGATTGAAATTAGTTGTGAAGGACACTAGAGGATCCGATGTAAAAGTCATGGAAGTTGGAGCTTCAGAAGGATCAATGAAGGACGGAGTATAAAGAGGTTGCTCTGAATAAACCCCGAGATTGGACAATTGCATTTGTTGAAACAGGGCACTATTATCAGTTAAGAGTGCTTGATATTGTTGTTCAATCTCGAGAGGCTTATTCAACCACTACTGCAACATCGTCAGTGTCTGTTTTAATTGCGCAATAAAAAAAGACAAGTATATGTTAATAACGTAGAAAATAGATATAATGCAATACAAGGATTATAATTAACTATACGTACCACGTTTATTACGTGAGGTTGGTCAACAATGACACGATTACTGTATCGGATATCAGTGACGTCCGATTTTGCAATTCGTTTGCGTGTCACTTTGTTGTACCACAAGTAGTACATGTCCATGTCCAGTTTGTTGCGCTTGGTATTTTCAGTTACCAACAAACCCACAAGATTCTCTTGAAAGTCGTGCCACATCTCTATGTACGGCGCGTCGAATGCTTTGTAGTTGGAGACTTGAAATCTATTCTCCTTCTCCGCTCAATTCAACCGTAGATGAGCGTGATCAACAGGAGGGTCAGGTATCCTTTGATAATGACACAGTTGCCTAAGGACTCTGTCTGACATTTGATACTCAATCTCGTCAAAATGTATTAGTGGGATTCAACTGTTTACGAACAGTCGTGCCATCCAAGCGTCCTCGTCATCATCATCAACCATTTGAATCGGCTTATACGGCTTCCAGATGAATTTGTCTTGCGGTTGATTTTCAAACTCAGACCGGTATTTTAGGACGTTGTGGTGTGGATCTGCTCGCCTGTCCTTGTAGAAACCATGCTTAGCGTATGCATATGCCAGCACACGCGGCGACCACAACTCAGATCCAGGGCGAGGCATTGGACGTCCAATCCATAATCTGTCATATCCCAAGTTTGCACCACTGTCATGCATCCCGTTATCCTTATAGGTAACACAATCTTACCCTTAACTTCTCTGTAGTGGGATGCATCGTGGAGTGCTCGGTAAATGGATGCTAGGACTGCTAAACCCCAAGCGTAGTTCACTATATCTTCAATGTCTCTAACAAACACCATGTACCTAACATGAAAATTAAAACAACACGTTAACCAAATTAATATCAAATTATGACAACAAAGAATTACAATAACAAAGACAAGAATTTTTTCATACCTAGCTGGACATATGTCTTTGGTTTTAGTGGGAAACAATATAGCACCACACAACCACAATATGTACTCTCTTGTGTAGATAGCTATATAGTCAACCGGTGGATCCTCTGGCAGTTCACGAAAACACTCCAAAAGTCACGTTAAACGGATACCACCACCGTGCTTTGCTTCCTTGTTGAACTGGTTATAGAACCGTTCACCAAAACAGTCTTGAAACAATATTTTTTGTTCCTTCTCGGATAAAACACCACAAGTAAGGGGTTTCTCGTTAATGGGTAAGCCGATTATATAGTGGATGTCCTCCAATGTGATTGTCGCCTCACCGCTATTTAAATGAAATGTGTTTGTTGATGATCTCGATCTTTCCACTAATGCAGTAACGAAGCATGCATCGTGTCTTGGGAATATACATCCGTATGTAAATGCATGCATTCCAACTGCATTAAGTATATCTTTCTGTGTGTCACTCAACATCCAAAGATCATACCTCTGATTACTCTGTTGAGCAACGTCGAGTACTCTGAATTCATTCGTGTTGTATATGTGAGTAGATATATGACTTGGTTGATCATCCAACAAACTGTTATCTTCGAGACCCAGATTTAAATCATAATGGTCCATTGCAACCAACAAAATATTGAAAAGCCTTCATCAAACACTGGACACACACACTGCACACACACAAACATTGCACAGACACAGAAAACATACACACACACACACTGCACACACACACACACAAAACACGCACTGCACACACACACACACAATGCACACACACACAAAACACACACACACACACTGCACACACACATACACTGCACACACACACTGCACACACATAAAATACACACACACACACACTGCACACACACAGAAAGCACACACACACATACACTGCACACACACACACACACACACACTGCACGCACAAATTTATACACACTGCATACATATACACACATGAAAGTATACATGCACAAACATATTGAAAATATTAAAAATCAAAATTCAAAACTGAAATTAATATAAAATTTTTTTTTTATAATTTCGAAATTATAAAAACTTACTTGATTTGGGGCGGTAAACTGCGGAATCGAGCGAAAGGGAGTAAAATTTGGAAGTTATTTAGATGGAAGAAGAAGAAATTTTATTTGGAAGAGAGAAAGGAAGTAACGGCGAAAAGGGAGAAAAAGAAGAAGAGAAGATAAAAATACCCTAGGGCGGAAGAAACAAGGAAACAGACGGAGGAAACAAGGGAAAAATTTTAAAAAAAATATCCCTTCCGCTACTAACACTGGCGGAAGGGAAAAAAAATTTTAAAAAAAATACCCCTTCTGCTACTAACACTGGCAGAAGGGAAAAAATTTTAAAAAAAAAATTTCCTTCCGCCAGTGTTAGTAGCAGAAGGCACTTTTTTTTAATTATATTATAATTAATAATCATAATAAATAATACTTAATAGTTATCTTATTAATTAATAATCATAATAATTAATACAAAAAATCACAATATTATAATAATTTTATTATTAATGACATTTTCTAACAGTAATTGTCATTATATGGTTTACTATATACTATGTCTAATTTAAGATTTAGGGTGTAGGGTTTAGGATTATAATGTATTTAACTCATATTAGATTACTAGTTATCTTATTAATTCATAATCATAATAATTAATATAAAAAATCACAATATTATAATAATTTTATTATTAATGACATTTTTCAACAGTAATTGTCATTATATGGTTTACTATATACTATGTCTAATTTAAGATTTAGGGTGTAGGGTTTAGGATTATAATGTATTTAACTCATATTAGATTACTAGTTATCATGATGATTGTATTATGATTATATTATAATTATGATTAACATTATATTTAACTCATCTTTTATAGTAATTTTTTTATAATCATTTCAAACATTATGATTATAATAGTATTTTATTATAATCATAATATTGTACTTAATTATTTCAAACAATAACTAATAATCCTAATAATTATAGTATTTTACTATACTCATACTATTAATCATAGTGTATAATCATAGTATTATAATCATATCCACCGATTAAATACATCAGAAAGTCATACAATTATAATTAATATAATTTAAAGGTCAAACTCGATCACAACTCTTCTTCATCATCGTCTAAATCTAATGTGCTATGTTGAGACATTTGCGCGCGCATCTCCATTACTTTATCATGATTTCTCTTATCATGATCAGTGTATTATTGACATATAACACATTTTCACAGCCTTTTTGCAAATTGACTTTGTTCAATTCCACTCTTAAATCTTGTGACCTTTTTACGACCCTTAGTTTGTGATTGAAAAGGTGGAAAAAATTCATCTTCTTCGTCAATACTACTATCTTCCACGTGCAGCTCCTTCGATCTGCTCCCACCCTTCAACCGTGTCATTTTCTTCAATCAATCTTGACTTACTTATCCATACTTTCTCCTTCATAGCAGTTTCAAGACCATGCATGTAAGATGATTGCGATGTCGATCCAATTGCTGCAATTTCTTGATAAACCTTATTCAAATGATTGTAACGTATTGTACTAATATCACCGACATCAGAGTTTGATTCAGCATTTACTTCATTTATGTTAACAGGATCACCATGAATTTTGTTTTCATTTCTCATCCACCTGCCACAAATCAAAGACATTGGAATCTCATTTATGCTCTTGAAGGTGATATACCTCAAAATATGTCTACAAATCATGTCGCTGTGCTCAAAGCGTTGGCATATACATGTCACATTGTCGGAGTCCCCGTGTTTAACGACAACGTAATAATATCGTCGGTTTTGTGGTACGTCCTCATTGAAAACTGTATATCCCTTTGTACCACCGACCCCAAAATTCTGAATCTTACGATATGTTAACTTTTGACCCTCATAGAACTCGTTCGAAAAGTCTTTAAAAATATTCTTCGTATATACAAGTGTCGCATGCTTCTCCAATAAAGTTTCATTATGCAAATTTCTTATCTTGTACTCTGTTTCAAGATCTTGCTTTTTCTCATTCAAGTATTATTTCTCAATGGCTATTTGTGAGTTAATCACAAAATCTTTCAAACCGGTACAATTATTTACGTATTGATCAAAAAAACTGTTCATCGATTCACTTCTCCCAGTTGTAGTCATCCCTGCAGCAAAATATGACTTTGAGTATGCTCCGATCCACTTATCCTTTATATTATACATAGATTGAAGCCACTCGTGATGTTGTAAATCATATTGTTCCACTAATTTTGCCCACCTTTCCTCGAATTCGGCAGTTGTCACTGAATACAAACACCTACAATAACAACAAAAAAATATTGACAATTTAACATCGACTATTAGTAATGCAATAGATACGTACCTGTCGAAGTCTTCCTTAAACGTTTCGTAACTATTATATAAATGATGAAGTTTCTCCGGGAATTTGTTACTGATATGCCACGTACATATCAAATGATTGGTGTAAGGCAATACGGTAGCAATGACATTGTTCATGGCTCTATCCTGATTAGTTATGATCGTCAACGAAATTTTATTCTCAACCGCTTTTAGCCAATTTTCTAACACCCAAACAAATGTAGCTTCCGTTTCATCCTTGATAAGGGCAAACCCAAACAAAATAGACTGATAATGATAATTAATTCCCGTAATTGGAACAAATGACATCCCATATTTATTTGTTCTATAAGTGGTGTCAAAGGTCAGTACGTCTCCAAAATTTCTATAACAAATAATTGATTGAGAATCCACCCACATGATACATGCAATGCGATTCTCTTCGTCAACTTTTATATTATAAAAGAAATTTCCAACACTTTTTGACTTGAGTCTCTTTAAAACCGTCAAAACTTCTTGTGCATCATTTGCATCAAATGCGTCATGTCGCAAGTTGCATATAACATTTCGAATATCTTCGACGGTGAATTTAACATTTGTCCTTCCACCGCTCATTGTACTCAACACATTTATGATCAAACTCGGTTTGATTTTTGATCGGTGGAGTAAATTGATTAACTCTCTATCAGTAACGGTTATATTTTTATATGTTGCCATGAAATCTATTTTACTAGGCATTACTATTGAATGATTGTGATTTAATTCCACTTTTGTTACACGCCAACTATTATTTTGCACGTTATGAACAACAAACATTCTCGTTTTGCACATTTTGCGTTCAATAATATCTCTCTTCCTCCGGATTATGCTTTCATCATCATTTTCATTTTCAAACACATTTTTTTTCTTAATAGGTCTACCTGCTTTTCTACATGCATATAGTCTATGAGCTAATTGATTTGACCTCGAATGTTTTCTGCTGTTAAAATTTTGACTTCAAATCCACTATTATGAGCATATGCATTATAGTATTTTTCAGCTTCAAATATACTTGTAAATATTTGACCCACATACGGAGAACAAATACCATCACTGTTTAAATTTATTTTTTCTTTGTCATTCAAATTATTTTGTTGTTCGATATTATTTTCTTCGTCAATATCATGTTCTTCGTTCTCAACGTTCATACTTATATCAGAATCCGAATCATCAAAAAATGTATCAACATCATATATTCTATCGTTATCACTCATTTTTAAATTAAGAAGGTGAAGAGCTGAAAACCTAATTTAAATGTTAACCTGAGATATGCTTATCTGATCTGTAATAAAGAAAATTTTTTTAACAATGAGTTAGATTCAAAAAATTATTTTTTCATAAAACTAGAGAACGAAAAAGAAAACTGAAACGATAGAACGAAAAAGGAAACTTACATACGGCGGAATAAGATTGTTTTTTGACCTAGGTCTTTCTTATCATATATATATATATAGCATATCACGAAGGAAGGAAGAAAAAAAATATTGTACTTGTTACTATCAAGCACAAGATTGGCGGAAGGCAGGCGAAGGGGAAAAACGGAAGGCAAAAAAAATAAAATTTTTTTTTTTTTACCTTTCCGCTAGTCTCATTAGCGGAAAGGGAAAAAAAAAATTTCCCCTTTCCGCCACTCTTAGTGGCGGAAAGGGGAAATTATTATTATTATTTTTTTGCCTTCCGCCAGTCTCACTGGCGGAAAAAAAAAATTTTACCCTTTCCGTCAATGAGAATGGCGGAAAGGGGAATTTTTTTTTTTTTTTGGCCTTCCGCCAGTGTAGTGGAAGGGTAATTTTTTTTTTTATAAAAAAATTCCCTTCCTCTACTAACACTGGCGGATGGAATTTTTTTTTTTTTGAGTTTGATCTCAAGCGTTGGATCATTCCTTAGACGGCTATAAATGTGTTAAAAAAAATTACCCTTCCACTACTAACACTGGCGGATGGAATTTTTTTTTTTTTTGAGTTTGATCTCAAGCGTTGGATCATTTCTTGGACGGCTATAAATGTGTTAACTATAAAACACTCCAGAGCTAACGTTAAATATAGATCGACCCCTTATATATATATCTCCTAAATAAGCCATGATTAATTTTCTATAAATAACGAGCTCTTTTTAATGAAACTAATACTCAAACTCAGGTTACTTACCTTTAAAAATTGATCTTTTTCAAGATTTTCACGAGTCCCGGTCGATAGACATTGTTAGTGCAAATTAAATCTACCAACATCAAGAAAAAGCCAATGTCTACTTAATTTTTTGGTGTTGAATCTTTTGTATTGTACTAAGTATAAGAACTTCACATACTAAGCTCATGTTATTGTACTTGTTATTGTACTACGTCAATTTTAGTTTTAATTAAGTCAAAGTATTATAATACAGATATGTGAAACAGACATCACTAATCATTATTAATTTTGAAACTTTGATTATTTATTCTTAATAGTATACCTTCGTTACAATTCAAAAATTGAACCATACTCAATTTCATTTTAAAAAAGGATAGAAAATCAACATCATTTTTTTTCCAAAATATAATAAACTTTGTAAATTACAACAATACAATATAGTTACTTACTAGTTTGTCACCCCGTGGACAACATGATTTTTTTTCTTAAAATGATTAAAATTATTCAGTTCAATATGTATTATTTTTGAGTTCTTATTAACTTTTATTGTGTACAATACATTAAAATTATATTTATAAATTTAATGAGTTATTTAATAAGTTATTATTTCATTCAATTATATTTTTTTTAGTTATTATTTTCGTTTTTGAACTTGTAATTTCTAAAATAATAACCATATCTTATTACTGAATATATTTTACTTTATATTATTTTTAATTCCAAAATTTTGTAATTTTATTTTATTCTTTTATTATTTTGTAAATTTATTGTGATATTTTATTTTTTTATCGTTGTTTCAATAAGTTGTTATAGAAATTATAATTTTTTTTATTTACTTATTGATTATCTTGTTAGTCTTTTATTGTTATTTTTTTTTTGTGATACTTTAGTTTTGAGAGATGTACATGATTTTTTAAATGTCGTACATTTATAGTAATTGTTGTTGGTTAATTTTCATTACGATAATCAGAGATATGACATGAATTTATTTAATTGCAATAGTTGGAAATGAGATAGAATCTAAAATATAATAAATATAGTCGAAGACGAAACGACTCCTCTAAAACAGTATAGATATTTTTTACTAAATTATGCATTACGCACTAGTATATTAGAGCATCCGTATCAATTTTCCTAAATTCAATCTTATTCATTATATTTATAGAATCTTGATGAAAATTGAAGAAAACATGAGTTGCATCAATATCTTTATTTTAAAGTTAGTTTGATAATTATAAATAGTGCATCATTAAATCTATAGTATCACTATTCACATTCATCAAAATTATAATATTATTTTATCATATTTTATAATATTCTTTTAGTAAATAAATCTATATTTATATACATACATACATACATACATACATACATACATACATATATGTATATATATATATATATATTTATATTAATTTTATTAAAATATTATATATTAATTAATATAAAAACTAATGTTTTATTATATTTAAATCCATTAATACATATATTATAGTGATTAATTAATATATTATTACAAAATATTAACATATATTGTAATAATTTGTATTATATTATAATTATTATATAGTATTTCATATTTAATATATTAATATATTATAATATATAAAGCTAATGCATAAATATATTAATATTAAATTAATATTATATGTTATAATATATTAAAATGTGATTTGTAATAGTTAATATATTATTTATATGTATTAATAGTTTAATATTATATTATAATTATTTCATATATATATTATACAAATTATATATTATTATATAATATATTATCTATTAATTAAAGAATTAAAAAATACAAATAATAGAAATTTAAAATATTTTTATTTTATTATAATATATTATATATTAGAGAATTTAGTGTATATATATATATATATATATATATAAAATTGTGATTGATTCTATAAAATAAACACCCGTCGAGAAAACCGTGTCGACGACGTTAGTTACTCTCCATATCCCATTGCATATTCAAATTCTATCCCTCGTTCCCTAAATAAATGTACCAGTAAAGATTATCTCTCCATAAAAATATAAAATTATTGAAAAATATATTTCAGATATGACCCTATCAAAAAATTTACTAATTTTTGTTTTTTGCTGCAGAACATGGTCCAGGTGAACCCCTACTAAAGTGTTGAGATAAGAAGACACTAAATAGTACATTAATAAAACATATTCGTTTCGACTCACAATAATTATAACATTTTGTTTCAAGTGTGTGACAAGTTTTAAGATAAATTAAAGTTATATTTAGATATCTCAATTTTTTTATAATTTTTAAATATTTAATAAATTCAAATGTTATATAGTTAATTATATTTTAAATTTCTTAAAATTTAAATATCTAATATATGTTTTATGCGTTTTAAAATTTGTCCAAAGATTCTGAAAAAAAATGTGGTAATTTTTATTGACGAAGAAGTAATAAAACAAAAACATGGTCTCGTATTCTCATCAGTCAAAATTGGACTCCTCCATCTGCAATTCAGCGTACATAGTTAGATACAGCCATACAGGCTACAGCCAAGAAAACCTTCATCTCTCGTTTTCCTCCCTTCTCTTCTAATTTGACTCTACTCTCTCTCTCCTTTTCTCATCTCCCTTATAAACCTTGCCAAACAATGTAATCATACAAAGCATTTCATCAAAACCTCTTCTTCACCAACTCCAGAGACACTTCAAGAGACTTAATTCATCTTTAAAACTGAAAACAAAATGCCCCCATTTGCATCTTCAAGGTCTTCACCAAATGGGTTTCACATAAAAAAGCCAGATTCAAACTCCAATATAATCACCATTGATGTGAGTGGTCAACTTTTTCAGACCACTAAACCAACTCTTTCTTTTGCTGGCCCCAAATCCATCTTCTCCAATCTTTCTAACAATTTTAATCAAACTATACCCTTCATTGACAGAGACCCTGATTTGTTCTCAATCCTTCTTTCACTTCTCAGAACTGGTCATCTTCCCTCCAAAGCCAACTCATTTAATCTTCAAGACCTCATTTCTGAATCCCATTTTTATGGTATCCATGATCTCCTTGTTTCTTCCCAATCAAACCCATCCAATTTTGAAGTTTTTAATCTCCAGAAATCCTCAATACTGCCCTTAAATGGCAGGGATTCTCCTTCTTCCATCTCCACAACCCCACTTGGCTCTGTTCATGTAGCATACGGCAACAAAATAACATCTTTTGACTGGGCATTGCAGAGAAAATCTACAGTCTTGACACCGTTCAGTGTCATTGATTCTTTGTTATCGATATCGCCTTCTGTCGTAAACAGGATTTTAGAGTTTTTCCTCAGTTGATCAGACTCTGCTGATGCAGTTCTCAGCAATCTTCTTGCCACTGAGATGCAACATCCTCGAGTAAAGAGTGTAACTTAGCTTCTTTAATATCGGGAGAGTCGAAATCAAATACTTCAGGAAGATCTAATTCTTTGCTGGCTTCAGATTCCTTAGCCATTAAGCAGAGGTTGGCGATTTCTGGACTTCATTGTCGCTCCAAGATTATCCACTGACGAGTAGTTATCCACTAATGAATAAATATTAATCGAAGTGCACATATCCACTGATAAATAGTTATCCGTCAAAGTGCAAATATCCATTGATGGGTAAATATCCACCGAAGTGCAAATATTCACTGATGAAGGTATACACCGAAGTGCAAATATCTACTAATGAATATTATCTATCGAAGGTATACAACAGTTGTAATATAAAATTATCTGTGTGGCTCTTTTTTATTGGTCTATAAAATATTATAAAATAATATATATATAAACCACTCCAATAACAGTGGCGTGGTTGATTATCATAACTAACATATGTGACGCTTTCTTGTTGGTACATAACGTATTATAAAATATTATTTATAGACCACGACAATAATAATGACATAGATTGTTTTCCTTTAAATCATATCCGCCACTAATAAGAGCGTGAATCTACCTTATAGATGTTTCAAATATTTCAACTATATCTCTATTAGTGGTATAGTTTTATATATATATATATATATATATATATATATATATAGACACACACACACATATATATATTTTTATATTGACTAACTGCTAAATCTAGGGACAAGGTATCCACAGAAGTGTAAATATCCATTGATCAACAGTTATCCACCAATAAAAATTATCTACCGAAGGTATACAACAGTTGCAAATATCCACTAAAACAACAATAACAATTTAAAAAAAATATCAACATACATGCCACTAGTAGTGTCGTAGGTATATTGACCAACTGCTAAAGTTAGGGACAAAGTATGTTAATATTCGTATAGTGGCGTGTTTTTTCCCCCCAATTTCCACCATAAATCACTACAAAGACATTACAAAACACATCCAAGAACAAGAACATAACAAAACAGAACATCATAAGTACCATATAACACAATATTTTCTCCTTTAATATAAAAAAAATAAATAAATCACAAATCATAATTTTTGTCCTAATCATAAAAATAAATTTCAACACAACCATTTAATGATGTTAGTGATTTTTGTCTCACTGCCATGACTGCATGATAATTTCTTTTATCGCAGTTTGTGTATTCATTACAAATAGCATATTTTTTTCCTCTTCTTGCATCTTCACAAATTTTTATTCTACTTTTGATTCTTTTTTCTCTTTTCCTCCCTTTTGTTTGGGATATGATATGATGTAGAATATCTTCATCATCATCTTCATCTCCTGCATTAGTTTCTAGTTGAATTTGCTCATCTGGATCATATGCATCTACAAGCGGTTGATGTGTATTACATATCTTAGATACATGTTGATAACCCCTAGCCAAAACTGCCACGCCTATTAGCTTTTTGCAAAAACTAGTAAAGCGCAACACTAGTTTATTAACGTCATCATTTTGTTGTTTGGCTGTATGCAATTCTTGTGCATAAATTTTGTTATAATTGATTGTCCATCGCAAATTTATGAGGTCTACAGGTATCATCCCAATACCTTTTTTTGTAAAAATCTTAACAAGTGAGAACAAATCATACTTACATGTTCAAACATTTGACAACTTCAATGCAAGCTCTCATCAATAGTGTTTTTGACAATGATGTAGTGATACACATTTTCTTCTTTGAACACATGATATAACTTACAAACTTCGCCTGAATTTGTATTTTGGCTCTTGACAACCCTAAACACCATAGAATCTAATAATTGCTTCTAAAATTTCTTAAAAATTTCTTTGGTATAAATTTCAAAAGCATATTTCTCAACCTCAAATTTTGTAGCCAAATTTCTCTTCCAATGAATAGTGATATGGTCAGCCTTCCTTTTGAGATAAAATTGTTTATCAATTATCTCTTGAGATTTGACCATAAATTCTTCAAGTCTTGTACAAGAATTGACATATTCATCAAAAAAATTATTCATTGACTCACTCCTCTTGGTGGTTGTCATACTTGCAGCAAAAAATACATTTTAGAGTATGCACCTATCCATTTTACTTTGGTTGCATACATTGATTTGAGTCACTCATGATCATGTAAGTCATATGCATCCATCATTTCATCCCATCGATATTCAAACTCATCCAAATTCACAGAGTAAATACATCTATTAAAATCATCACTAAATGTAGGATTATTTTCATAAATCGTATGTAATTTTTCAGGAAAATTTTGACTTATATGCCAACAACATAAAATATGATGTGCATTAGGGAATACCTTTACAATCGCATTTGACATCACTTGGTCCTAATTAGTGATGATTATAAGAGGTGCCTTGTATTCCATCACTTCTAGCCATATCTCCAGTCTCATCTTTTAGCAATGCAAAACCAAATAAAATTGACTGATAGTGATGATTAACTCTTGGGAATGGAGCAAAAGGCCTCTTGTACCTATTTGTCATGTACGTAGTATCAAATGTCACAACATTACCGAAATTCTTGGATGTAATTAAACTTCTAGAATCGATCCACACAATACAAGATAAACGATTTTCTTCATCAACTTTGACGTGATGTAAGAACCGGCCTAAACCATTTCCCTGTCATAATCCCATATATTTACTAGAACCCCTTCTTTACTTAGAACATCATTGACAAGTTTTGTCCTTCCAACGTCGTTCCAAACGTAAATTATATGTTTTTGTACCAAATCTTTAGGCACCATGAGTCTGCAAAGCTGATTGCAGTCGCTCTCCGCGAGGACTTTGCGAATTTTCCAGAGATCATCAAACAATTTGAGTTTGGTACACACCCCCCAAAACAACTCCTCTATTTCTTCTTAGCCACAATGTCCAATTCTTCTTCTGGTGCAGATGTTTTTTGATCAAGACTCTTCTTGTGTTTCTTGTGATGATGATGATCAGAGCCAGGACACTTCAAACTGTTTGGTATTTTTCTTTCTTATTTGGAATTGAAAATACTTAATAGTTAACTCTTGTTTTCGGATTCCAAAAAGAAATAGAAAATATGAATCAAAAATTAAATCTGTTTTAGGATGGATAGTTTTGCTTATAAATAAGCTTGATTTGTAAGCTTGTAGATACACATCAGATATTTTAAGAGAGAGCAATCACCATAAAACAGAAGAAAGAGTGAAATTCGTAGTTTTCCATCAGCACGATGCAGCGGTCTTAATTTTGCGTTTCCCGAAGTTTGGATGGTCGGATCGTTTTGATTTTTGGACAGCAGTTTCGTAACGTCTGGTTCTTGTTCTGAACGGTGGAGATTATTTTTGAAGGTCCGGAAGTGTGCGTTTTTGGGGTACGAAAAAGCTACCTGTTTTAGGTGATATTCTCTAATTTTGTCTCTGTTTTTATTCCATACTTCTCGACGTTTATTCCAAAAAAGTGATGATATATTCTGAATTTGTGTGCTTCTAGTTTAACTAGGGAAGATTTGATGTATTATCCAATTATTTGTGATAGTGGAATTTTTTGGTGAACTACAGTTCCATAATTTTTACTCCTCGTCTTTAGGGGTTTTCTATGTATAATTCTTGTGTGTCTTGTAGCTTGTGTTTTATAAGTTATCTTTTTATTTTTTTCTCTACTTAATTGTTTTCTCAAAGGCTTACAAATTTAGGGAAAATTATTATTCCGTTGTGGTCATTTTTCCCAACAAATTGACATTAGAGCTTTTGGTTATTATTTAGGATTCGACTTGTGAAGGATGGAAACAAATACAAGTAAAATGATTAATCTGAATAGTTTCAATTACCATGTTTGGAAAGACAAGATGGAAGACCTTCTTTATGTGAAGGATTATTATCTACCGGTGATTGCAACTGAAAAATCCGCGGATAAAACTGAGGCGCAATGTAATATTATACATCGACAGTTGATGAGCTTGAAGTACCAGGACAGAACTCCCATGACGGATCACTTGAATTAATTCCAAGGAATTATGAATTAGCTTGCTGGATTGAATATCAAATTTGAAGATGAGGTGTAGGGATTATGTCTTTTGGGTATTCTATCGGACTCTTGAGAGACTTTCAGGATGTCATTATCCAACTCCACTCCAAATGACCTTATTAGTATGGAATCGACTAAGAGCAGTATTCTGAATGAAGAGATGAGAAGAAAGTTACTGGGTTCCTCTTTGCAATCAGAAGTCTTAGTCACGAAAAAGAGGAGGAGAAGTCAAAGCAGAGGTCCGAGTAAGAAAGGCATTCAACGGAGCAATTCTAAAAGAAAGTTTGCTAATGTTGAGTGCTTCCATTGTGAAAAAAAGGGACATACTCAGAAATTCTGCAGAAAGTTGAAAAGGGAGAACAAGAAGACGACGACAGACGGACAATAATAAAAAAAATGATTGTGGTAATGATGATGATGTTGCTGCTACCGCTATAGACGATTTCATGATTATGTATGATAGTGAAGCTATCAATCTTGTTCGTGATGATTCCTCTTAGGTAGTTGATAGTGGTGCCTCCATTCACGCTACATCTCGGAAAGAGTTCTTTCCATCTTGTACCTCTATTGATTATGGAAGTATTAAGATGGGCAACAATGGTAAAACTAAAGCTATTGACATTGGAGATGTGTACTTGGAGACGAATGTCAGTACTTCCTTAATTCTCAGAATGTTAAGCATATTTCAGATATTCAGTTAAATTTGATTTCTGCAGGAAAGCTTGATGATGAAGGATTTTGTAATACCTTTAGTGATGGTAAGTGGAAGCTTACTAAAAGTTCTATTCTTGTAGCTAGAGGTGAGAAGATATCTTCATTTTTGGAGGTCCGAAAGTGTGCGTTTTTGGGGTACGAACAGGTTACCTGTTTTAGGTGATATTCTCTAATTTTGTCTATGTTTTTATTCAATACTTCTTGATGTTTATTCCAAGAAAGTGTGACGACATATTCTGAGTTTGTGTGCCTCTACTTTAACTAGGGAAGACTTGGTGTATTACCCAATTATTTGTGATAGTGAAATTTTTGGGTGGACTACAGTCCCGTGATTTTTACTCCTCATCTTTGGGGGTTTTCCACGTATAATTCTTGTGTGTCTTGTGGCTTGTGTTTTACAAGTTATCTTTTTATTCTTTCTTTACTTAATTGTTTACACAAAGGTTTACAAGTTTAGAGGAAATTATTATTCCGTTGTGGTCAATTTTTCCCAACACAAACTCAAGGTGAGATAAAGTTTAGATTCTCTCTTTCTTGATGTTTTCTTAATAATGGGTTGTGCAAAAAGAGGAGGAAAAACATGTGGCGGTGATGATGGTGGTGGAGGAGGGAGGTGGCGGTGGTTTGAATCATCCTCAACAACAGGGGAATTGTTGTTGATGATGTCATTGGTGGAATCGAGGGGTTTCTTGATGTGGGTTGACGCTGATTTTAAGGAGGAGTTTGTGGTTTGATGTTTATGGGGGTTTTGATGATTGCCATGATAATGATCAGTAGTTGGGGTTTTGACGCTTTAATTTCAGGGGTTTCATCATCTGAGTAGTTGATGATGATAATGATGATGATGATTTCAAATGATTAATTGGGAAATTAGAAGAAGAATTAGATGAAGAAGAAGAAGAGAGAATCATAATCAAGTAAATCTATATGAACTTGTAGTATGTCTGATTTCACGAGGAATGAGAGTATAACATATATATAGACAAATGGTGTAAACATTACATTACATTAATCCTTTGCTTACGAGGAACAAGAATTAATTAATGAACTTGGGATCCAAGGTTTAGTTCAATCCAGTTCTTTTTAGGAAAACACTTGTAGGTTTCAAATTTTCATTTACATCTATAAATATGGTAAGAGTGAAATGAGTTGTAGCCCATTTTTATAATCATATCTGTTGATGAACCCCTGCTTATATTATTCTTGCTTAAAGAATTATATTTACTAATATAAGAATTGATGATGTAATATAGTCCTTGCTTATGATGTAAAAAAACTTAGAAAAATATCCAACTTGTTATGTGGATATATTCTGCTAGTTAAGCAAGGATTTTGATCACAAGTGAAGACTTTGCTCATCGATTAGGAAGGATGTTGAAGTTGTGGAGAAACTTTCAAGCACAGTCTTACTTATAATATAAATAAGCAAAGACTGATATAGTAAGATCTTTTACGTTGATCCAAGCAAGATTGTCAGAAAAGAACTCTACCTTTTGTCCTGCTTAGTCAACTTTTATAGGGTTTTTCAAAAATCACTAGAAGACAAAATAATGGCTATCTATTTGAACTAAGCAAGGAACAACTATAAAGATACAACTCACTATCAAGATAGTACAACTCTCAATGGATCTATTTCAAATTCTCAATGGATAGATTTTTGGAGTAATATAAATAGGAGTCACAAATTTCATTTATGATGATTGAACAACCATGAAATTGCTCTGACAATCTGACATCTGAAGAGTTTAGCAAGACACAAATTTTCACCTGAACAAGTGTTATCTAATATGCTCAACAAGGAGCTTACTGCTTAGAGAGAGCAAGCAAGATATTTTATCTACTATTAGTATGTGTGACTCAATCTGGTTGTAGTGACCTATTGTATTTTTAGATTAAGTGTCCTACTGTATTTTGTTCTGTGTGAACATTCTTAGTGAGTGTCTTCTTAAGTAAAGAGAAGAAGAATGGAGTAGGCTTCGACCGAACCACTATAAAAATTATCCTGATCACTTTACTTCGCTACTTATCTTTTATTTACTTATTTCCTTTATCCCTGCTCTGCTCAGTCCCTGCTAAACTCTTTTAGCAAGACTTACTGACATTACTGTCTCAAGCCATTAATTTAAAAAATAAGGGGTTCTTTGCTATAATTTTCGTTGCTAACTCTTTTCAAAATATAAGAAAGATTTTTAATAAGCAAGAAGTGTTTTAAACTACAAATTTTATAAGTAAGGCTTAAATTTTGAAAAACACTATGTTAGAATAAAATAGACTCAAGTATTTGTAGAAGGGGGGATGAATACAAATACTCAAAACTTTTTCGATCTTAAAACACTTTGTTAAGCACGAATGGAAATAACTATTATTTCAGAAAAAAAAACTTTAAAGACTTTTAAAATAACCATCCAAGATTTCAAGTTAAAATATTTGTATTAAAACTTGAGGTTTTTCTGGAAACCTGGTTAATCAGAAATGTGATTAATCAGCTACAAATTCTGTAATGAATTACAACTAAAAATTTCACACTCACTAGCTTCACTCTTTCTTTGAATATTTCTCTCAAGATATATTTCAAAACTTCTTTATAGTGTTTGTGTTTCAATATTTTTGGATGATCCATTGGATTTCACCTTTTGTGTAATGAGAACTCTTTTGTATATATAGCAGATCAGTAGTTGAACCCATGTGCTTGGACGTGCTTCTCTTTTTAACCTAGCTGCATATATGTCACATCGATGTCTTTTTGTAATGATGTGTCAGACTGCTGCTGCTTTTGTTGATTCTTTTTCTTCCCCTAATCTGTGTGCATTTAATGATTGAGAGTTGTCATTGGACCACCAAACTTCAAGAGATATCTTTCCAGTTTATATCTCTTGCTTCCATAACAAGTTTCATTGATTTGTGTGTAAGACCTGATGACAAGTGTATGCAGTCATTATTATCCATTGACGACAAGCCCTGATGTGAACTCGGTCAGTGCTTCTGGATCCCCTAATGACAAGTCCTGTCTGATACTAGATCAGTGCTTCAAACTTCACTTGAGTTATCCAAGTGCTTCTTGATTTCCTAACGTTGGGACTTAAAACATACATTGATGGCTTCCACTGATGCAGTGCTGACCATTTCCCCTGACGGTTTTTCCTGAAAGGTCAGCTTGACATTGTCATTCCCTGATGATTTCCCCTAATAGGTTGGCATGTCACTGTCATGCCCTGACGGGTTCCCCTGATGGTTTTAATTACTGAATCTTTGTTGATTTCGTTTGGAATGTCTGATGTACGAAATACTTTAAATGACTTTGAGTAACAACATACATTCCTCTTCACTATCAAGTCCTTTAGAAGTTCCAACTGATGACTTGCCTAGTGAAGTGCAGTTCATCCCCTGATGACTAAATGTATCATCAGTGGATGCAAAACTTGTGCAGATATATTAAGGTTTATAAAATACCTTAAGTATTTACAGATGCACAAATTATTCTCTAAACATCATCATTATTATTTATCTCTAACACACTATTCAACCCCTCTTCTAGTATTTTTTTCCTTTGTGACCTAACAATATCTACTCGTGTTTTACTTGGGTTTCTAATTTTTTTTAACACAAGTTTCTTTCCTTTTTTGAACTGATTAAAATTATTGAGTTTATAATATTTACTCTTAATAATTTTTTATTTTTGTATTTGTTTGTTGTTGTGATGTTTTAAGTTTGAGAGATGTACATGATTTTTTTAATGTTTTATATATATGGTGATGATTACTGATTGACTTTTAATTCTGATAATCAGATTGTGATATAACTTTTTAAAAAAATTTTGATACTTAGATAGGATTTAAAGAATAAAATTATTTCTATAACGAACGGTCTTACTGAAAACTATATAATAATATATGTGCATTTTTGAATTTTTTTCAAACTCATTTACGTAGTTTTTGTAATTATTTAAAACCAATATATATTAACCCTCGAAAATGTACTAATTTTACATGGTTATAAAAATCATAGTATACACCACAAAAAGATGATAATATTTATGTATTCTTTATTTTTTTATGTTCTTTCAATCCGTTTGATTGGAATTTTAAAATAGATTGTGAATTGCTGGATATAAAATTAATAAGTAGGCTATAAAAAGAAAGAGATATAGCTCAACTATTTTAATCACATAATATATATATATAAGTGTTATACATCATCATCAAATACTATAATTGCTAACAATCTCCCCCTATTTATGATTATCAATGATAAGCATAAACCAAGGTTTGATGATGATGTTAAAAACACAACCTTATAACACCATTTCTTAGAATTGATTTAAAACATGTAAAAACATAATTGTACATGAACATAACAGTGATGATTTTGTTGTTTCAGTTCCTTAATGCTCAGCCATCAATTTGTTAACATTTATCACAATTCTCCCTCTGTCTTTATTAGAATTACTTTTTGCTCATCTCCCCCTATTTATGATTATTCTTCCCCTTTTTGACATCAAAATCTTAATGTTGGAGGGTAGAAATCACTAGAATAGGTTGACTAGTAGGAAGAAATGTTTGAGATTTGTTTGAAGTCCATTGATTATGAAGTATTGGAGCCTGTTTCTTCTTCTTCTTCTTGTGATCATTGTAGACTCAAATACCTATGTCCTTAGAGGTGAATTATTTTCAATAGATACAGCCTTTTGAGAGGTTGCACCTAGATATGTGTGTTTTCTTTTTAGACTCAATATCATGTTGAGAGAAAATTAAGTAGTCTCCAAGGGTTGTCATTGTTCCTTATTTCTTCCTCTAAACTTCCTCTAAATGCTCACCCTCACCCTCAACTATTGTTAGTTGTGGTTGTTTTCTTTTTACAACCTTTATCTTTTAAGAGATAGAGGATGTGACTTTTGATATAGACTAGTTTTTAGAGGCTTTTGCTACTTGGGTAGATGGAGTTAGATCATTATTAACATCCTTCATTGTAGCAGAATGTAGAGGAAATAAAGAATAAAGTAGTAGAGAGTTAAGAAAATACCTAAATCAGCTATGACAAGATCCTCAAATAGATGATGAATAATAAACATAGGGAATCCTGCGTAGTATAAAAATTTCTCTACTATATATATGAAAATTTGAACGAGAAGAGTTACCGTACTAGCTGTACGATCTGTATCTCTCTTTTCTCTCTATATCTCTGAACTCTAGTTTCTCTCTTATGAGCAACTAGGGTTCTTAGAATACGTGAAAACGTTGGTGTTTAGAGAATAGCTGATATATCATATATATAGTCTTTCATAGAGTAATTCCAAAACCTAATCTAATTAGGAGACTTAAAATCCGAATTTTATATTTATTAGATATATATATTTAATCAAGTCTCACTTAATTAATATATTGTTTTCCCAGTGAGATGACCTAGAACTTGTAGAAGGGGGGTTGAATACAAGTTCTCACAACTTTTTTGATTTCTTGTTCTTTTAGAAATTAAACTCTTCTGCGGAATATAAAGAACAAGATCAAAACTTTATAAACAATTGCTTTTATTGATTTAACAATTGATTACAAGTTTTCTAACAATCAAAACAAGCTTTGATCGTCAGCTTCTATTCTGTGTATATATAAAATACAACACTTTCAATTCTCTTTCTCTATACACATACACAGCTTCGTATTCCTTTTCTGTAATTTATAATTACAGCTTCTAAAACTAAGTTATCAAAAACCTAGCTTCCTAATTCAAATCAAATACAATCTTTCCAATTGAAAGATTTCTAACAAGTTTCCTTATCAGCTACGTCTTCAATAAAGTCTACGTGTGTATGGAAGACTTTCCTTCTTTGATTTGAACTCTAACTCCATCAGTGATTAAGTCTTCGACTAATCTCCGATAGCTTCTTTAATTAGTCCCTGATCACTTCGAGTAATCTCCGATGCTTTACAACGTGTAATCTCTGATCCTTTACTTCGTGTAATCTCCGATGCTTTGGCTTTAGTCTCTGGTGATGTCAGCTTTTAATCTCCGAGGTATTGTTTTAATCTCTGATGACGTCAGCATTAATCTCTGACTCTTTAGTTACAATCCCCGATGACGTAAGCTTTAATCTCCGATGACCAATCCTTCAATCTCCGATGAACAAAACATTTTAATCTCCAATGAAGGATTCTTCAATCTCCGATGGGCAAAGTCCAATCTCTGATGAACAAAACTTTAATCTCTGGTGGACTTTTCCCTTAATCTCCGACAAGCCAAAATCAATCTCCGAAGGACTAATTAATTTAAACAACTTGTTGAACAAACTCAACAAGTATTCCAGCAGTACATACAAAAGAAATGAACCTATCTCTTTATTATAATGACTAATTTACAAACAAGAGATACTACTGCTAGCTACAAAACTAAAGTGTCACAAACCAACACTTTTCTGTACATTTGTATTCCTAAGTATTCTAAAGACAATCATCATCAAATGTTCATAAAACCTAACATATATATATGCACAAATAAATATATATTCGTATTTCCTACCAAAGGACTCTATTTCATACAGATTACATATATTAATATATATATATATATATGTATATATAATTTAAAGCCATGATTTAATTAAATCAATCTTATTGATATATTAAAACCATTGACATTTAAATTATATCTACTTGACGAATGTTCTTTGTGTGTGACCCTGTAGGTTATTATTACGTTGGCAATAATTTTAAATCATATTATAAAATTATAAACAGTGAGCGGCATCTAGTAATACATAACTGTTACCCAAGTAATAATAAAGTCATAGATTCGACGTTACCTTTCGTGACCAATGTTTCAATGTAACTTAATCCTTTTAACCATGATATCTAAGATTAAATTCAAGGCATGCATGTGTCATCCTCTTCATAATTTAATCTTAGTTTTCTTGATCAATGAGTAAACTATATGAAACAAATCTCTATTTGAGCATGACCATGCATTTTATAGTTTCACTCAATCAAGAGGCCTATAGATATCACCCCTAATTTATAGGAGGGTTAAATTCCATCTACATCATTCCCATTTCTCACATAACTCATTATGCATCCAATAATCACCTTTATCGTCCGCCCGGTTAAAGGTGACTTTTGATAATGTCAAAACGCATAACTCCTTATGTAGAAATGTCATGACTTTAGGTCGAAGGACCATTACATCATTGTCACTATGAGAATTACTTATGACACATAGCATAACGCTCCATGTAGAATTCTCATGGTGGGTTTGTCCAGTACTATGTTCTCTAACATGTAACTATGTATCAACTTAATATATCTCGTATATATTTATGACCAATTAGATATGGCCATCAGTTAATCACATACTAGTCTCAATGTATTATTGTTGTCCCGCTGACAATGATACTCGACTAGGGACATTTAAGAATAATGATACATTACATACTTATATGGTCTCATATTCAAGTCACATACTTGAATCCATATAATTAGTATCATTCTTCTAAGGACATTTATTATGTTAACATTTATATAACGCAGTCAATAAAACATAATAAAAGAAATTATCATCTAATCAAAAACATATCATAAATATAGTGTCACAATCATTACATAATTGGCCACTAGGGCATACACTCTAACACAATCTTGTTCAAAGATAACTTCAACTACTTCAAACAACTGTTAATTAGTCTCTGGTAACTAAGTTATCAGAAAATAATTAACTACTGCTACAATTCAGACTTGCACAAAATTTTCAAAGAATCTTATTCACCAAAGTTGAGCATACCTAACTCACTTACCAACCTGTTAAAGGTGGATTCATCCAATGGTTTGGTGAATATGTCTGCAAGTTGCTTCTCTGTTGGAACAAAATGAAGTTCCACAATACTATTCATCACATATTCTCCGATAAAGTGGTACCTGATGTCTATGTGTTTTGTCCTAGAGTGTTGCACATGATTCTCTGTAATGGTAATAGCACTGGTGTTATCAAAATAAATAGGAATTTGATTACATACTATACCATAGTCCATTAGTTGAGTTCTCATCCATAAGATCTGAGCACAGCAATTCCCAGCAGCAATATATTCAGCTACAGCAGTTGAGGTTGATACATAATGTTGTTTCTTGTTAAACCATGACACTAGTTTGCTTCCAAGAAATTGGCAACTTCCTGTTGTGCTTTTCCTATCTATTTTGCAACCTGCATAATCTGTATCTGAGTAGCCTATTAGCTTGAATCCAGAATCTTTAGGATACCAAATGCTAAGATTTGGAATTCCCTTAAGATATCTGAATATCCTTTTTACAACAATCAAATATGATTCTCTAAGATCTGATTGAAATATAGCAAATAAACAAGTTGAAAACATTATATCAGGTCTACTTGCAGTGAGATAAAATAGAGAGCCAATCATGCCTCTATAACTTGAAACATCAACCTTTTTACTAGTTGAGTCTTTGTCAAGTTTAGTGGTTGTTCATGGGAGTTTTAGAATTTGTAATATCTTGTAAATTAAATTTCTTCAAAAGGTCTTTTAAATATTTTGTTTGACTAATGAATCAGTGGTTTGTTTAACTTGTAAACCTAAAAGGAAAATTAATTCTCTCATCATGCTCATCTCATATCTATTTTGCATAAGGTTGCAAAACTTAGAGCATAAGCTCCCATTAGTAGAACCAAATATAATATCATCAACATAGACTTGAATAAGTATTATGTCACCAACATGTTTTCTATAAAATAAAGTTTTATCAATGATAACTCTAGTGAATTTATTTTCAATTAAAAACTAAGATAGGGTATCATATCATGCTCTTGGTGCTTGTTTAAGTTCATAGAGTGTTTTGTCTAACCTGTAGACATGATTGGGAAATTGATGATCTTCAAAGCCAGGAGGTTGTTAAACATACACATCTTCTTGTATTTTTCCATTCAGAAAGGCACTCTTTACATACATCTGGTACACTTTAAAATTTACATGAACAGTATAGGCAAGGAATATCTTGATTACTTCTAATCTTGTTACTTGTGCAAAGGTTTCATCATAGTCAATCCCTTCTTCTTGTGAATTACCTTTTGCAACCAATCTGACCTTATTCCTTGTCACTGTACCAGTTTTATCCAGTTTGTTTCTGAAGACCCATTTAGTACCAATTATTGATTTGTTCATTGGTTTTGGCACTAGTCTCCAGACCTTGTTTCTTATAAACTAATTGAGCTCCTCTTGCATGTCAATCACCCAATCAGCATCTTGTAATGCCTCTTCAACCTTTTTAGGTTCAATCTTTGACAGAAAGTTGAGGTATAGGCATTTATTCTGAGTAGCACTTCTTGTTGCCACACCTTTAGTTGGATCTCCTATAATTTGCTCCATAGGATGATCTCTTATCCATTTTATCTGTGGAGGTAAACTTCTTGAAGAAGAAGCTTCATTTGTTTCTTTTCCTCTATGGTGTATAGTGCTCTCAGCTTCTTGTGAAGTTCCCCCTGAATCAGTGGATATTTCTAAATTGGAGTTTGAGATATCCTCTGATTCATTCTTCACTGACTGTTCCCCCTCAGTGGTTAAAGGCATATCCACTAGTGGAGTGGCTTTTTGGGTTCAACTTCATCATCTGATGAGTCAATTTCAGCATGTTTTGACTCATCTTCATTTTCAAACCTTAGAACTTCATGCAATCCTTCATCTTACATTCCTATTATTTTCTTATCATCAAATGCAATATGAATAGATTCCATTACAATGTTTAGCCTAAGGTTGTAGACCCTGTATGCTTTGCTTGTTAAAGAGTAACCTAAGAAAATTGCTTCATCAGCTTTAGGTTTAAATTTTCCTAAGTTCTTACCTAGACTTTTTAACACAAAACATCTGTCACCAAATACATGAAGAAATTTGACATTAGGTTTCCTGCCTATCATAAGCTCATAAGGAGTCTCGTTGTGAGCTTTGTTGATTAATGTCCTATTTTGAATGAAGCATGCAGTTGAAATTGTTTTAGCCCAAAAATAAATAGGCGATTTGGCTTCTTTAAGCATGGTTCTGGCAGTTTCAATAAGAGTTCTGTTTTTCCTCTCAACTACTCCATTTTGTTGAGGGGTTCTTGGAGCAGAAAATGTGTGAGATATTCCTTTGTCCACACAGAAACATTCAACTTTGGAGTTCTTGAATTATGTTCCATTATTAATTCTTAGAACTCTGACAGTCAGCCCATATTTTGTTTTCACTTTCTTGATGTGATCAATCACCAACTGAGCTGCTTCATCATTGGTATGCTAAAATTTTACCCATGTGTATCTAATGAAATCATCAACTATCACCAGAGCATACCTTTTCCTTGAGATAGACATAATGTTTACAAGTCTAAATAAATCCATATGAATTAGTTGTATTGGACTTGTAATTGATGATATCAAAAGAAGTCTTCTTTTTCTTCTCTTTTTGACAAGCTCCACATAGACCATCTTGAGTGAATTCTATTTGTGGAAGTCTTGTCACTAATTCTTTCTTCACCAAAGTGTTGATTATCTTGAAATTTAAGAAAGAAAGCTTCTTATGTCATAGTCAACTCTCATCCATTGATACTTTATTGTAAAACTATGTGAATTGATATTTACTTGATGAACCAAAGTCAGCTATGTAGATGTTACCTTTCTTAACTCCAGATAGAGTTATTTTTCCATCTTTACTGTTACTTATCAAGCAATGTTCATCTTTGAAAGCAACACTGTAACCTCTGTCATACAGTTTGATGATGCTAAGCAAGTTGTGCTTAAGACCATCAACTAGTGCTACATTGTCCAAGATGACATTTCCAATTGTGACTGTCATATCTCAAGGTATATCCTTTGTTCTCATCTCCAAAAGAAACACTTGGGCCAGCTTTCTTCTCATATTGTGTTAGCAGGGTTTTGTCTCCAGTTATGTGTTTTGAGCATCCACTATCCAAGAACCAAATATGTTTCTTCATACCCTGCACACAGTAAATAGCTAAGTTAATTTAGGAACCCAGACTTGCTTAGGTCCATTGACATTTTTAAAGTTTAATTTAGCAGTTGTTAAGGGTTTTTCAGTTTTAGCCTTCTTTGCCACCCACTGCGTAGAAGAAATAACTTTCTTCTTAGCCTTAGGTGCATCAGATTTTTGCCTTAACTTTAGAAGAGATTTCAGATAACTGTTTTTAACCTTTTGAATATTTGAGTGGTTCTTAACAGTTAACTCTTTCTTTTTATCAGAAGGTAAGATTCTAGTATGCATGTTCCTAGGGACATTTTTACACTTATAAGCAAGGTGGTTGGGATTTCCACACTTCCAACATTGTTTCCTAGGTGCATTTATGATAAGAGTATAATTACTATATTTATTAACTCCCTCCTTGCAATTCCTATTATTTTTCAGGTTACCCATTAATGAGTGAGTTAGCTTTGGATTAGAGCTTTTGGCTCTAAATTCATTCAATTTATTTTCAAGCTCACTCACTTTTTGTTCCAACACAGCCTATTTAGACTTTTCCTTAGTAGCTCCTGCCTTAACAAATTTTATCTTTTTAAGGGTTGGGGCAGTAGTTACTAGAGTAGTCTTACTAGTGCTAGTTTCTGAAGTTCTAGTGATTGGCAACTCCTCAATCACTGGTTGCTTTCCCTGGACCTTATTATTATAGTCTAGTCCTTCATTTTGACTGGTGCTATATTTTTCTATTGTCTCCTTAACTATTTTAGAGGAGTTGGTCCATTCTTTTATGATGTCCTGCACTTTCTTAAGTTGTGCTCTTAATCATTCTTCTATTTGTTTAGCATAAGCAATATCATCTAGTGCCTTTTTGCAGTCTTTTCTGACTTGTTCAAGAACACCTAACTCAGACTCTAAGAAGGAATTTTTATTCTTTAACAGTTCAATGGAGTCTATGAGTCTAGCATTTTCTTTTACTGAGTATCTAAGTTTTCCTTTTAAGTGGTACATTTCTTTACACATGTCAGCTAAGCTTTCTTGGCAATCAGATAATGACATAGTAGAAGAAATAGTCAAGTCAGTTACCTGGGAATTCTTGGAGTTTGGACTTCCAAAAGTGTCACTGCTATCAGAGGAGTTGTCCATCAGTGTCACGTTGACATATTCTCCATCCTCTGTTTCTGAATCAGCTCAATCCTTGCCTTCTGTGATTAGTGCCTTTCCCTTGCCCTTGTTGCTATTAAGGAGATCATAGTATTTCTTTTTATAGTAATCCTTATTTCTTGTAGCATCTTTGGGCTCCTTTGTCTTTTTGTCAGACTTGGGCTTCCTACACTCACTAGCAAAGTATCCAAGAGCATCACAATTGAAGCACCTAAACGTAGATCTGTCAACCTTGTCATATTGACTTTCTTTCTTAGATGTAAAAACATTGTTGAATTCAGGCTTTCTCATGGCAAATTTAATCTTTGAATGTTTTAGCTATTAAAGCTAGAACTTCATCAATGTCTTCTAAATCTTCAGGTGTGCAGAGTTCTTCCTCCACCTCTGCATCTTTAGCTTCTTTATCAGACTCTAGATCAGAATCTGATTACTTAATGAAAACTCTTTTCTCATCAAGGTTCATGTTTCTTATCTCTGTTGTAAATGCAACGGACTTCTCTTTCTTGAAATCAGGATTTAACATGATTCTATGTTGCACTTCAAGCTCATAAGTTTTGAGATTTCCATAGAGCTTGTCCAAGGACATGGTATTCATGTCTTTAGTTTCCCTTACAACAGTTGTCTTGGTATCCCAAAACTGTGGAAGTGACCTTATGAATTTAATATTTGTGTCTATATTCTCAAAGACTATCCCATGTAATCTAAGATCATTGACGAGTCTGTTGAATCTATCATACAGTTGAGTAATAGATTCTCCAGATTTGGCAGTGAAATACTCATATTGTTGAATGAGTAATGATCTTTTGTTGGCCCTTACTTCTTCAGTTCCTTCACATAATATTTGAATGGTTTCCCATATTTCCTTGGAACTTTGGTAGTTGATGACACTGTTGAACATATCATTGTCTAACCCATTGCAGAGGATGTTTATGATTTTTTTGTCTTTTAGGACTTCCTCTTTTTCTTCTTTGGAGAGCTGATTTGGCTTTTTGGGTATAAATGTCTCTGGGGTTGGAATGCCATCAACAATACCTCGTGGCACAACTTTTGTGGGAATAACAAGTCCTTCCTTAAGGATGTCAGCATATTGGGAATCAGTTGATTCCAAATGCATGAACATTCTTCTCTTCCAGAAGTACTTTTCCCTCTTGAGCATTAGAATTTTGACATTGCCATCGTTCTGTCCCATCTTTTTGATCTATTGATTGGTGTTTTAATCAATAAGCTCTGATACCAATTGTTTGTTCCACAAAATGGTTTGTAGAATGGGGGGTTGAATACAAACCACAAAATTCTTTCGAATTTTGTGAGTTTAGTGAATATACTGTATAAATAGTTGTGGAATTAAAAGAATACAATATATCACAAGTACTTCTAGAACTTTTATAAATCAATGACAGATTATAAAATCTCACTGGTGTGAATGATCAGTTTCAAACAACTCTATTGAAAATAACAGTTGCACTCTAGAATATGATTTCTAGTTTCTCTCAAATTATGAAAACTTGTTTCTCTCTCTCTGTAAGTTTATTACAGCTACTATATAATCTGAGATAATATGTATTCTTATTGTTGTTCTCAGTTTTCCATTATATATTATCTCAATTGCTCCATGTCTCTATTTATAGACATAACTCCCTTATTCTCCAAGTTTCCTCAGTGAGTTGTCTCTGAAAATATCTCTGATATTCTTTGGTAATTGTCGTTCTGTCATATAACTTCTTCTTTTTGCATGACCTTCCTTGCACGCCGACCTGTTATGTAACATTCCTGGTGTATCAGCACACCAGCTCCCTTATTTTCATCTTGGAGTTCCCATGATAAGTTAACTCTACAGTAAATAACTTATCTCTATGAGCTTCCCTGATTTTGATTGGACCAGCTTCCATATTTCATTCTTCAAGTTTTTATAAGCTTCAAGTGCATTTTTCATACTTGCAGTTATATACGCATGCTTGTGTATAAGTATGACTTATCTTCATATTAGTCTTCACACTTGCAGTCTTTGTGTGTATATAACTTATCTCCTTGAATCTTCTTTGGTAGCCAATCTCTCCTTATTGGACCACCGTCTATATTTTAAACCACCGCCTTTAACTTAAGTCAGTGGATTTGTGAACTCAGTCATGTGTTATCTCGTATGTCATTTTTAGTCTCTGATCATTTTATCCCTTGATGGACAATCTCTGGTGCCGAAAAATCCATCACCTGATGCCGAGAAACTTATCCCCTGATGCCAAGAAATCTATCCCTTGATGCCGAGAACTTATCTCCTGATGCAAAGAACTTATCCCCTGATGCCGAGAAATTTATACCCTGATGTCCAGACTCTGGTAATAGGTAAATGACTTTGGTTTTAGCCAGATCTTCTTAAGACTACTTCAATACTATAGGGAGTCTTTCCCTTAGTCTCTGATAATATAAAATTTAGTCTCCGATAGGCTAAACTGTTAGTCTCCAACAAGCTAATTTATTAGTCTTCAATAGGCTAAACTGTTAGTCTCCGATAGGCTAAAACTTAGTCTCCGATAGGCTAATTTTGCTTGACCAACTTCAAGTTTTGTTGAACTCTCCAAATGCATTCCTTGCAGTCTCTGATGCTCATCTACAGTCTCTGATAGTAGTTTCTCATGGTGCACTACTGCAGGTACTTGTATAATTACAAATCTAACAATTCTAAGTGTTACACATCATCATCAAATGTTATAATTCCTAAAAAAATCTATGTGCATTAGATGGACCGGTCTTGTTATTGATGTTGGTTCTTTACTTTTGAAGGAAATCTTCTTCTGTTTTCCCTTCTAAAATGATCTACAAATACCATCTTGAGAAAATTCAAGTTGTGGTATTCCTGTTACTAATCCTTTTCTCACCAAACTATTGATAGTCTTAAAATTTAGATGAGACAACTTCTTATGTCATAGCCAATTTTTATCTGCTGATACTTTGCTGTAAAAGCATGTGTATTGTTCTTCTTTTGTTGAGCAAAAGTTAGCTATGAATACATTGCCTTTGTTGACTCCAGACAATGTAATATCTCCAGTTTTTATGTTGGTTATAAGGCATTGTTCATCCTTAAAAACAACTTGATAGCCTTTATCACAAAACTGACTAATAGTGAGTAGATTGTGCATTAGACCATCAACCAGAGCTACATTTTCAATGATGACATTACAATGAACTACTTTGCATATCCCATAGTGTATCCAATGTTGTCATCTCGAAAGGACACTTTTGGGCCAGTTTTCTCCTCAAACTGTTAGAGCAGGGACTTATTTCCAGTCATGTGTTTTGAACAGCCACTATCCAAGTACCACAACTGCTTTTTCCTTTTGCCCTGCACACACATTTAAACTAGTTAGATCTTTTAGAAATTCAAGCATGTTTGGGTTTTGATTTAACAGTTTTAATCTTAGGCTCGATTTTGGTGATTGGTTGTTTATTCTTTTTCTTTTCTTTCCTCTTCTTAGAAGGTAAAAGATCCACCTTGGTCCTAGGTGGCTTATGAACAAACCTTAACCTTTGAGGAGACATTCTCCTTGTATTATTATGAACATTAGGCATAGAAGGATAATCATAATAACAGTTTTCATAAACATTACAAGCATAAGATGGATGTTTAAAATCATCACAATAATGGCATAACATATATTAAGAAGGTGCAATGTATGGATAAGGAGCTGCATATGGAACAGGAGGAACATGCATGTTATCAGTAACTTTTGTGCATTGAAAAGCAAGGTGGTTGGTGTTCCCACTCTTGGTGCATGTCTTCTTAAGTGCATTAGGTATTGGTGCATAATTACTGTATTTGTTAATACCTAATTTACCATTCGTGTTTTTCTTAGGCTTAGTTATTGGGATGCTTTCTAACTTTTCCTTTAATTGTTTGTTAGTAAGCAAGTCAATGTTCTTAGTAGTCCTTTTCTCTAGCAATGGTTTCAAAGTTTTCTTTACATGTGTCAATTTTACAACTTTAGATCTTTCACCTATCTCAGTCTTAGCAGGTTTCACAAATTTTATTGGTTTTAATTTACTTACTGTTTTGGGCTTTGTGCTAGGTTTTTCATCTATTTCTTTACCTTTATTAATGGTGATGAGTTGCTCACCAATTGATACAACAGTGGGCATATATAAGTATCCTAATCCAGCTTTTTGATTAGGATTTTGTGAGTTTAGAAGATCATGCACTTTATGTGAGGATTGTTCATTGTTTTATTTTATCTTGTTTAGCCTTGAGTTTTTAGTAAGATATTCTTCTTTTTTCAAGGCATCACCAAGATTTCTCTTAACATTAAGAGCTTAAGTTTTGAAAAGTTCTAAGATTAACAATTCAGATTCTAAAAAAGTATTTCTCTTTGAAAGAGTATTACTGGTCTCAATAATCTTATTGTTTTCTTTTGTAAGAGATCTTAAACTAGCATGCAAGCCATAATCTCATTGGTCATTTCTTGAATGGTAGCATCACATTCATTTTTAGAAACAAAAAAATATTGAAGTTATGTACCTTAGCTGTTGATGAGCTCTGGGATTCAGTTTCTTCTCCTTCAGAATTGCTTCAGGATTTAGCCATTAAAGCCAGATTTAAAATATCTTCCTCAGCATTAGATTCATCTGAATCCACCCAGTCCTTGTCTTTAGCTATATATGTCTTTCCCTTTTTCTTGAGAAGATCAAAGTACTTGTTTTTGTAATCTACTTGATCATCCTTGAAGTCTTTCTTCTTCTCAACTTTGGGCTTCTTGCATTCACTGGCAAAGTGACCAAACTCATTGCAGTTATAACACCTAATTTTGGATTTGTCAATCATAGTTGATTGACTTGGCTTGGCAGCAACAGATATTGATGATGATGAGTCATTCCTAAACTTTTTCCCTCTTTGAAACCTCAGGTTCTTAAATTTCCTAATAATGTAGGCCAAGTTTTCATCAATCTCATCCAACTCCTCAGGTGTATAAATTCTTGATCCATCTTCTTCAGCATCACTTCCTACTTCCTCCTCATCATTGGAATCATCTTTCCAATGGACACCTTCATGTATCCACCAAACTTCTTCTTCTTTGGTTCTGCAATCAATGCAACATATTTTTTTTTTTTAGAGTGTTGCTTATTCCATTGTTGGATTTCCAACTCATAAGTCTTCAAGTTTCCATATATCTCATCCAGTGTTAAAAAACTTAGATCCTTGTTGACTTCTCTGATTGCAGTAGTCTTTGGATCCCAATCTCTTGGAAAAGCTCTCAGGAATCTGTGATTTGCTTGAAGCACTAAATACTTCTGGCCATAGTTAGATAGATCATTTATCAATTGGATGAATCTCTCATATAGATTATCAAGAGATTCACCATCATTGGCAGTAAACAAATCATATTGTTGAATTAGCAGGAGTTGCTTATTTAACTTGATTTAGTCATTCCTTTCACATAGGACAATGAACTTATCTTACACCTCCTTGGATGTTTTGCACTTCATAACCTTGTATAGCATGTTGTTATCAAGTGTTGTGATAAGGATATCTTTGATCTTCTTATCTTTAGCAGCCTCTTTCTTCTCTGATTGAGTGTATTCTTTTCGAGTTTTTGCTTCATTTTTGTATGGTGCAGTAACTCCTTCAGAGGTGGAACCAAGAACAATCTTCTTTATTTCTGGAAGACCTTTTTCAATAATCTCCAAGTATTGGTCATCTTTTGCATCAAGATAACTTAGGATCTTTTGTTTCGAAAATGATATTCACCTTTCTTGAGTTGTGGAACTCTGGTGTTGTCTTTCAAATTACTCATGATTACTAGATTGAATTAATCTAGAACAACTCTGATACCAATTATTTATCCTGTGGAGTAATTGTAGAAGGGAGTTGAATACAATTACTAACTTTTTCTTGAATTAAACTGTTATGAACAGTGTAAAACTCAAGAATAACTTTATCACTTTACTGATATGATAAAATAGTAAAACAAATAGTAAGATATGAATGGTAATCAACAATAAGGAATTTTATTGTCAACCAATTTGAATCTTTACAAAACTTTCTAATAGTGATCACCAGCTACTGCCTAAAAAATAATTTCTAACTTTTCAAGTTCTAAGAACTTATTGCTCTCTGTATCTCTCACTCAATATTTTAACTCTCTGTTTCTTTTTGATACAGCTTATTAGTCAAATATGTAAAATTAAAAGTTGTCAAAAGTATAAATATTATTCTTTTTGTGAAACGGATAGAGTATTGACTTTGTATAAAATGTCAAAAATAGCCTTGTATTTTTTTAATGCACAACAGTAAGTATTTTTTTCTCTATCTATTAAATGACTAACTTTCATTATATTTAGTTAAGCATATTTTTAGAAAGTTAATCATTAAATTCTCCTTAAAAAATATAAATGACTTATATGATAGGACTAAAAAATATGACCTAAAAAACATATTTAATGGGACGGTAAAAATATATAATAACATGATCATCTTATTTTAACGGTAGAATATGGAAAAACTACTACTTATGTAAGCCATTAAAAAAATAGGAAAGGACATTACCGTCATCTGATTAATTATGTCATACTTCAACTGAATTAACTCCACTGGCAATTGTATTTTTATGTTGTTATATGTGTAAAATTCGAACCGCTATTTAATTGAGAGAGTAAAAGATTTAATAAGTTATTGCCAATAACCATGTCTATAGAATAAAAATATTAAACTAAAAATCTATACAAAATGAGCACCTAAAAATTAATTTACAGACGAAAGATTTATCATCTCTATGAAATTAAATTCTGAATTATTGTAAAGTAAAAAAAGGATGAGATTATAGAAGTAAATATTCTTACATTTATTGCTACTACACTGTTCATTCTAGTTCCTACTGCCTTTCTTCTTATCATTTACGCAAAGTGAAAATAAAAAATAAAAAAATTAATTAATTAATTTGAATGAAACTGCGTTTTTCAATTCTTATCAATGGTTGAAGAAAAAAAAAAGGATTCTAATTTTATGTCTTAAATGAAATGAGCGGATTATAATCGGCAGTATTCTATAAGATCCAATACTATAGTACTATTACTATAGTATCGTAAGAAGTATAGTATAGTAAGAAAAAATATATATTTCTTACTATACTATCTATTAGTGTTACTATAGTGAATAAACTTGTACTTTCTAATAACTTTAGAATAATAAAAAATAAAAATTATACTATAATAAAAATAAAGAAGCTGAGTGTCGATCAATCTACAATACATAACATTTCATGCTCATTTCAAAATTTCTGCTTTAAGTTCTGGAATATTAGCAGTAGCAAAAATAAATATCGTATAATATTAATTTCATAAAGTATAAACTTTCAAATAATCATTATTTGTGGTAGTCTTTTAGAGATAACATGATAAAATTCGAAACCAAACTGCACTATATGTTGTCGCTTGTGACGTAAATCAAACCAAATTGTGTCGTGCATATACATAACTTTACCTTTAGATTTAATTGCGCAAATAGTGGAAAGAATGAAGTTAAAATTAAGAAAAAATATGTATGTACTAATTTGTCGATTCGTGCGCAATACAATATTTTTTAATTAATTAAAATTATTGAGTTTATAATATGTATTATTTTGTAATTTACTAATTTTTATTATATTAAATATGAGATCAGTAATTCATATTGTTGTGTATAATATCACTAGTTTTATATTTATAAATTTGAAAATTGATGGTTGCGTTTTCTTTTTTCTTATATATAAGTCATTTAATAAGTTGTTATTTCATTTGATTATATTTTTTAAGTTTCTTTTATATTTTCAAGGTTGTAAGTTATTTTAATTAGCTAAATAATTTACATGGCCTAAAATTTAATATATTTTACTTTAAATTAATCAAAAACAATTAATAAGTCTATATTTCTTAATTTTCTTATTCATTTTCAATAATTTTATTGTGTTGCTCTATTTTTGTCATATAAGTGATTGTAGATTTTATTTTTAAATTGTTGGTTATCTTGTTAGTGTTTTATTCTTTTTCTTTTTTTTGTGGTGATACTTTAATTTTGAGAGATGTACATGATCTTTTTAAATGTTTTATATATATGATAATAATCGTTGGTTAACTTTTTATTCCGATAATTAGATTTGTGATATGATTTATTTAATTTTAATAATTAGAGATGGAATATGATTCAAAGAATAATATTTTTTCAAAAAACGAAGCGACAAAAACAAAACCACCTTGCTGGAGATACTATATAATAAAGTAATAGATGATTTTTCAAATCCCAAGTATTACACGGTAGTATACTATAATGATACCTTATTGTGATTATTTACTTGATGTCTCCTTTCTTTCCACCTTTTCTCCTAAAGTCATCATCCATGTCAAAAATTGCTCTGATGGGAATAATAATGTGCCGTTTTCACGTTCTAAATATATTGAAGCAGTTTGATGTCGTTTCTATACGAATGCAATTGTGTACCATCACTTGCGATAAGTGCTTAAATGTGTTATTCTTATATGATTTCCCCTGATTTTTCTCAAGCTCAATCACCAAACACAATGCCCAAGCGGACCATCAACATGCTAAACTCATTTAAAACACATGCATAGAGCCCAACTTATTATTATATAAACACATTTAGAGAAAAAGGGCAATAAGTGATTGCTACACTTGTATACCCATTTACACTTACATATGGATTCATCTTCTCTTCTCATTAATTTATGCAACTACTGATAAAAGCAAAGCAGTCGCTTATTTCTCGTTTCCTTCTACATTTATAGGAATAAACAAGAGCTTATAATCTCACAATTTCAAAGGAAGAACTGAAAGAGGATGACAGGTAGAAGTAAATAGCTACATACCAATACCAGTATTTCTACCTAGTTACAAATAACGAACCAAAGAAAAAATGAATTCTGATGATAGCTACAGAAACCAATGCAAAACATTTGACCGAAAAGCATGTGAAACTAGAGGGCTTCTAGGTCAACTTTTCATCGAGTTTCATCCTCAAGGTTGCGGAAACCAGAAGTAAGGTCCTCATGAAGCTTCTTAAATTTTGATACAAGGGTATCCTCTCCTTCAGCCGGATCCTCAAATTTCTGAGAACTGCAGCATTAAGAAAATAAAAACAAAACAATTAGTAATGATTAAGAAAAAAGATCTGTGGACTAAAACCAGCAGCATTATAGAACACGCATTTTTACATAAAAAGGACGCCCATTTAACTTACACCAAGCGATAGAAGAGATCTCCTAGCCGATGCTTTATGAGAGTGTAGGTTATCTTCTGGCCATCCATACCAGCTCCTCGCTCCACCGCCTGCACAAAAAAAGAAATCCAGGCACTTACATACCACTAACTGTGCATAATTCCATGAAAATCAGGTTTCGGTCCGTCCTGATTAACTCAGGAGCTAGGGATGTGATTAGATGTAGCAACAACTGCAAAGACTAAAGATTGTAGTTCATGCAAAATTAAATCCCGAACAGTAAGCAGCTTCTATGGCCATTGACATTTTAAATTTTGAGTTCATAAACAAATGAGATAAAAAAGTAATAAACAAATGAGATAAAAAAGTAAATGTTGTTGGATCTGATTTATTCATTTATTTAACTTGAATAAATCAGATTTATCATTTATTTAACTTGAATAATGGTATGCATTTGCCAACATCTTGTCATTTTAACTGGGACCTTGTGAAAAAAGATATTTTAGTGGAGAGACTACACACTTGTATGCCTCTCATACTCCTATTACTTTTTCTTCATATACGTTTCTTTTGTTATTCAAAAAGGAGAGAACTAAATCTTACCTGATTGGCCAAATTATAGAAATGGATGATGTTGCGCATCATCCAAACCGACTTGTAAAAAGGACAGAACTTGTCATATCTGTAATCAGAGTGGAAAAAGAGTCAAACAACGTTACAAGAAATGATAAATGGAAAGCCTCTATCAAAATTAGTCTAAAATGATACAAGATAGCAAAGCAATGACTTACGGAGTGAACGCATTCTGAGCGAGATAGTCCTCCCTCAAAAGCTTTGCAGTCTCCAAGGTAATTTTGTCAGTTTCAGCTAAAGCATCTTTTCCAACCAGCTGCGGTGAGCAAAATACAATTAAACAGTACATATATAGCTAGTTTATGTTTAATTGACTGAGGCCAAATATACACGAGGTCCACCATTTCTGAATCAAATGCAGAACTCACGCAGAACTTCAAATAGCTTTTTTAAGGGGTTTTAAATTTTATAAAATTACCCCGTCAGGGTGTTTTCTTTCTTTTTCTTCTTTTTTTGGGGGGTTGGGGTATCTATTTATTCTGATGAGCAAAAGGACGCTGTGTTTAAATGCGGAACTAACCCAATAGCATTAAGATGCAACTCAAAACTGAGCAACAAAACCGTTTGAGATTAAAACAAAAAATACAAACCTGCACAATTTCATTCAGATCATCTTCTCTCTGCAGCACCTCACGAGCTTTTGTCCTGATGTCAATAAAGTCTGAATCAAATTTCTCATAGAAGGATTCTAATGCCTGCAAAGTAGAAAAAAGAAGGGTTCAGCAACCAGATCGCGACTGCACATTTATCAATGTACAAAATTTTGAAGTCGAGTGGAAAATAGCGAGGACTCACTGTTGAATACTTTGAATAGGAGATAAGCCAGTTTACAGAAGGGAAATGTTTCCTCTGCGCCAGCTTCTTGTCTAAGCCCCAAAAAACCTTCAAAAACAAGTATTTATTTATGAAAGAAAACACAATGATAATACGGCATCATATCCACATGAATGTGTGACTTTCATTTTCTTATGTAGTGTTGGAACTTATGATTAACGACATAGTAAACTGAAAAGGGGTGTGGCCCAAGTATCTGGGATACCCCATACAATTCGGTGTAAGAAGAAAAAAGCTTCAGCACCTAAGTCATACCTGAACAATACTGAGTGTGGCAGATGTGACTGGATCAGAAAAATCTCCTCCAGGAGGTGAAACAGCACCAACAATTGTGACACTGCCATTACGTTCTGGTCCACCAAGACATTTTACCTTTCCAGCACGCTCATAGAAAGAGGCCAAACGCGCTGCCAAATAAGCTGGATATCCACTATCAGCTGGCATTTCAGCCTGAAAAATAGAGTAAATTACACAATGTCAACAGAGGACAATGAATAAATAGTTAAATGCTCCATATAACATGATCCCTTATAACATATATAGCAGAGATATTGTACTTCAACAACATTCATATGTAATTCATTTTGACAATCACTTGGAAGGCAATCTAGTAATAGAAGTCAAAAATGCCTTATACTCTGAGGGTAACATTACGCAATGTGATCTAAAGCAAGAGCATTGCACTGACATGTTTATAACACAAACAACTCCAAAATGTTTCATTAACAATTTGACGAAGTGAAACAAGAAAACAAGATTCATTATTTTATGCTGACGAAAGCAAAAATGATTAGCATGCATTTAATCTACGTTATTAAGAACACAGCTGAAGCTTCTACCACTTCGCTAATTTGATACGCCGATGAATCCAGGTATCCAACACCAATTATCTTGCTTGATTAGCCAAGAGTTGAGTGTCAAAGATGAGTACCAGCTCAAACTGATGAATTCATGCAACATTACATTCTATTAAACTTCATTCATAAACACTGCTTTTTTTTAGTACAAAAATATGCTGCTAAGGACTGTAGCAGTGAAAATCTAAGCTCCCTGGATAGGTAAAAGGAAAGGATGTTGATTTAAGTTAATGGCCAACATAAATTTTCATAAAATACCACAGGATGTTACCCTAAAGATTTGTTGTAGGCTAGGTGTAGGCTAACATAGGCAGGGGCAGGGTATCTGTTCGCCTGACATGAATTGTCACATTTTACTTGATAGGTACTGGTAAAGGGAAAAGTTCAAGACTCTACGATCCTTCAATTCTATAATTGACAGCTGCAACCAGCTTCAACGGGCACAGAAAGAAGAGAGGGCAGATCGAGGGAGAACAAGAGAGGAAAGAACAAAAGGGAGAATAAAGGAAGGAGTTATTTGTCGTACTTGCCATCGCCGGAGTTTCCCTTGGCCACAATTTGTTAGAACACATCTTTCACAATTATGACATCAGGTAACTCATTCCAATGAAAATCACGAATTAAGCATAAATCTGATCACACATTAGCTTAATAAGAAAAAATAATATGGAGACTAGCATGTTATGAAGGAGACAGCACTTACCAATCGACCTGAAATTTCCCGCAATGCTTCTGCCCAACGAGATGTTGAATCTGCCATCATACTAACATTGTAGCCCATGTCTCTGAAGTATTCAGCTATCGTTATTCCTGAAATAGTCATTCACATACACTTTAATGGTGCATCGCAGGGCCTAATTTATTCAACCACTTTTTTGGTCAATACAAGAATATACTGGAACTATGGTTTTATTAGTCCAATGCTGTCAGAATTACACAACACCTCCACTTTTTTACATTATTAACTACTAAGTCGAAGACTGGAAGCTAGTAGTTGTTAGAAGGGTGAATTGTAGGAGCTTCTGGTGTGTGATAAGGAGAACCATACATAAGCAATGGTAACTGCATTTTAGGCTACAACTGATGAAAAATGTTGTTTTTCCTCTATCTTCTCTCTACTTTCTCTCAATTAAGGAAACTCTCTGGCAGCTCTAATTCTTTGCTGAATCTTCTCTACTTCTCCCTAGTTCTTCAGATTCTATTCCAATGCTAAGATAATCTGGTTCAGGCGAAAGTCCAGGACTGAGACACACAAGTGAAACTAAAGACCATTTATATGAGCCAGTATAGCAGAAGTGTTAATCATATAATTCTTAACCATTTTGTTTGGGAACTAGAAAGGTAAATCCATTTCAGTACGCATCACATAAAGGAGCTCCTGAGCAAATAATTATTTTATACAAGAGATATCAGGCCCTCTCCGATATTCAAAGCAGGAGACTTTTCACTTGCCCATCACACTGTGTGAAACGACCAATCTTTAGTAAAATATAAATTAACTAACGACTGCTTAAAGTTTGGATAAAGTTCAAGTAATGTCAACAAGCCATATTAGAAAGTTCAGCTAGATCTGGATTCTAGATATGACTACCAGAAAATTTGACAAATTAGATTACCAGCCAAAAGTAATGTCACCTGTATAAATTGATGCCTCGCGAGCAGCCACAGGCATGTTTGAAGTGTTGGCCACAAGAGTAGTACGTTTCATGACAGACTCTTCACGTCCATCAGGTAGAGTCATTGTCAATTGAGGAAAATCCATAAGAACCTAATTGTCAATTTCCTAGGTTAAACATTTTCACAAAGATGGATTTCAGACATAAGGAGACAAAAGACATTTAATTCTGCTACCTCCGCCATTTCATTTCCTCTTTCTCCACATCCAACGTAGACTACAGTGTCGGAGTTAGAGTACTGCATTTCGACATAATCAAACAATCATAAAATTGACAAAAGTTCATAGCGATTTAAAGATTTTCAATAACATGAACATGAATGCCAAAGTTCACCTTGGAAAGAGCTTGACTAATGACAGTTTTTCCACAACCAAATGCACCGGGAATAGCACAGGTTCCACCAAGCACAGAGGGGAAAAGAGCATCAAGAACCCGCTGTTACAATAACAAACCATCAGAGCTGAATTCTCTGGATATATATCAAACAGATAAGAAATAAATGGAAAAATCAATAAATTTTTATCTTAATTCACCTGCCCTGTAAGAAGAGGGGTGTCCGCAGCAAGCTTTGATGCCACAGGCCTAGGTGTTCGCACAGGCCATGTCTGCAAATAAGTATGCAATTAAAGTAAGAAAACTAAGGTCCGGTCATAGTTATCAGAATCGTACAATACACGATATGATATGTATGATTCGATATGATACACGAACAATTCGATATGCATCATAGGGCGTGTCAAAATTATCACCATATCACAAGTATCGGTCACAATACAATATGATTCATACGATAACGATACATTTTACGATTATTTTGAAAGTAACATCAAGTTTTAAATTATAATCAAGCTAAAATGCTTGTTTGCCCAACAACTTTTGTTATAAATATGTCTAAATGTATCTTATCACATTTTGCATTTATTTTCTTTATCATACGATACAATACATGAAACACGATATGAGGGTTTTCGATACTAGATATTTTTACGATTTAATAACTACGGGTCTGGTACCAAAGAAGTACGACTTGTAGGACACACAAACTTAATTTGTATTGAACCTTGAATTAAATGTTAAAAAACTAACCTGAAGCATAGTAATTTGCTTTTTCACGCCTTGAAACTCAAGCTCCAGAACAGTGTCCTGCATATAAAGGGAAATCAATCCATCTATGGAACTTACAGGATACATTTAACAGTTTTTACTAATGATTATACCCACTATTTGCAGGATCCTATTACAATAATGCAACCTTCAAACTTTATTCTTTTTCTTCTTTTTTTTTGGCTGGCTAGCTAACTGCTTCAGGTTCTAATATACATGTCAATGTGAAATTATGTAAAGATTGGTGGGACAACCTCCTTTTATATACAAATCTCGTATGCCTTAGGGGCATTTTGAGAAATTGACTCATTAAGAATGAACGATTATAAATTTATAACATCTGTAAATTTGAGTCTCTGTTTGAAACTGAATTTGAGTTTTGAAAAAACAACGCTTGATAACAGGTCAATCCAAAATTTCTGAAATGGCAGCAATTTACAAATTTAACCCTTTCTCCTTCTTCTGGGTATCTTACAGCACCAGAAATTCCTACATCCCTACTCCTCTGAAAGCACCTTCTGAATTTATATTTGTCATCTTTTATGAGATGGAGGTTGTACTAATTATTAACTCCACAAAGTATGATACACATAAAAGCAATTACGGATTTATCATATATCTCTGTATAGGTATTAACAAACATTAGAAAACATTTGAGCCTATCATATACATCACTATTTAATTCATATAAAATAAAATCATTTGAGAATATATGATTTCGATTAATAATTAATTAATTATAGCAATTCAGCACATCACACAGAAGCACAAAGGCACAGAAACTGAAATCACCCAACTAATTAGTCCAACAGAATCGGTTGGTAACAAATTTCAAGATAAACCTTCAAAATGAACCAGAAAGAATTGTCATGTAAAACCTTCAAAATGAAAGGGAAACATTCTTCCAAAATTTTAGAAAGAACGTTTAATTCTGAATCTAATGTTTTTGTGAAATTTTAACATTAAGACAGAAAAAAATTGTGTTACATATATAAATTAAGAGATTATGATTAATGTTTTGTCAACATTATTACTTTTATGTTAGTTAAACTGTCTGTCACAAATCAAAACTAAATAAGTTTGCATCATATTTACCTCATACAAGCTTACAAAAGCACTGCATACAAAATATAATTGTATTATTCAGTTATGGAGAACATCAAGTATTAGTCTTCTTCCTTTTTTGGAAACTATTACAACTATACCAAAATAGTACACAATTACTAGAATTATGGGGGGCCAAGTAAACTCCTTCACTCTATTTAGATCTGCCTTTTTCATACCTCCAAGAAGGAGAAGATGGGTTGCAACTAGCAAAAGAAAAGGCAGAAACAGTCCCAGCACCACATGTCTACACGTGAGTATCTATCTTTGACTCAATTACCCTAACACTGCATCATAACTTTAGGATGAGAACATATGATAGTCCAATCTTTGTTTATGCTTTTGGCTCTCAGGGTCGTCATTATCTGTTAAAATATAAACGCTATAGTTATCTGCAACAACTGTTTTTTATTTTTCTTAATCGCTACAGATCATAGAAAAGATAGTACAATACAAGACCAAATCAAATACCACGAAACTAAGAATACAAAAGTCACAATCAAGAGGAAAGACTGGTCTTAGGGCCCAAATCTCAACCATCAGTATAGTAAATCATCAGCTAACTACCATTACTGCTTAGCAGAATAACTACTGTTATATTTATGACACATACCTTCAGCGAGTATTGTCCAGCTGGTGCAACATATGTTATCTTTCCCATAGCATCAGGAGGAAGTGCAACATGATGTTGCATTAAACTATTCTCAAAGACAGTCTGCATTTGTAGTATTACACCAATATGTTATGGACAGTTTCAAAATCATTGGATTAATATATGCTCGCTGAAAACCTTATTTTTTATTTGGATACATAATTGCGATGTTCTAGACACTTTCATTCAACTTACAGCATATAAATCGCCACCTGTAAGAAGATCTCCTTCACCTAAAATGAGAAAAAATATTAAGCTAATTAATTAAGGGCTAAAAGCATTTCCAATTCCGAAAATTCTCTCTTTATGGCGGTCGTAGTCTAGAGATATGAAATGAAATAAAAAGATCCAGAATAAACACCTATTTTTTTGGGCTGGAATTCCCACAGTATGTCTTTGTCAAGGGCTGGAACAGATACACCACGAGGGATATAGACATCGCCAGATCTTTTAGCAATGGTCTTCAGAGGCCTCTGTATTATATGGTTATACAAATGAGGAAAGCCAGATACAATTAACAATCCAGTAATAGTCCTCTGTAACCGAAGGTATTGATGGAAGACTAGAAACAAATGTGTCGTAAAATATTATAAACAGATAAAAAGTTTTATTCACTGACCTGGATACCATCAAATATATTACCCAGAATTCCTGGGCCTAACTCCACTGATAAAGGCTGTAAGTAAATAACAAAATTATCTTGTGCATCTAAAGTTCAATCTAAAATTGCTCAAAACCAAAACTCAAATTAAACAGGTGAGCTCATATGATATAATACCTTATGTGTTCGAAGTACAGGATCATTCACCGTTAATCCAGCGGTTTCTTCATAAACTGAATAAAAAAATTAAAACATTTGAATTGAAATCTGAACTTTTATACTCTTGCAGTTAAAAACGTAGAGGTAAAGATAGAGACAAGAGACAATCAAACACAGAGATGCAAACGAAATATGAAAAGCAAGATACGCAAAATTCTATAATATAAAAAGCAAGATACGCAAAAGCATGTAAAAGTCAAAAACCTTGGATTGTAGCAGAATCTCCTTCCAAACGAATAATTTCTCCAATAAGATTGTCATGTCCAACACGAACCAGCTCATACATGGCAGCCCCGCCCATTCCATCTGCAACAACAACCGGTCCAGATACCTTCCAAATAATAAGATCAAATTAGAACAACAACAACGACAACAAAAAAAATGCTGGAATTCTAACCACAAACAAAGAGTCCTCGGATTGTTAAAGTGATGAAGAAGCTTGATCGATACAGTAAAAGAGAAGCACACACAAGATGTGAAACTTAATGTACAAATCCTTAACATCAATAAGCGAAACATATAGATCGAATCAAACACAGATCAATACATGAGATTTGAATTGTATACAATAGATTTGATTGAACAAATAGAAATGAGATCAGTTCGGTACCTTGCGAACGTAACCGTACTCGCTTTCCTTCTCGGAATCTTCGAACGTAGTCAATCGAGCTCCATAGACCGAAGGCATCTTGTGAGAAGAAGAGGAAGTGATAGATAGTAGATCGATGAGCTAACAATTTATCTCGTCTCGTCTCGTCTCTGTATAGCCTCACACCCCTTTATAACTAACAATGCCCGAAGCCTTGGTTAATATCCCGTGCGGTTGTTTAAACTTTCACGCTATGTTACTGAATTTTTCTTTTTCTTTTTATTTTTTTTTTCTCTTCACTCGAGAACAAAAAAAAATCTTAGTGATTTGTATGGACGGACTTGTTTCTACACGTAAGACTAAACAAATATTTTTATTAAATTTAAAGTTCGAATCTTAAGTTGATAGTCAAAGTCTCTCCTCATTTAAATTTCGATAGCTTACACGAAAAAAACTCTTTTCGCCTAAACTTTTTGTAATTAAAAAAGGTCGGTAGCCAAAGTCTCCTCTCATTTAAACTTAAAAAATAAACTTTTTGTAATTAAAAAAGGTTTGTAACCAAAGTTTCTTCTCACTTAAACTTAAAAAATGTTGGTAGCTAAAATCTCCTTTTACTTAAACTTCGGTAGCATGCACTGACGAAATTTTCATCCCTTAAACTTTTTGTAATTGAAAGAGGTCGGTAATCAGATTTTCATCTTACTTAAACTTCGATAGTATGCACTAAAAAAACTTTTTTCACCTAAACTTTTTGTAAAATTTGATAGCATACACCGAGAAACCTCTCATCACCTAAGCGTTTTGTAACACCGAGAAAACTCTCGTCACTTAAACTTTTTGTAACTAAAAGAGTTCGGTAGTCAAAGTCTCTTCTCATTTAAACTTCAATAGCATGCACCGAGAAAACTCTTCTCATCTAAACTTTTTGTAAAATTCGGTAGTATGAGTTGAGGAAGCTCTCTTCACATGAACGTTTTGTAACAAACAAACAAACAAAAGAATTGAATATAAAAAATATGTACTTTTGTTGCCTGATTTTTCTATCTAAAATTGACAAAATTTGGATAAAAAATTTATTAACATTGCTTCATATCCGATAATGTTTATATTAACCTCAAGTTATAAACACAAAAAAATATAATATTAAAAATAAAATAGAAATTTATTATATAACTTAAATTTTCTTTTCTTTTCTTCTGCTAAGCTTATAACTAACACTAAACAAAACATAGAACTTTCTATTTTATTCATTATAAAGTTTTTTATTGTGTTCTTTTCGTTTAGAACTTAGTAATATAGTGTTAGCGAATTGAAGGGAAACTAAAATGGAACAATAAGATTTCGGTGATTTCTACTATATTTGATATCGACACACTTTAGTGATCGAGTTATGGATAAATAATCGAAGGTACCAGACCAAGATTTGCCCAAACTTAAAAGTCTTAGCAACAATAGAATAAACTTACAAAATAATATACATGTGTGTGTATATATATACATATACATATATGTATATGTATACATGATTTTTTAAAATGCAAGAGATTAATAAAACAATTAATTTTAACCTAACGAATCAATAAATAATTTAATTAATTTAAAATACTAATTTACACCTCAAAAAATATATAATAATCATATATAAAAAAGTTTTTAAAATTCGCTTGTGTTGAACGTGGACCACTCTTCTTCTAGTTTTGTTTAATTTACGACTATTAATATCGATATCATTTAGTACTTATATTTTTGGTTTGATACCGACATGGGACTGATAAAAATTGATTTTGTACTGCATTACTGATTACACACTTTTACGTTAGAAAGTATCTAAATCATTTTATATTCGGCAAAAATAGCTTTTTGAAATAAACTAATTAAATTTAAAACTTTCACCCATTCCGTTAACGTCCGTGAAAAATAAGATGACATGGTGCTGACGTGGCATAAAAATTTAAAATAAAAACGAGATAAATGACGTGGTTATCTAGGTAGAAGAAATTTCACGTGTATAATCACCATCTCTAAGCTTTTAAAACTAAACAAAGGCGATTCCAAATCAGTAAACAAGGGTGAACAAATGACTCTTGCAATTCCAAATCGATAAAAATATAGCCCTAGACGGAGACAACTTGTGGGAATCGTGGAGTAGAAATCAGATTCGCACACCAAAAAAATGTATGAATGTTTGTCTAATTTAGAACTTTTTGTACTTTTTTCCTTCTTCAATTATACTGAAGCAGTTGAATGACGAGATTGGTGGGGTGTTAGATATTGTTTAATCAACTGTGCTATTATTTATTTAATCTAAGTATCATATATGTATACCACTTGTATATATGTATATGTGTGGGTATTCGAAAAGGGGGTTTTGACAGAGCTTGTAGCTACTGAACTATTTGGTAGAAGTGGTGTTTAAATTAAGGAATATATTGAAGCATATTGTTGGGTGCTTGTTCTGATATGTGCTTAAATCTTTGATTTTGCAGCACGAGTGCATACTTTGATATTGAGTTACACTATGGGGTAGATTCTGTGACACCCCTATTTTTAGATACAAGGGAGGGATGACCAAGACATATGAGAAGATCATGCCCCTGATTTGGTACAAATGCACAAAGAATTTGGTTACACCAAGATGCCACTGTGTATTATTGGGATGAAAATAAAGAGTTAAAGGATGGGCTGGTGAAGATAATTGATGATGATAGTATCAGAAAATTGATGGAACAAGGTAATAAACATGGCTCCATTCAATTCTTTTTTGAGCATCCACTTGAAGAAGAAAAACCACCATTGATTCTGATGGAAAGTATGATCAACCAATTGATAAGGTGGTTTAATTGGAGAATGATCATAATGATGAAGATGATGCAGAGAGGAGGATGAAATAGACTACAGGAAGGAAATGATGGAACTAAGAGATTATGAAGAGGAGGAGGAAATAGATTATGATCAGCTCTAAAGATCTTGTTTTGAAAGGTTGCAAAGGCAAACAATCCATCTCAAGGCAATGATGGAACTAAGGAAGGAATCAAAGTATGCTCACATTGACTTGCTTAAGATTCCCAAACAATGTGGTGTAAGGCTTTCTTTTATACTGAAACAAAATGCGATGTTGTGACAAATAATATATCTGAATGTTTGGAGGCCATGTATAAGCCACTTCTAACTATGTTTGAGGATATTAAATCTCAAGCCATGGCTAGAATTCATGCCAAGAGAGATTGTATGCTCAAAGTGATCGAGAAAGGACAGCTTACTCCTACAATTATGAGTAAAGTGAATCATTATATAGAATTGACTAAATATTGTAATTTTGAGTGGGATTGGGGGTGTGGCACTCGGGAATTTTTAAAATATTAAGTGTGAGATTTTATTCTTTTTAAAATGCAATTTTTTTTATTTGAAAACTTATTTTTATCACTTTTTTTGTTTCTTTACTTCTCACAATTATTTTAAAATTCTGAGTTCTTTATAAAATGCGACGAAACATTTTAAAATCAACTTTTTATTTCGAAAAGAGTCGCTACCTAACAAATTAAAATAGCGTGTTATGACACTTTTTATTTTTTTATATAAAAAACTTAAACGAAACCTAAAAATCTTAATTCATTGTTAAGTTGAATAGGGGAAGGTGTAGATACCCCTAAAGGGTGAGCATTATTCGATTAAAACTGAAAAACTGAACTGAATCGAAATTTTTTACCCGAAATATTTCTATGGAGTATATTATATTGCACAAAACTTAGTCCATTAAATAATAATAAATTTATAATTTAATGAGTATAAGGAATCTTTCATTTTATATTAATAAATTATGTTTTTCCTAGATGAGTATTGTAGAAGAGGGGTTGAATACAATAGTCTTGACTTTTTCAAGATTTTTGCAAACAATAATAAAAAGGAATGTGCAAGTATTGTATTCTGTTGTAGTTTCTGTATGTTAGGGAGAAAGAATATAACAGAGAAGAAACAATACAGAAATTTCAAGATTAATAAAGTTTATTAGGGAGAAAGAATATAATAGAGAAGAAACAACACAGAAATTTCAGGATTAATAAAGTTTATTAATCTTTGGGTTTTGCTATAACCTGATTTTTCAATTAGTTTCCTTTCTGAAACAAGAGTTTCAGTTTCTATTAGAAAAAAAAAACTATGTATCTTTACGAAGTCGCACACTTATTTGAGTAGAGTGAGAGACTGGGAATGAGAAATCGTCAAGGATGACTTCTTTGTTGGCGAAACGAAGGTTGCGTCAGTAAATAGCGCATGAACTGTTCTGGATTTCCAATGCCTCAGGAAAGATAGATGACAACACCTTTTGCTTTTATATGTGTATCTTGTATCTCCGTTATCCTCTACTTATGTGATAGAAATAGACTGCCTATTTATAGACTTATTTCTTGTTCAACATTATTTATTTACATTAAAGCGTGCACGAATACATGATCAAGATTTGTTGCAGTAAAGATATGGAAAGATTGCTTTCTATCAATTCTAGTTTTTCTTCAAGCTTTTCCATTTCTCTCTCTTGTCTTTCGTGTTGCAAACTTGTTAGGAATAAAAGAGTAGCCGAAAAAATCAAATCACTTTTTGTTAGGTATAAATGATGATGATGTTGCTTAGAGTTGCTTTGTGCATCTGTACATACTTAGGGTGTTCTATAAATCTAAGTATTTGCACACGTTTTGCATCCAGTGATGATCAACTTAGTCATCAGGGGATGAAGTATTACACACTAGGCAAGTCATCAGTTGAAACTTCTAAAGGACTTGATAGCGAAAAGGGATGTTTGTTGTTACTCAAAAATATTTAAAGTATTCTGCACATCAAACATTCTAGACGAAATCGATAAAGTTTCAGTGATTGAAACCAATCAGGGGAACCCGTCAGGGGATGACAATGGCAGACCAACACATCAAGGGAACGCGTCAGGGCATGACATTGTCAAGGCAACCCATCAGGGGAACGCGTCAGGGCATGACAATGGCAGACCAACCTGTCAGGGGAATCTATCAAGGCATGACAGTAACAAGGCAATGCGTCAGGGGAAATGCTCAACACTGCTCAGTGGAAGCCATCAGTGAATGCTGTAAGTCTTAACATCAGGGGATCAAGAAGCACTTGGGTAACTCTACAACAATAGATTAACTTGAGTAAAGCATGAAACACTGATCAAGTCTTAAACAGGATTTGTCATCAGGAGATCCAGAAGCACTGATTAAGTCCACATCAGGACTTGTTATCAGGGGATAGTTATGACTGCATACACTTGTCATCAGGTCTTACACGCAAATCATTGAAACTTGTCACAGAAGCAAGAGATATAACTGGAAAGATATTTCTTGAAGTTTGGTGATCCAATGACAACTCTCGATCATTAAAGGCTCAAAGATCAAGGGATGAAAAAGAAGCAACAAAAGTCATCAGTAATCTGACACATCATTCCAAAAAGGACAACGATGTGACATATATACGGCTAAGTTGAAAAATCAGCACGGCTAAGCACATGGGTTCAACAACTGATTTTCTATATATGCAAAAGAGTTCTCATTACAAAAGGGTGGATATCCAACGGATCAACCAACAGAGAGGAGCACACAACCATTAGAGAGAAGATTTGTAATATATCTTGAGAGAAATATTCAAAGAAAGTTAGAAGCTAGTGAGTGTGAATTTGTAGCTGTAATTTATTACAGAATGTAGCTGATTATTCACATTTGTGATTAAACAGATTTCTAGAAAAACATCAAGTTTTAATACAACAATTTTAACTTGAATGCTTGTGTGTTCATCTTAATACTCATAGTTTTTATTTTTTTGTAGCTATTTCCAACAGTGTTTAACAAGGTTTTTAAGAGCAAAAAGTTTTGAGTGTTTGTATTCAACCCACTTTCTACAAACACTTGAGCTTATTTAGTTCTAACACTTTTCTTTCTTATTTTTGTAACTCTGTCATGTCGTGTGAAGTCATCTTTCCTTTTAATGCATGAAATTGATGGACTTTAGTGATGATTAAGAGCAGACTTTGGCACTGAGTCCATTGTTCTTTGATGTTACTCACTTTGGCGCTAAGTCTTTTAACCATACTTTGATGCTAGACTTTTGTCCACTAATGCCGAGCACTTTGACATTTTTATCCACTGATGCCAAGTACTTTGGTGATAGCCTTTTTATTCCCTGACACCGAGTACTTTGGTAATGCCCTTTTTATCCACTGATGTCGAGTACTTAGCGCTTCACAATTTATCCACTGATGAACAAACTTTGGCGCTAGAGTAAATTATCCGATGACTTTGGCGATGAGTAATTTAGGCTTTACTTGACTTCAGTGATAGAGAATTTCCCGACGACTTTGGCGATAGTCAAGATGACTTTACTTTGGCATCAAAGTTCCTTGTGCAGAGTTTGGTGACAACCAAACTTGAAACATCTTGAAGAATTCTAACTCTTTTACGCTTGGTCTTCAACTTTAGTGACAGAGAAAATTCACAGCAATTGCATAGTTGTGCTTCCAAATTTGACAAGGCTCATTATGTTTAGTTATTTATTCCTAATTTATAAATAGGTAATCACCTATACTCAACAAATGATCCTTGTAACTATATAAGTATAGTATAATTTTTAGTTTATTCCTTAGACTCTTTTAGTATTTTTAGTACTTTAAAATTATTAATATTTCAACTTTTAATTTTCATATAAAACAAAAGTATATAAAAAACTAAACTTTTTTCAACAAATATTCTTTGAATCATTTATAAAAAAAATTAAAATAAAATACACAAGTAGAAATGGTATATTGGTTATGTTGATGCATCCCTGCTTATATTACTATTGTTTAAAGAATTATATGTACTAATATAAGAATTAATGATGTAATATAGACCTTGCTTATATGATGTAAAAGGACTTAGAAAAATATCAAACTTGTTAGGTGGATATATTCTGCTAGTTAAGTAAGGTTTTTGATCACAAGTGAAGACTCTGCTCATCGATTAGGAAGGATGCTGAAGATGTAAAGAAAATTCCAAGGACAGTCTTGCTTAGAATGGAAATAAGCAAGGACTGATAGAGCAAGATCCCTTACCTTGATCCAAGTAAGGTTGTCAGAAAAAGACTCTACCTCTTGCTCTGCTTAGTCAACTTCTAAAAGGCTTTTTGAAATCACTAGAAGACAAAATAACGACTATCTTTTTGAACTAAGGAACAACTGTAAAGGTACAAATCACTATCAAGATAGTACAACTCCAACGGATCTATTTCAAATTCTCAACGGATAGACTTTTGGAGTAGTATAAATAGGAGTCATAAATTTCATTTATGATATCTGAACAACCAAGAAATTGCTCTGACAATCTAACATTCTAAGAATTCAGCAAGACACAAATTCAAGCATGAACAAATGCTATCTAATCTGCTCAACAAGGAACTTACTACTTAGAGATAGCAAGCAAGATACTTCGTCTGCTATTAGTCTGTGTGGCTATTTGGTCTAAGTGACCCATTGTATTTTTGGACTAAGTGTCCTACTGTATATTGTTCTGTGTGAACATTCTTAGTGAGTGTCTTCTCAAGTAAAGAGAAGAAGGATGGAGTAGGCTTAGACCAAATCACTATAAAAATTCTCTTGTTCACTTTACTTTGCTACTTATCTTTTACATTGCTTATTTCCTTTATCCTTGCTTTGCTCAGTCCCTGCTAAACTTTTAGCAAAGACTTACTGACATTGCTGCCTTAAGCCATTGGTTTAAAAAAAACTAAGGGGTTCTTTGCTATAAATTTTGTTGCTAACTCTTTTCAAGATATAAGAAAGCTTTTTAATAAACAAGAAGTGTCTTAAAACTGCAAATTTTATAAGCAGGACTTAAATTTTGAAAAACACTATTCAACCCCCCTTCTAGTATTTTTCTTTTGGGACCTAACAAGTGGTATCAGAGCATAACACTCTTTGCTATGCCCTACAGCTTGAGAGGATCCAAAATTAAATGGTTTTAAGAAGTGATTTTGGTGGCAAACCCCCCATGTGCACAAGAGATAGATTTGCTAACTGGGAATTAAGAATACATGTGTACATGGATGCTATTGATAAGGAATTATTTGAAGCAATAAAGGTTGGGCCTTACATAACAGAGAAGATAAACCATGTTGATCCCAACAAACTTATACCAAAGCTGAGAAAGGAATGGACGGATGAAGAAAAAAAACTAGTAGGATTCAATAAGAAGGCAATGAACATTCTCTTCATGGCTCTTGAGGAGGAAATGTTTGAAAGTGTTTCTAAATGCACCTCTGCTAAAGAAGTATGAGATGCCCTACTGGTCCTCAATGAATGAACAACAGAAGTCAGAGAAAATAAGTAATCATTGCTTATACAGCAATATGAAATGTTCAGTATGCAGCAAGGAGAAAATCTTACCACTATGAATGAAAAATTCACGGTTCTGCTCAATAATCTATGTGCTCTAAGGAAAACCTATGATACCAAGGACATCAATCTCAAGTTTATAAGATCTTTACCAAGATAATGGGATCCTAAAACCACTACAGTAAAAGAATTGAGGAACTTACATGCTACTGATCTTCAGCAACTATATGAAAACCTGCTCACCTATGAAATGGAACTAACTCAAAGAGATGCCACATTTGAACCTTGAAGGAAAGACAGAGGAGTGGCCTTAAAGGCTGATGAGCCTAAGCAGGTAGTAGACTCGAACTCAGAATCTGGAGACAGCGACGAAGATATAGCTATGCTAGCAAGGAAGTTCAGAAGATTTTTGAGGAAAGACCGAGGAAACTTCAAAAGAATTGGAAGTACCAGCAAGAGAGACTCTTCAAAAGACCTCTGCTACAATTGCAAGAAACCAGGACACTATGTTGTTGATTCCAGAAGCACAGCAAGGGAGGAGAAGAAATACCCTGCTAATGATAAGAGCAAGGGAAAAGAGTACTATAAGAAATACCAACAAAAGAATAACTCTTCCAAAGATAAACGACTCCTTGCTGAAAAATCTTGGAGCGATAGTGAGAGTGAATCAGAAGATTTAGGACCAAAAATCACCAATCTTTGCTTAATGGCTAAGGAATCGGAAGCTAGCAAGGAAATAGATCTTATTGAGGTATTTGATTTCGACTCTTCTGACATTACTGAAGCTGAATTGCGCTCTTAAGGATGATGCATCTCAGTGGCATCGTTATAGAAGATTGTTGAGAACTGCTTCAGTAAAGTTTAATCAACTAAGGAGCAAGAACTCTAAAATCCTACTTACACTTGAAAAAGTATGAGCTGAGAATTTGGAGTTAGTTGTTGTTGATGATGAAAGGAGTCTACTTAGACAACACCTCAGGAACTCCCAAGAGAGAGAGTCTAAGTTAACCTCCAAAGTTGAAGAATTAACTGCTACAATCTCCACATGGAATAAATCATCCTCTAATACATGTGCTTTGCTGACAAGTTAAAGAAGCTTGTTAGATCGATGAGGAAATGGATCAGGAACTTGCAAAGTTCCTGCTAAAGAAAATGGAGAAAGTGAGGTTGAATCTATCAGCAGAACAATCTCCATTCATTCAGCAGAGTGTGAACCTCCTGCTAAAACCAAGGATAACAGAAATGATACCTTACTAAAACACAAATTCCCTACTGATCGTAACCATAAGCAGGAGCATGATACTAAATGGACCAAAGGAGGAAAGTTTAGCAAAAACCATGTTCTCCCTGCTCATCGTTACAACAAAGCAAGGAATTTGTTTTCTTATCATGGATAGTTGTTTTTGTAACTATATCATTTTCATAGTTCTCCTTCATTTTTTTATTGGACATATTCAATCTGTTATTGAGCAACATGAAATTTATGCAAAATTAGAAATTAAAATTGGATCAATAAGTGGTATCGGAAGAAATAATATAAAGAAAATGACAAAAAAAAATTAAACAGTTTAAGTGAAAATTATGAATCGGTTAGGTTTACTATTCTCAGAGAATTTCTCAAGTACAAATATTCTTATACTTTTCTTGGTTGCAATGAGTTGCAATATGACCACTTACTTTCGTATGTAATAACAAGCAAAATGGGTAAAACCACGAGTGGTGTAATATATTTTAGCCATACAAGTGGTAATTATATTAGGAATAAAAGAGTGATTAGAACCAGTAGGGCTGCTAGTCTTACTATATCATATGAATCAATATCTTTTCTGTTAAAATTAAAACTATAATCACTAAATATAGATCGTAATCCTTCATATTCAATTATTGAGAATATAATTAATAATACACGGAAGTGTACCTGAATCCATTGATGTTGAAACTTGTGTTATCGTCTTTCTCAACCAAACACTCTCTAGGATAGGAGTCGTTTTTCTTGGATGGGAAGAGAAGAACTGTATGCGTATTTGATATATTGGGGACCATAACCTATTGTGTTCTTTATATACCGTCTAATTAGGTCTCCCATTATAACCTAATTGGGCTCGGTATTAGGTATTCACTCATTAAGCCCATACCTAATTAGAATCTAATTGAGTCTCTTTATTTGATCACTTATTTTAAACTCAATACACAAATAGCAAATATAATTGATATTAAAATATGTAGCCCACATAAATTATTATTATTATTATTATAAATAATAATTTTAACAATCTCCCACTTGGGCTGCATATAATTCAATAATCAATTATATGATAAATTTTCCGTAGTGCACAACCTTATGCCATTTATTGCCTTTAGATTCTTTAAAAAATAATTCGGTCTGTCTCTTATACTAGTATGAGATCATGACGGCCTTTATCAATATTAAATTATGACTAAACCTTCCATGGTCACCAAAATAATATATTCAACAACATGGATCAAGTATGGATGAGTGACATGGAAATTACATGTAATGTGATATGAATCATGTCTATTTCCAAGTGGTCCTAATTCAATCTCCAACGAGATTAATTACAATTCTCTAAACTTAATGTTAAACCACAATTAGAAAATTGAATACATTCAGAGTGATACTTTAACAAAAAAATATAATTTCATCAACTGTATTCTACAGAAAAATAAACAACTTAATGTTTATGACATAAAACATCAAAATACAAACTCCCACTAAACCATAGTGTCAAACAAAATAACACCCATATTAGCAGTATGCTGGTGAAAGACCTTAGGTGTTAAACCCTTGGTTAGCGAATCCGCAAGCATGAAGTTTGTCCCAATGTGTTCTATTGAAAACTAGCCACTCTGAACTCTTTCTTTCACAACTAGAAACTTGATGTCTATGTGGTTTGACTTAATAGATTTTCTGTTGTTATTGGAATACATAACTGTTGAATTATTGTCACAAAATAACTTTAGTGGCCTTTCAATACCATTAATAATACGTAGCCCTGTGACAAAATTTCGCAACCATATTCCGTGATTGGATGCCTCATGACAAGCTATATATTCTGCCTCCATGGTTGAAGAAGCTATAAGTGTTTGCTTAACACTTTTCCAGGAAATAGCTCCTCCTGCCAACATGTAAACATAGCCTGAAGTGGATCGCAAAGTGTCTCTGCATCCAGCGTAATCGGAATCTGAATACCCGACAATCTCAAGTACATCTGATTTCCTATATGTGAGCATGTAATTCTTTATTTTCTTTAGGTATCGCATAACCCATTTGGCTGCTTTCCAGTGATCCATTCCTGGGTTAATTAAGAATCTGCCCAAAACTCCCACTATGAATGCTATATCAAGATAAGTACAAACTTGAGCATACATGAGACTTCCTACTGCCAATGCATAAGGTATCTTTTTCATCTCATTTATCTCAAGTTTATTGTTGGGACACTGTTTGAGATCAAATTTGTCTCCCTTAGATACGGGCGTATCTCCTGATGAACAATCTTTCATGCCAAATCTTTCCAAAACCTTTTTGATATAACTCTTTTGTGACAATCCAATGATACCTTGAGAGCGATCTCACAGTATTTGAATTCCTAAAACAAAAGAGGCGTTACCAAGATCTTTCATCTCAAAATTCTTAGCTAGAAATTTCTTGGTATCGTGCAATAAGCCTATATCGCTACTGGCAAGTAATATGTCATCGACATACAAAATCAGGAAGTTAAATTTACTCCCACTGAACTTGTGATAAACACAATCTTCCACCATATTTACCTCAAATCCATACGATGTAATAACTTGGTGAAACTTGTGATACCATTGACGGGAAGCTTGTTTGAGACCGTAGATGGACTTCTTTAATTTGCACACCATAGACTTTGGATCTCCAGACACAAAGTTTTCTAGTTGCTTCATGTAAATTGTCTCATCAATGTTACCATTGAGAAACGCTGTCTTAACGTCCATCTGATGTAACTCAAGGGCAAAATGAGCTACAAGTGCCATAATGATTCTAAAAGAGTCTTTCGAAGAAACTGGAGAGAAAGTCTCTTTATAATCGATGCCTTCCTTATGAGTGAATCCCTTAGTAACTAGACGAACCTTGTATCTTTCTATGTTACCACTCGAATCCCTTTTGGTTTTAAATATCCATTTGCAACCAATAGGCTTTGACCCTTGAGGTAACTCGACAAGATCCTAGACATTATTGTCTTTCATAGATTGCATTTCATCATTCATTGCATCCATCCACTTTTGAGAACTAGAACTTTGTAAGGCTTGTTGAAGGTTGATTGGATCATCTTCCCCTATGCCTATTTGATATTCATGTTCTTGGAGAAAAACAATACAATCATCTGAGATTGCGTTCCTCCATTCTCTAGTGGATCTCCTTAATGGCACTTCTTGAGTTTCTTGAGGTTGTTGAATTTGTTCGGTAGGTCTTACATGGGGAATTTCGTTGTTGTCATAAACCGGAGTTGCATCTTGAACAATGACAGGTACTATAATCTGAACATTGCCAATAGCAGTGTCAGGAATAGAAACATAAGTTTCTTCCTCAAAGGCAACAACTCTACCTTTATCTTCCCCCCAAACTCAATATCCTCAAGGAACCTAGCATTACCAGTCTCAAAAAAAGACCTAGTAGTGGGATTATAAAACTTAAAGCCCCGAGAGCGTTATGCATATCTAACAAAATAGCAACTGATTGTCTTTGAGTCCAACTTCTTTTCAAATGGCCAATATGGCCTTGCCTCAACTGGACAACCCCAAATGTGTAAGTGTCGAATACTAGGCTTTTTGTCTGTCCATAATTCATAAGGGGTCTTGGTCACTACTTTTGTTGGAACCCTATTAAGGATATAAACTACAGTCTTTAATGCTTCTCCCCAAAGTGATTCAGGTAAAGAAGAATGATTTATCGTACTCCTCACCATATCTTTAAGAGTCCGATTTCATCTCTCAGCAACACCATTCATACTAGGTTTGCCCGACATGGTGTATTGAGGAACAATTCCACACTCTTTTAGGAAGTTAGCGAAAGGGCCTAGACGTTGTTCTCCTGATCCGTCATATCTGTCGTAGTATTCACCATTACGATCAGATTTGACAGTCTTTATTTTCTTGCCTAATTGAAGTTCAACTTCAGTCTTGAATTCTTTAAACACATCCAGAGATTGTGACTTCTCATGTATTAAGTATAGGTAACCATATCTAGAGTAATCGTCTATGAACGTGATAAAATACTGTTGACCATTCTAAGAAGTTGTAGGGAATGGTCCACAAATATCAGTATGAATCAGTTCTAAGACATCCATAGCTCTATTGGCATCTAATTTTCTTGAGTTTGTTTGTTTTCCCTTAATGCATTCAATGCAAACTTAAAAATTACTTAAATCTAAGGGATTAAGAATTCCGTCATTTATAAGCCTTTGAATTCTTTGTTTAGATATATGACCTAAACGTTTATGCCATAAAATAGCAGAATCCTCATTTAATTTACGCTTTGTACCTCTAGCACTTGAGTGCAAGATTTCATTATCAAAAGTAACAGTTTCAAACATATAAAGATTATCAATCAAAAAGCCAGTGCCAACCATAAAAAATATTTGGTTAGGCATAAAAAAAAAAAATATTTGGTCAGGCATGAAGTTACTTTAGCATATACAAGTTTTAAAGCTTGACCACGGGCAGTTGGCAATAACTGCAGCCGCCGATTGTAGGTTATGTTTGCACCCTCTTTTTTTTTTTTTTTTTTTTTTTTAATAAGAGAATTCAACATAACAATAATTTTTATGGAATCACATAAAACTTGATTTCTCAATAAATTAATATGAAGAAATTAATATGAAGAAAACTCTTAATACCACTTGTTGCATTAAAACTATAATCACTAAATATAGATCGTAATCCTTCATTGCTCTTTTTAGTGTTTTTTTATCTTCTTCTTAATCAAAGTGTTTTCATTTTTTTAACATTCTTTTAATGAAATCGAAGTTTGATTTTCTTGACATTTTTGAAGTTTGAATTTCAATTTGTCATCTTGTATTCCGAAGTTGAGTTTCATGTTTGAAGATATCAGGTACCACTCTGTTTCTTTGACTATGAAACATTTTGAGCATTTGTTAGTAACATCTTCAATATTAGGTCTGAGATTCAAATTCTACCTATTAATTGTGTAAATGTTGCGGTATCTATGTCACTTCATCTCATCGAAATCTTTCTGAGCAAAACCACAATAGATAAAATAATTTAACTTAGATTCAACGAAAAATTGTGTGATAAAAAAATCAATAACTACAAATCAGATGTAAAAGAACAAAAATTTTGAAAAGGAACTCAGATGGTATTAGTATGTCAAGGGCATTTTGGACAGATCATATACAAATTATATTTGGATGAAATCTTTCAAAAGCTATTACACTTTAATGGTATTTTGGACCTTAACTGTCATCCTCCCTTACCCTTTTGTTGCGAGTCCATCACATATTTATATATGTTGGATTTTTAATAATGTACTACTATATTGTAAAGGAGTAAGACTTCAGTTGAGTTCTTATGTACATTCGGCCCATTTTTTGTGAAAAAAAAAACTTTTGCACTAAAATTAAATAACATTTAAATATCAATATAATATAAAATTAGTAACTTTCAAATATAAACTTTCTTAGTTACTAATTTCAAAATAACATCTTCCACAAAACTAAAATAAATGTATTATATCATAAAGTTGTAAAATATTGCTAAACATACTCTCTTTGTTCTAAAATTCTACAAAAGTAATCTACATATTTTTCATGTTATTACTTAAACAAATAAATATAAAAAATTTACAAAAATTTTGAATTATACAATTTCACAAACATGAGATATATCTCTAATTTAAATTATTAAAAGTGAATTATAATTCTAATTTTGAACAAATTATGTATTTTAATAACACACATTAAATGAATAATTAAAATTTAATTGATAAAAAATTAAATGCACTATTACCGAAAATGACCAACATTTGAATTTAATGTCAATACAAAGAAAACTCATACAAAATAAACCATACAAATATTTTGAACTAAAATGCATGTTGATATTTGGATATCCATTTGGGGCACCCATGGAGGGTCCGACCCATATGGTAAAAATGAGTTTCACCATGGTTTTAGAATTGAAAGCTGACTTGGTCTATTTGTTTTCAAAAGTTGTATCTATTGGGTTGTTAACTTGTTGAAGCAAAAGGGGAGATGTGGTGTGCATATAACATGCATGTCCACTACTGGCTAAGGCAACTTACTTCCACATACATAGCAGGAAACTAAGAAAGAGTGCTTAGAGTTGCCATTGATGAGAAAAAAAATGAAGGAAGCCAAAATTCATTGTTATTTCGGATTGTGAGTTTCGTAAGTCATTCCCGTCATCTCATGTGGTTTGGTTTTACCGTTCGAGTCACAAAGTTACGAGGAAGGCTTCTGGTTTCATTGCATCGACGAAACACACACTACAAGAGGTAACATTGTTATAATATGATAATCGCATGCCATTTTATGTATTTATACATGAAAAGCTTCCATGTCTCGTTAATGGCGTATTTTGCTACGATGCATGTTAAGGGCTGAAATTGTAGAATGTTGTAGCCGATTATATTTATATATAATCTGCAAAAATTGGTGAGATTTCGTTGTGTATTATATGAGATATTGCAAGACCTATTTCACATTTGGCATATTTGAAGTTCTAGTCAGTCCACCTCATGATACTCGTCCATTTTTCACGAAACTTATTTGCATGCGTAGTACGTTAAAAGAGCTTCAAAATGGTATTTTGTATGCTACATTTGAAACTAAAATGAGAAAGTCATGGCTTGTTGAAGTCGAGCTTGTGCAATGGAACGATCTTTATTTCTGGGTTTGCACCTTCTAGCCTGAGCCGAGCCACACCTTCTGGCATGAGCCGAGCCATCTGCCTTTTATTTTTAATGTTTTATTTCTAATTTTCTTTTATTTTTATTCCCTTAATTCAAAACATTTTGCACTGATAAATTTAAATGATTTAATATTTATGTAAATTGTGATTCTAAAGCATTGCGAAGTTTCCTCTCTATATTTATATTTTATCATTTTAATGCTAATTTGAATCATGCTGCAAAGATGTTCTTGGGATTATGTGAACTTAGGAATCCTTTTTTAATTTCTAGAAAAATGGCATCAAAACACATTATCGCAGACTTAAGCCAATGAAGCAAGTTTAACGTACGGAGGTAATTACAACCTGTGGCACCGTAAAGTTAGAATGATGCTAGAAGAGCAAGAGGTGGAAGAAACTTTGCTCTCAAAAATGAGAAAACCTAATGGAAAGGTGGCAAATGATGCCAACACAATTGTTTTTTCTGGAATTAAGCTGGAGCAAGAAAGACCACCTTGCTAAGATCACTTTACTTAGTTGTATGAAGAATGAATTTTTGTATGAGTACGAGGAGTACACCACTGCATTCAAGCTAGAGGTATCAATCTTATGGATGAGTAGCATATCTCAACGGTGGTTCGCTCTCTTCCAAAGAAATGAAATGGCATGAAGCAAAACATGATTCACAATGAGAATGTTAAGACCTTGGAGGATATTATGCAACACCTTGAACTTGAGGTTGAATGGGTTGAGGCCAACAGGTATTGCAAGGCTTGTGTGGCTTAATTAAATCCTCATAGAGGACACAAGTTCAAGAAGGGAAAGAAGAACACTCGTCTTACTGTGCCTAATTAAGGTGGCTGCGACCAGTGGTGTCACCAAGAGGAAGAGAAGAAAATGTGGTTCTGGAACCAAACATGTCTTGTTTCAACTGTGGGAAGACCATATACTTTATAGGGAATGCACTGGCTGTCTTAGTTGCTGACTTTCTCCAAATATGGATTGTAGACTTAGGAGCAACGGATCATAGAGTTCAAGATCAGTGACTTTAAGGAGTACTGACATATTCCATCTCGTAGAAAAGTCTTTATGGGGAATCAGTCTAGTGTGGACGTGCTAGGCATTGACAGTACTTACAAGCTGAACATAAAGGAGGCTCTGCATTGATTCTTGGTTATGTACTTTATGTATCGGAAGTCTAGCAGTTTATTTTCTCTTTTGTCTATCCTTCCGTTAGGTTATTTTATTAATTTTCAAAACAATGCTGTAAAATTTCACATGAGGAGGAATGTTGTTGGTTATGGATTCTTTTATTATGGTTTTAGATACCATTACTTCTAGCTTTAACAATGATGGTTCTTATTATTTACTTATTGAAAGTAATGATTCAATTTTATGGCTTGCTAGATTAGGCCATATAGGACATGATATGATGGCCAAGTTAGCTCGAGTAGGCCTCTTAGCCCACTTATTAAGGTCAATCTACGGATTTGTGAACCTTGTTGGCAAGGAAGTGAATCAGAACAACGTTTAGTAAAGCCACAAGGGTTGAAGTACAATTGCAACTTATTCTCTCAAATATTTGTGGCCCTATGAATGTGAATGATAAGCATGGATATTCATATTTTCTCATAATGATAAATGATATATGCGCTTTGGATATACCTACTTGATCTATCATGCGCTATGGATATACCTACTTGATCTATCATAGGTCTGAAATATTAAAATGTTTCAAAAGTTATTTGATTAAGCTTGAGAACCAGTTGGACCAAAGCATTAAGACACTTTGAACCGACTGAGGCAGTGAGTATATATATGATCAATTCAAGGAACTGTGTAAGGAAATAGGGATTATCAGGTAACTGACAATCCTTGGAACTTCGCAATAAAATGGTATAGCAGAGGGGAAGAATTTAATATTAACAAGTGCATGCAAACTTGTATATCTCGTTTTCGAGAGATGCATTGATGAATGCAACATATATATTTAATTGTGTGCCTACAAAATCGGTAGAGTCCACCACATATGAGTTATGGACCGGCAAAAAACCCAAATTAGGTCATATGTGGCCATGGAGATCAACAACTTATGTACACAACACTTCTTATAAACATGAGAAGCTGGGCCCGATGGGTAAGAAATGTATCTTCATCAGATACTTTGAATACTCTAAAAGGCTATGTGTTCATTGGTGAGCAACCATATGGGACTATATCGGAGATAAAGTCGCAAGATGCGAATTTCCTTGAGAATGATTTTCTAAGAAGGGGTGATGTTAAAGGGGTCATGAAACTTTATGAGTTGGAAGAGGATAATGAAACTCTTGTAGACAGTAGGAATAACATACCCTCGAGCAATATTTTTCTAGTCAAAGATTCTTCCACACATCAGTTGGGTGAAAACAAAATGGGTACGTAACATTCCATGTTATTATTTCGAGATTGAGGGGAACGTTTTTTTGGCTGATGAGCACGATGATGAACTTTGATCTTATCGAGGCTTTATCATCTTCTTCAAGTGATACGTGGATGCGTGCAATGGAAAAAGAGATGGAGTCCATAAGGACTAATCAAGTCTAGGACTTGGTTGATCTTCCACCATGGTGAAAGGTTATTGGAAACAAATGGTTCCATCGAGTGGTACACGGCTCGTATTGTTGCAAAGGGTTATACCCATCAAGAGGGAATTGATTACAAGGAAACTTTCTCACCAATTGTAAAGTTTGCCTTAATTCACCTCATTATAGCGATTGTCGCATATCTGGATTTATAGTTATATCATATGGACGTTAAGACATCATTGTTTAGTAGAGATTTAGTCAAAGAAATATACATAGATCAACTAGAGGATTTCATTGTAGAAGGACAAGAGCACAAAGTTTGCAAGCTCAAACGTTGTATTTATGATTTGAAATAAGTGTCCAGACAATGGTATTTGAGAGTCCATCAAGCCATCATTAGTGATTGGTTCACGATGATCGAAAAAGACCATTATGTGTATATCAAGCAGTCCGAAGGTAAATTCTTGATCATCTCTATACATGTCGATGATATTTTGTTTGTTGGGAATGATAAGGAGATAACTATTGCCACGAAAGTGTGGATGTCCTCCAACTTTGAGATGAAGAACATGGGAGAGTCAACTTATGTTTAGGGAGAAAATCTATAGAGATCATTCAAAGAGATTTCTAGGTTTATCTTAAGAGACTTACCTTAAGAATGTCCTTAAACAATTCCATATCAGCAATTGTAAACTCATAGACACTCCTGTTGTAGAAGGCGATGCCATTGGGCCTAAGCAATGCCTTAAGACTCTAGAGGATATCCAGAAGATGTCTCATTTTCGTTATGTTAGTGCTATATGAAAGTTGATCTATGCAGTTGTTTGCACCCGACCTGATATAATATTTGTAGTTAGATACTTCAGTCGTTTTTAGTCAAATCTAGGGATTACTCATTTGAAAGGATCCTAGAGGATTTTGTGATACCTCAAGGGTACATTAGATTACATGTTATGTTATAGAGGTCCAAACCTGCAATTGATTGGTTATTCAGATGCTAGTTGGGGAGGTAATCGTGGATTGTGCAAGTCAACCTTAAGTTATGTTTTCTTGTTACACAGTGGTGCCATTACTTGGTGCAACAAGAAACATACTTGTGTTTCTCTGTCCACGATAGAGTCAAAGTTTATAACGTGTACATCGGCTGCACATGAAGCCATGTGGTTTAGGAGATTCTTTGAAAACCTAAGAGTAACATGTTATGCTTCAAACTTGGGGATAGTTTACTGTGATAGCACATCGGCCCTAGATTACATCAAGGACCCTAAGTATCACAGTTGGATGAAGCTATTGATTTGAGGACAAAGTTTATCAGGGATAATATGTCAAACAATAAGGTGACTTTAGAGTATATACCCACAGATAACGTGATAATTGATCCTCTTACGAAGTCGATTCCTCGATATGCTTTTGTTAGACATGTGACTACTTTAGATCTTTGTATGATTTGATTTGATATGTTTGCTTTCATTTCATGTTTAGCTCGTTAGAGAGACCTTTTTTTTTACTATTTGAGACTTTTATCATTTATGCAAGTATCATTGTTCTTTTACGACTTCAATTAATTAGATAGTTCACACAATTAATTATGCATATTGGTGTATGCACATAGAATTAAAATATGTCAACAAGTTGATTGGCGCACTCACACAAACAATAACCCTCAGCACTTTGGAAAACGAGTAAGGATAAGACGTTCATTATTGGTGCTTGACATCGAAAAACGTAGAATATAATGTCTCCTTGGTAAGGGCCAAGATGAGGTTAGTTGTATTAAATGAGTATAGTATGATCCTATTATTATACTAACTTGTTTTATATAACCAGATATGAGATTTCAAAGTTGGCTCTTTGAGAAAGCAAACAATTTAAAACTCGGGTTAAACGCTAGTGTAGTGATTGAACCAAGATATGTGTGGCAAATTTTTGGACATATGCTCATAATAATGAGACTTTATTTGTCATAACATGATAACCGGACATGAAATTTCAAGTATCACACTTGGAAAGCGAGCAACATGAAATGTTCAAGCTAGCCACTCAAAGAGTGACTAGACTAAGGTCCGCATAACAAAGCTACAAGGTAATATGTTGTGAGAGTTTTATATGTGCTTAGTGACCACATAAAAGGAAGTGAGAAAATGGATCTCTATTTTTCTCACTATGTGAGTCCTTGAGGACTAGACAATTGTCCTTACATTGTTATACTTTTTGCTATACTACGAGAGTATGAGTTGATATATACTTTGATAACATATAGTAGTAAATGAGATACAAAATGTACTTGGACCCAAATGTGAGTAAGTACGACTTCTTTTGAGGGATTGATGATACTTATCCAGGTGAAATTTAAATGGGTTTGGGCTATTCTGAGTTTTATTGTTTTATGGTTGTAGCCTTGAAACAAACAGTTGAGTTTGGTGTAGTGATATTCAAGCCACACTTGAATATCAATATATACAAAAAAAATTATGAAATTAAAATTAAAAATATTAATTTTGTAACAATTTTTTGAATTAGAGAATATCGAAGAGGCACACACACGTAACGTGTGAGACTTAACTAATAAGAGTAAAGAAAAAATTAGAGGACAAATATGAAAAGATTTTTGTTCTAGCTAATAATATTAAGATGATTTTTGGTATAAAGAAAATTAGGAAGAGGTAAATAAAATTTTCTCTCAAAATCTTCATTTTTAGAGAGAAAATTTCGAGGGACAAAATTGGACTTCTTTCTCTCCTTTTCTTTCATTTAAAAATTCCACGACAATTAAAAAGTAAAATTTTCTTTAACTTTCTTTTCATTTTTTTGTTTAAATAAACTCCAAGACATGGTGGAAGAGTTTATTCTAATCTAATTTAAATATCAAATGAAAACATAACATGGTCAATTATTACTTTTGTATCAAAATTAATGTATTAATTACTTAAAAATACGTAATTTTATGTGAAAATTAGTATATATTAAATGTTTAAATGACTAATTTTGTTTTATAATTTTTATTCAATTAAAATAATGTCTGTATTCCATGAGACTGCCAACACACTTAAAAAATATCACTATTTTTTATGAAAAATTATTACAAACTTCTTTCCCATGTATGGAATATTGACAGATGTATAATAATTAAAGCTTTAGTGGGTGAACTCTCAATAGTTTATTATATTTGAATAATGCCTTAAATAGTTAAATGGGGAGAAAAGTTGGAAAAAAAGTATTAGTTCATCAGTTGTCAATAGGCATTCTTTAAAATTTATTTTAATTTTCTTTTCACCAACCTAAAAATATGTATGACATATTATTTTGTTTCTTTTTGATTGTTTGTGGACAATTAGTTATGGTGGGAATTAAAAATAAAAATATTAAAATGGTTTATGTCGGTGGAAATTTAGGGAAAGAAACAGTAGTAGTACATAGTATTTTACTAGTAATTGATTACCCACTTATATTTAGCACCAGTAGGGATTCATTCACATCTCTCTCTCTCTCTACATTCATTTCTATATCTATATCTATCAATATTTCTATCTTTCTTATGTTCATATCTGTATCTATCTATATTTATTGAAGCAGACAAAATTGACAAATTTGAATCATTCATTAGCATATGCTTTGATCTCTTTTGGCTCAGTTCAATCTATGCACGTTTGTTTGTGTCAATTATGTATAGAAAGAAATTGAAGATTCAAGCTGTTTATGTGACTGAATCGAGGTAGACGAAAAAATTTCTTGATTGCTGAAGAGAGGTATTGAACTTCGTTTTCTGTTTCTTTTTGTGTCTGTAGCTTCATAAGCTGGATTGGGAAGTGCTTCATGTTGGTTGACTTTGCTGAATTAGGTTTGAATTTCGGTTGATTTAACTAAAGAAGCTGCTACTAGAGGAAGTTCCGATTGTGTTTTGTTGAAGTTACACGGATTTCAGTTGCAGCTAAGGTACTTCTCTTTGTAATCCTGGGGAATTTCTAGCTTCTTTGGGATTTTGACTGATGATTGTACTTGAGAGTTTTATAATTCATATGTTCATGTGTAGTTTGTGTAGTTATATATATAGCGTGTATACATGTCCATTGTTGTTAATTTGAGGTTGTGCAACTTCGGAAGTTAAGATAGATAACTGGATCAGGTTTGAGGGGTTAAACTTTTAGGTGCTTGTGTTTGTAAATTTTGTGAATTGGTTTGGGAGAGCTGGAAGAAGTTCTTAAAGAGGCGCACAAATTAAGGTTCATTAACACTATCTGTATTCATAGACTGAAATGGGGTGTGAGTGCTCTAAACTCACCTCGTGCTGGGAGCCGAAACAAACTGGAACAGTTTCGGAGGCCCATAAAATAGGTATGTATATGGTTTTTCCTTCACTTTTTTATCCTGGGGATAAGGAATGTGTTCATGTCTTTTAAATATGTTATGTTTGCAGAAAATGAGGATACAGGTGAAAGCAGTGGTTTGCCTGCATTTCATGAGTACACTGTAGAACAATTAAGGATAGCCACATCTGGGTTTGCAGTGGAGAACATAGTCTCTGAACATGGTGAGAAGGCTCCAAATGTGGTTTATAAAGGGAAGTTGGAGAATCAAAGGCGGGTTGCAGTCAAACGCTTTAATAGATCTGCTTGGCCTGATCGACAGCAGTTCCTTGTAAGTATATGTTTTCCATTGCATCTTGATCTATCACATATTCTTCACAAACTGAAATGGGTATTTCTACCATTGCTTTCAAATTCTGCAGTCCAAGTCTGGGTTTAAAATTTCAGAGAACATTTATACTTTAAGTAGAGTAATGTGTTTGGTTATGTAAGAAATGTGATTATGGTATATTGTACCGTCTATCATCATACTCGTACTCTCTATATCCAACGAAAAACAAATTGCATTCATGAAGATCATCCTTGACCGTATGCTAATGCTCATTGTTGTTGTTTATGCTTATTTAGAAAAAAAATGAGTTTCAATAAATTGAGCTTGGCAACACTGTCAGGAGAGATTTCAAAGCTCAAAAATGAACTCAAAAGAGTAATCTGCTAGTCATATTAGTCATCCAAGATAGCAACTCGTCTTGAGCATTTTTATGTACATTATTTCAATTCAAGTCAGGATTGATGGCATTAATTGTAATTCAATATGTTGATTCTGTTGAACGCGTCAACATGATAAGCCTCATTTATCATGTAATGTTTTCATTGCTATTAACCTGAACTTTGTCTACAACTTCAGGAAGAAGCAAGAGCTGTTGGCCAACTCAGAAACCATAGGTTGGCAAATCTTCTTGGTTGTTGTTGTGAAGGTGATGAAAGGCTACTTGTCGCGGAATTTATGCCCAATGAGACTCTAGCAAAGCACCTATTTCACTGTAAGTTTGAAAATACAACTTCTTTTGCTGTATCACCATGTTTTTCTTAAGGTTTCTAACTAGGCTATGTGAGGTTTGATTGATGGGCATTGATTAGGAAACATATTCATTGGTCTGATTTTGGCAGAGATATTTTTTCCCGTTTTACAATGATTACAATTATTGAAATGGTCCTGTATTCTCGCAATTACCCATTACAAAGCATACACCTATAACATTTTGCATCTTAATTTCTATGTAAATGCTTTTACTATCTTATGGGGGGAGTAGCATGGAAGTTGACAGGATTGCAATAATACTATTGCATGCGATAGTTCAGACATAATTTCGTAGTTTGTAGATTCCTTTCATACATATGTAGGCCAGAAAAAAAAAGAAACTCCTGCTTAACTTATCCTGTCCATGTCCTCTGTCATTCCTTAATTCTTTTTCTAAAAGTTAGAATCTGGTCTGTTATTTATGATAACATAATGAATACCTCTGTTTTTGACTCTTTAATATTTACTTTTAATTTGATGTTATATATTGTGTATTCTTTTATTTCTACTTATATATGGATGGGTTAACTGCGACGCAACCTTTTCATTTGTTCATCAAAATAATGAAACCAAACTAATTTAGTTTACTGCATTGCCAGCTTGAGTTAAAAAAATATTGTACAATATCTGAAAAAAGGTTGAGTTAAATCAATCTGGTTCATTGTCTTGGCCACCTACATTCAAATTTCTTCACATAAAGCAGTGGTGTTGTGCTCTCTCTCTCAATCTCTTTCTCTCTCTCCCTCTCTCCCTGTCTTGTATATGCAAATGTTTTTGGCAGACTGCATGATATTTCCTTCTTTCTCCCTACCCCTCCCATTACCTTTTGAGTTTTGATATATTCAGTATTATTTTTAGTGCAATTATTCCTTTCAAAGTTTTAATGACTTTTGGTTGCAGTTTCCAACCCTGTACTGTATGATACACAATAGTTATATTGCATATACGATCCGGTAAGAGAGTCAATCAATGCATTATCACTAGCCGTATCTTAAAGTGATCCAATCTTTTCAAATCACAAATTTGGATGCAATTTTAATTACAATGATACATTGACAATATGCTTTACATTGAAAGTAAATAACTGTATAACACATTGAAAATCTATGTTTTAGTGTAGGAGTATTGTCTAATTCTACAGAATAAGCCCTACAATGTTAAAGTTTTGTCTTGTTTTGGTTTGTCTTGTTCTGTTTTCGAGAAAAGATGTTTCTTAACATATTTTAAGGTTGTCTCAGAAATTTTTCCTCGTATCTTTCTCTCATATAGAAATGTAATTCCTAATCTTCTTTTTTTCTTCACATTGTCGACTCCCTAATTCTGGAATTTATGTATTCATGAAGTTATATCTTTATACTTATTTTTAGGTTTATATGTATATCAGCTGTCGATTAATTGAGTTATAGTATGCTAGATATATAGTTATTGTGTTCAGTATTTTAAATTTCTATGAATAATTATAAAGTATGACTCACCATTCTTGGATTTTTGCCGTACAGTTCTGGTGTTCATAAAATGCCTTTTGTGCCTGATTTGAATATCTTTGGATTTTTCTTAGGGGAGTCGCAACCTATGAAGTGGGCCATGCGATTAAGGGTGGCTATATATCTTGCGCAGGCCCTTGAATATTGTACAAGCAAAGGACGTGCCCTTTATCATGATCTCAATGCTTACAGGATAGTTTTTGACGATGTAAGTGTATCTCTGAGTAAAAGAGGAGGAGGGGGAAAGAAGAAGAAAAAAACATCCTTTTTGGCTTTCTTGGTGACGGCAACTAGATTCACGACCATCTTGTTATTTTTCTCTTGTCACAGGAAGCTAATCCTAGGCTATCATGCTTTGGGTTGATGAAAAACAGTAGAGATGGAAAGAGTTACAGCACAAATCTAGCATTTACACCTCCTGAGTACTTGAGGACTGGTATTCTTTATAATACAACTTAAATTATGAAAGAAGGCTTTCATAGAGTTTCATTTACTGTATTTTGTACATAATTTGTTTGTCTGTAGGATGTGTTCGTCATCACCTTTATAACTTCATTGCAAATAGTGTTTGTAGGATTGAATCCTTTCATCTATGGTTCTGCAAGTTTCTTTCTGCTATAGGATATTATAGATTGAGATATAAACAACATCCCAAGGCATGAAACTATGGAAGTCTCATTTTGTATTTATCAAACATGTGATTAAGTCTGACCTTATACCCTGATGTCTTCTTTGACTCATGAAATACAGGATAAGAATTATTCTTTTTGTTCAATATTCTTTTGCTTTGTTTAACCTGCGCCTTAGTCTCTGGCCAAATTGGTGAAAATTTATGACCTTAGGAGGGTTTCCGTAAAGTGCATAATGTGTAGTATAAGTTGTCGTGTTAGCAATGAGCAATCAAATAATTACCTTTGTCTTCAAGCTGTTCACTATCTGAACGCGGGGGATATAAACCCTGAACTCCAAGTACTGCAAAAAAGCCAATACTCAGTAATGCAAAAAATTCTTAGAGTCAAAGAAAAGCAAAGACAACTTTACAAACTATTGGTTTCCTGCGTTAAGTGGTTTATTGAGAACGTGCTATACAATTTGTCACCTTATGCCCAGTACTTGTGGAATAGGATTGAACTTTACCTGCTCTCTCTCTCTCTCACACACACACACACCCCTCCGCACGTGAGCGCACACACACACACATGCATCTGCACGCGCGCACACACACACACTCACATTCAGAAATTTTTACATCTTAACTAGGAGATTGATATCCATGTTTATCATATGATCCTGTGGTGATACTTTCTCAGTTACAACCAGCTGGTTATTTTGTTGTGGATAGAATCATTACGGTTTCTGGACACATTATTCACAAGGTGCTACAGACTTTCTGTTTTATATTGACCATTAAGCCAAGCCATGTTCTAACCAGATCAACATAGATTGTGCCTCGTTGATGGCCCTCTTTTTGACTAGCCATAAAATCCATGTAAAGTTGTAATATTTTGTTTAGACAATTTTGCTAAGAAATAAATAAAAAGATATGATTTACTTGTGATTTATGCTGTAAGATTATAAACTCACCATCTGAGCTCCTCAAGTCTTGGAGGGACTCAAGCTTGGTGATTAGCCTGATTGACCAGGGCTAGAAACTAGCACGAAATATACCTCCACTTGTCCCAGCACATTAGTAGCCATATTTTCTCTGTAATTTGTATGCATATAATTTGACCATTCAGTCAATTAAGGGCATCACCGTGATATCTATCTATATAGAAGACATCCAAAAGATATATTTTATTGTATGTGGTGTGTATTTTTGTTAATTCATTTGTTGGAATTTTATTCTTCTTCCGGCATCCTTTTCTCTGTTGGTGATGTTAAAGTGCCCCTCATGGATGCTGCACTCCCACACCCACGCATAAGCGTCTACACTTGCCATGGGTGCATTTGCCATCAGAAAACTTTGTAAAGTACTACCTCTGTCCTCAAATGGGTGTCTTAAGGACACTCCAAAAAGTATCCTCAAAATAATGTCATAAAGTACACAATTTACAGCTGTTAAGACTTTCCCTTTATATTATTTATTATTATTATTATTATTATTATTGTTATATATATATATATATATTTTTTTTTTTTTTTGTGTGTGTGTGTGTCTCTCTCTTTCCTTAATTTGCATGTTTGATTGTCCTTCAGACGCCCTCTTGAGGGCAGAGGGAGAAATTGATAATGCAGAATGATGCTGGGATATTATCACCTTATCATTTTTTGGCATTAAGTATGCATGTGGAATAAATTCACTTATAAAAACCAAAAGTTATCAGAACAAGATACTGGATTGTACAGCTTAAATATGGGACATGGACCTAAATAAGTTGCTGAAATATTAAAAAAATTTTGGGCTATCCTCAAATTGATGTGCCTCTGATACAAGTTTCCCTATATTTATTTTAGGAAGAGTAACTCCAGAAAGTGTGATGTATAGCTTTGGAACCCTTTTGCTCGACCTTCTCAGTGGAAAGCACATTCCTCCAAGCCATGTAAGTCTTTCTCATTGAACTCAGGCTCACTCACGCCGAATATTCCATTCTGCTTTGTTTGCTGATATCTTCCAGCAGGAATATATGCTGTTAACTATATAAAATAAAGACTAGGTGACTGGTTCAAGATATTTCTGCTGAATTTAAAGGTGCAGCGAGCTTGCCTGCAGACTGCATCTACATTAAGGTTTCATGTAGGCCGCTGATTCTCTGAATATATGTACTGGAACCCAGTTTTTCAAACTAAAACCGACAATATTAATGGGCCGGGTAACTAGTGTACATGGTATAGTCTAGATAGGTTCGGATCTGTATTTAAAACATAAATATAGGTCCCACCCATTTAACTACCTTTAGCACATTTTTAATACTAGGAGTGCTCTCACCCTCTTGCCTTCAATAATGGACTCCTCGCACACTTACTCTATTATGGCGAAATTTCATCTCACAAGTGACAAATATTCCATATTTCCATCTCTTAATTCCCTTTTTCTTCGAACTTAATTCACTACAAGCCGCTGAGGTTCGGCTTCAAATAAAAAAATTAATTCTAACAGTAGTTATGATAATTCTGTAAAACAAGTAAACAAAATTTGTACAATAACTACTTTCAGCACTCAGTGTCATCTGAAAAGAATAATGTCCTACAAGAGTTAGAAATGAGAAATAATTCAAAATGAAGATAATGACTCATGGGTTATATGGCATTCACATTTGGTGTTGTACCAAGTAATACATACGATTTAGTGGCGTATTTTTGAACAAGTTGCCCCAACTCAGAAAAGAGGATCTTAATGTAGGTTTCGCAAATGAATATTTTATGAAGAATGGAATGATTTTAGTTGGCAAATTTTCATGATGAGCCATATTACTGATGGAGTGAAGAAAAAATGATAAAACAATTGCAAATGTGTAGCGGTAATAACCAAAAAAAAAAAAAAGAAGTAATGGATGGAGTGAAAGAAGTAAAATAAAATTGGAAGGAGCAGAAGTCACTATTGGCATATGACCCTTGTCCAACACTGGACTCTCGACAAGGGAATGGGTCTGAACACTTTTTTTTTAATGTGAAAATATGGCAAAATTGAGGTGTATCCTTATTCTTCCAAGTACCTGAATCGACCGAGCACTATCTAAGTCTATGTACTTATAGGTTGTCTTTGCCTTTCCTAGTAGCATATCTATGGTGGACTTCGTAAAATCACTAGAAATCGTTTCTACAACCTAAAAGTTAAAATGTAAAGGGGAAATTCTGGTTGGTGTATTTGTGATATGGTCAATAGATTATTGTGGACGAGAAGGCTGAGCACGTTTACATCATCATCTATAGTTGTGTTGTTCTGTTCTCGATTATAAATTTAGTCGTGGACCAGCTTAAAATTTCTTGTGATCTTATTATGAAGTGAGAAGTTTGTTGACCTCACAAGTGACCATGTTGTCATTGGCTATACCTATTACCTTCAACTAATTGTATTTTCTTTTAGTCTCTTCACAACAGATCCTTGGACATTTTTAGTCTTTTGCATTGATTATGTATTTCTTTTAACCTGATAGACATTGTATTTTCTGTGAGAAGATATTCTTTCACCTAATGCCTATTCTAAACTAATTTATATCAGGCCCTCGACCTGATAAGGGACAGGAACCTTCAGATGCTAACAGATTCTTGTTTGGAAGGCCAATTTTCTAATGATGATGGAACTGAGTTGGTGCGTTTAGCTTCAAGATGTTTGCAATATGAGCCACGGGAACGTCCAAATCCAAAGTCATTAGTAGCTGCTTTGATTCCTCTTCAAAAGGAAACTGAGGTCAGTTATTTCCTTCATTAATGAAGCGTAATCTACTGCAAAATTTTCCAGTTCCAAAATCAACTTTGTAGTTGTTGCTCTAGGATTTAATCAGCTTTGCTAATTTATTCAATCTCTATGATTTAATAACTAGTGGCCATGAATTCTGTGTTTTTGTATTCATTTTTTATTGCTCTAATTTTGTAGATTGATTTAGTGCTAAATCTTATTTTTTGTATTCTGTACTTGGGAGTTATCAGAAATACAATGTATTCAAGAGGAGAACCGGCCGTCACAATATTATGAGATCTGAATCTTCCTTTCTCTTAACTGTTAAGATAATTGGAGAATTTGATCATGTTCTTCACTTAAATGTTCTGTAAGAGTTCTCAAACAGTTTTTACTTTACACATTAACTAATAGATAACTAAGCAATAACCCTTACAATATCAGATTGTTCTAGTTTTTTTGTATTTCTTGAAAGAGAGAAAAGCTCATCATTTCAAGATTATTATATGTGAAAATGAATCCAAATTATAGAGATCAAGAATCCCCATCTGGTGTGGTTCAAATGACCATAGTTGGATGTAATGACGTGTTGCGAGTTATGACAAATAGGTTGTAAACAAATGAACAAAAAGTAAAATTGAGACACAGAATTTATATGGGTAAACAAATTATGAAAACAATGGGTGGAGTAAGAAAGCACCATATGAAGAATGCTACAAGATGGTACCAAATCTCTCTAAATGCGGATACACAAATAAGAAGAATCACACAAAGCCTTAACAGTACCAATAGGTATATAGTGGGCTAATTAAAATACACAGGCCCGATTAACAAGTCCAGTCCTTCACTTCCACTACTATCCTAATATTTTTTCTTCATCAAGTTGCGAGAAACCATATTGGATCAGGTTGCTATTTGATTCACAAAGAACTCTTTATACTTGCAATGGCTTAATCGGTAATTACGATTTTGTTACATACGCTATGTTTGTTTCTTCAACTGCAATGTACATAATTGCATTACATCGTACACCAAAATCTGACCTTAATTTAGTGCACATAATTTAATAATGAATTAACATTCCTCTTTTGTCCCTAGTGTTGCTAGTTTTCTCTTTAAATCATGGTATACTCTATAGCTTTTATTTATGAATTAGAAAAAGGTTAGATATAACTTTACACTTATTTATATCAAACCATATAAGGCCTAGAGCATAATGTGATGTTATATACAAACATTGAACAGATATCAAACCTGAACTAACGAAGACAGTATAGGGAAAAATAATAATGATTGAATTACGTTAAATTCACATCACATTATGAAGAGATGAAATTAAACCAAACAGGAAAGTGGTGATAAAGTGGAGCCTAAGTTCAAAGTTATTCCCTTCTTCGTTTGAGATATTGTGAAGATTTGTGATCATTGAAATGTAATACCATTATTTTCGTAAGAGGGTAAAGCTTAGGTATATATATCAAATAATGACAGGTTGGATGACAAGTTTTAATGTGTCCACTTTCATCTTTTTCCCCCTTGGGTTCACTTGCATGAATCTTTGAGTGGTTTAGAATTTCTATGCTGGTGTGATCTTTGGCTTCCTGTTGGGGTTTGTTTCAATTTTCCCTCGATTGAAAGTTAATTTTGAGAACATCATTTATTCAATTGCAAATGCAACAGAACTTAATAAACTGAACTCCACAAATCACTAATATTCTTGTAATGTAAATGTTCAAATTAAAATTTGCTTGCCATTTGCTTAACTATTTACTGGACCATGCCCTTTCTATCAATCTGCATGTGCAACATATTCACCGAGACTTAATAAGTGAAATGTTGGCTTAGGTATCACATTTAAAGTGTAGGTTCCCGAAGGATTGTTGGAAGTTAATTAAAGTGGTAGCAAGGGTATTATAATTTGTACTGATGAATTTATTGATTGCTGGATATGATTTCTTTGAGTTTATGTATGTGTCTTTGCCTTTATGCTATTCAATTTGCATTTTACCTGCGGTGGTTGGTATAGTGAACTTCTTTCTTGTGTATCCCTACTTGTCTTTAAGAATTAATCTTGGTACTGATATAAGTCCTTATCATATTTTTATTGCTGGTGCCAATAGCAGATAATGCATGTCTCAACATGATTAGGTTGCCTTCATGGATTTTTAACTTTTAATCTTAGCATTTCTGGTGGGGTATGGTATTGTTGCTTTGCAGGTTCCTTCTATTGAACTGATGGGCATACCAGATGGTGCTGCTGCTTTCCCTCTGTCCCCCCTTGGTGATGCTTGCTTAAGAAAGGATTTAACAGCCATACATGAGATCTTAGAAAAGCTTGGGTACAAAGATGATGAAGGGGCTGCTACTGAGGTTTACTTCTGATTTATTTCATCTCTTCAAATTCAGGCCTGCTTTGATATAAGTACATTTCACACAAAAACACACGTGTATTATAATCATATAGTGTATTTATATCTCAGTTACCTTTTCAATTTTGTATTACTAATTCAGAAAATTTTGTTCTTCCACCTCCATTTGGGCTCCTATGTTATTAAACAGATATGTGACAGGGTGTGCTAGACCTGGCATATAGGGACTCTCTATAGATATCATGTATGATCTGTGTAATTTGTACAATATGGTATGAAATATTAACATCAAGTCTCTCTCTCTCTCTCTCTCACACACACACACGCGCGCGCGCACGCACTCATACATCGTTCTTTCTTTCCTTTTTCATCCACCTCTTTCCCTTGGTTTCAATTCCTTTCTTATCCTCCTGGATCAGTTTCACGATTGTCAAAAACCAGGTTGCAACTTGACATCAAAAGAGCCCAAGAGGGGTTCAAAAGCACAATTTTTTCAAATTGGCCTACCCATTTTAATCACAGTTAAAGTCTGAACTTGAGAAGAGTGGGCAGCGAGAGACAGGCGGCTAGGGAAAATTAAAAAGTAACACAGTCATTTTTAATCCATAAGTTATGAGTGGAACCCTAACTCAGCAACCCTCAACAATCCAAAAAAACATTGCAACTGTGTGAGGGAGGGAGGGAGTGAGGGGGAGTGTGAGAGACAGGCAGGCATTGTGATAGACAAACCATCAATGACTGCACCTGTTCTCCACTTCTCGTCTGTTATGTTTAATTGCTTTTCCTTCTCTTATACTTGCTAGTTTGCTGCAGAGGGCTATATGTTTGTTTCTTTGGTATGCTTCTGGTTTGCAAACCTTTTCTTCTTTCCACTTTCTGATTAGTTGTTGGCAATTAATTGCATAAAATAAACTAATAAATAGTATTCAAAGCATTTTTGGGCCTAAAAAAGATTACTAGTATTGTACACTGTACGCTAGTAAAATGGACTGGTGAAACAAGTTTTAATATATATATTACGAGTAATCTCAGTTATATAATTCGATTGAGTTGCAAACTAGTAATTTAGAGGTAAACTTTGATAAAAGAAATAGAAAATGGGATTTGTCAATTTCTTTAATTTACATGTTGATGTCAGATTGTAGATGCTGAAATTGATCGATCAAATTTGTTGGAAGATATTATACTAAATCACACGATTGAAGGTTGACTTCAGTGATTAGAATCTGTTAAGAGGAGCAGTTAGTGATTGTCAAGATTGTCAGGATCAGTTGGTCATGATTGTAGGGATTATATAGTTGTAGCTTCTCCTTGTAAGCCTATAAAAGGCATCTACTATCAGCTTGTAAACATACAACTAAGATATACTATTTCTCTCCTTTGTACATAATTTATCTTCATTTTTAATATTAATCATGGAGTCGGATGTTTTCCTCCATGAATTTCAACAAAATTATTCTTAATATTTGGCTTTCCCAGATATGTTTTTATGGTATTGATAGTGTTGATTGCTATGTAATAGGACACCATCCTTGTGTAATTGTAGGTAAAAAATATAGTGAATGATCTATGATAGTGCTGGATAGAACTTCTGTCTATCTCCCACTGTCTATAGAAATTAACAGTCAGGAGAAAATTACTTCATTCACCGTCCTGCTAAATTTTTTATGGGAGATGTAGAAGCTTGTTGTGACTTTTACGGTGCAATTAACCATATTACCGGTGTGGTTAGTTCAAGTCTTTGTGGAGCCCAATTCTTCATGCAGATGTTGAGCACATATGCAACAAAAAGTTTCAGACAACCCAAACTGGAAATGCATAATGTGAACAAGGAAAAGAAAGTAGAAGTAGAAACCTCAGGAGAAGGCTGCAACACAATAGAAGAGAAATATGATAAATGTACGGAGTTGACAAGTTACATGAGCATGATTAAGATAGTTCTGATTGTGATGAGGATTTGATTAATGAATAAAAGGGGAAAGAAAGAGTGATGAGTAGGAAATTGAAGAGAGAGATTGAAATTGAGACTAAACTTGTAGACAACCATGATCATGATGAAGGAACTATGAAGTACTCACGAATCATATGAGGAATCCTACAAGGCTAATGAAGCTGCCAGCAATGATGAGAATTCCAGCCTGCGTGAATTGTAACTTTTGCAATGAGGGTGTATGTGCTCCAAATCTACAAGAGGAAGTTGCATAAAGAGATCCTTCAACTAAAGCATCATGGAAAATATAGTATTTTGCAATGGCTGCACCATTTTGCATATGTTAATGAAGCTTTCTTAAGACCATTTTACTAGGGATGGCGGACATGGGCTTGATAAAATAGGCTTTTATCCAGCGCTACTTTATAAATTGACATTTTAAATGATTTGTCGCCTTATAGGAGCCTTCTTTCTTTCCTCGGCACTATGCTCCTGTTTACCATCTTGCTATGTCTTTTAATGCCTTAATAACAATTATCATTGCTAGAGATGGTACACAAGGTATTCAGTGGCCTATGAAAAGCTATTCTTATTTATTATGCTTGGTATCACAATGGAGAAGGCAAAAAATTGGCTTCCTTCGAAGCTTCAAAGGACTTGCTGCTATTAGTTGAATCTTTTCTTTGGAAGGGAAAGGCTTCTTATTATCATCATTTGGAATTCCTAAAAGCTATGTGATACAGGATCTTGAAGTCGATCAATCAAACTTTCTTTATTTCAGTTGGTTGATCCTTTTGGGTGTTCTTTCATGTTAAGAGCCTTTACTTTTATAGAAAGATAACTAGCTGAGTTCCAGTATGTAAGTTGGGTCATACTCTGTTATGATGTTGCACACTCTTAGTGACCTGAGAATTTAGAATCTTTCCTTTATTCCCGGAATCTGGACATATGTTTCTTGGTTGAGAATAAATACTCATTATCTTCCAAAGTAGAATCTCAACTATCCTATAAATATTAATTAAATCAGAATCATAATTGATTCTACAATTTCTCAAACTCGTCAGGAAAAAAAATTGTAGGTGCCCTTTTGTTGGAACAGGTGGGGTGGTTAGTTTTGGGATTAATTAGCTTGGATGGAAGTTCCGTAATGGCAGTCAACGTTAGGCACAATCTTGAACACCACAAAGACTAGACTATCTTTGCACTTTTGCAGCGATGCACAAGGTTGTACATGAACTCTCCAGAATAGTTGCTTTCTACCTTGGAGTCGCTGCTTCATTTTTTCCCTTTCTGTTTTTGTTCTTTTGTTCAAGTACTTGTTTGTTTCGTATTGCAAATTAGTTGGAATCAGACTTGTGCGGAATTTATTAGCTGTTTACTTTTGGCCAGTAGCTTCTGTCATGCATGTGTACTTTTATTTGTATTGTGGTTATGTTTAGCCTAGATTTTTTAAGAGCTAGAAAGTTGAATATCTGCGTCATTGATCAATCTGTTACTGAGGTTTCAAGCTAGTTTTAGCCACCTGTGTTTGGCATATAATTTTGTGCTCAATATTTTTCTTCCCTCTTTTGCTGTGTGGGTGCAGCTGTCATTTCAGATGTGGACAAATCAGATGCAGGAGACATTGAACTCAAAGAAAAAAGGTGACACTGCTTTCCGGCAAAAAAATTTTGGTGCTGCAGTTGAGTGCTACTCGCAGGTATGAAAGTCTGCCATCCATTTAAAAGTTTAATTGATTTGAGTTAGAGATAGATCTCGTAAAAATTAGCAAGTTGTCAAGCAAACAAGTGTTTTTTTGTCCTTAGCTTAGCTCACTAACCTATGTATTTGCCTTGCTCTGTTTGGTTAATTGGAATGGTACGGATAAATAGAAGGAATCATGGAGGTTGAAGGGAAGGTGAAAGAAAATGAAAGAGGTTGGAATGGAGAAGATGGACTGTGAAGAATATTCTTGGGTTTTGTTGGAATTGACTAAACCCATATGGGAAGCAAGGATTACTTTGAATTTATGGAATGAAAATGGTGGAAAGAATGAGTAATATGGAAGAACATCAGACAGATATTGTAAATATTCATCCCATTTCATTCCATCTAACCAAACAAAAAAATGACATGTATAATATATGTATATATAGTTTGACATACAAGAAAGACTAGAGGAAGGGGCAGAAGGAGATTTGTCGGAGTAGAAAGTAAATATTGCAATCCAAAGAAAGAGAGAAGAGAAAACTGTTTTGCATACCCAAGTGAGGCACTGTTCTCTTATAAAAACCACAAAACAGGATGTACAGCGCTTTAATATCTTATTCCAGATTATAGTATATATTAAGCTTGTTCCTTGACTAATAATATATACTTATTGTATTTGGTTGCAGTTTATTGGTGTAGGAACCATGGTCTCCCCGACAGTTTTTGCTCGCCGTAGCCTGTCATATCTAATGAATGAAATGCCTCAGGAGGCCCTCAATGACGCGGTGCAAGCACAAGTTATATCTCCTGTTTGGCACATTGCTTCGTATTTGCAAGCTACTGCTCTTTTTACTTTAGGAAGGGAGAATGAGGGGCAAATTGCACTCAGGGAGGGTGCAGTCCTTGAAGAAAAAAGGAATGAGAATTTCTAACAAGATGAAGGTCAACGATGGTTTTGATCTACTGAAATATCAAACTAAATCCTCTTGAACTCCAGATTGAAACAGGCCTTTTGGCCTTAGAAGTAACAGAATTTCATGGGCATAAATGGTGTCGGTCCTGCGTACATGATGGTTTGGTTTTGTTGAAGCATTCTTTCGCGACATTATTGGGTAGGTTGATTTGGTCGGTTTGTTGTGTAGGTGGAGATACTTTCCCTAGTAATTATGTTGCATTTTCCCTGGTACAGTTGACTGAGCTTTTCGAAGGATACATTGAAAATAATTCGCATAGCTTTGATATGGTTCAGTTTACATGCAAAAATGGAGGGTTGAAGTGAGGTTTGAATTTCCATGCTGTAATTTGTGTACAGTACTATATGGCCTGCTCTGCTCATATTGATGTGAGACTGGCCGTTGCTATGTTTCCTTTTAACTTGGGGATAGTTACTTTGTGACATTTTGTTCTGTATGGTGCATGCGCTATCAATTTTATGCGAAGTGATTTTTGCAATCTTCTTACCAGATTGTTGGCCCTAATCATATCTGCATTACTGAAAACAAGCCGGGGGAGGGGGGGGAGGGGGGGGGGGGGGGGGGGGGG
>CM025788.1:33209563-33246073 GCA_014636745.2 Centella asiatica
TCAAGTTCATTTCGTTTTCCATTCAAGTACAAGAATTTGGATATAAAAGATAAAGATTACAGAATGTTTAATGAATTGAAAAGAATATGACAAAACTTTCATTTGGGTTTGTGATTTTCATACAAGAAAAGAAAACGTCTTCTATTGTGTAATTGTACAATTTTAAAATATAGGGAAAGGAAAGTGAACTACTACTAAGACAAACCGTCAAAAGGGCCCAACCGGGTTCGAACCGGTGACCTCTTGATCTGCAGTCAAATGCTCTACCACTGAGCTATGGACCCAGCATTGACTAACACAAACACAAAAAATACTTTTTGTTTGTTTTTCAGAATAATGAAAACTATCCGAAATTCCTACATGTATTATCCATTCTACTTGATTAATTAGCGCAAACATGATTTATAAGGTTTTGTGTATATGATGCACACTAATACTTTGTTCATAACTTTAACTTTTTCTTCTCTTCTTTTTTTTAGTATTATTTTTTTCGTTTATTTTCTCGTTCTTTACAGTACCATGAAGGGGCGGATCCATTGCAAGGGGAGAGGAACTGCGCCCCACTGGAATTTCTATCTTTTGCACATTATATATGGACCTAGTCTATTTGTTTATTTATATTAATATTATTAAGCATTTGACTGTCCGTCCTTAATTAAAGTTTAGTAATTTCTTTTCTTATTTATTTTAGGAGAGTTCTAGAACAAGTTTAATTAGTATAAATAATTTTTTTTTATTATGATCCGTATGTAACTAATTTTGTACATATTATTTAACTATTATGAATTATTATTTAAATATTTAGATCTTTTTCTTATGTCCAGATTAACTTCACTCATTTATATTTATCCTTGCAAAAATATTTCTATTCAAATCTTATATTTAATTTTGTTTTTCACTACGTCATATTTGTAATTATCAGGTGGTACTAGTAAAAAAATTTTTGACCCTCCTTCACTAAAATTTTATAAATTCTGCGTCCGTCACTGATTGAAATACATGTGCGCGATTGAAATATGATGTTAAAGGTGGGAATCCTCAAGTCTAGAGATGAAATTCGATTATGTTTATGGTAATAAGAGTTTAGTTGGCCACGAATATGTTCTTTGCTTCAATTGATGTTACCTCACTTACAGTCGGTGGTTCACATGAAGTTGCTCAATTATTAAAGTATCGACCAACACAACTAGGTCAAGTAGGGAGAGGGGAAAAGGTAGATGGAAGTGCAAGTTTATAAATAAAAAGGAATTTCCAATATGTTCCAAAATACTAGTATCAAATGTAGGGGGCAAAACTAAGATGAACAAAAAGTTTGGGACTAAAGTTATAGTTCAGTCTAGAAAAGATAATCCATTAAGAGACTAGTACTATCCGTAAAACCTTAAAGTCTACGGTGAAAAATTGATGTAACTATACTTGTATGTTATAACAAAAAGTCAGACCCAAAATACTAGAATAAGATTGAAACCGGAATTAGACCGGTCAAAATTTTTATTAATTACTCATAATTTATTAATTTTTTTTCTCAATTTGTTATTACTTTCTCAATAATTCAAATGTATTTTAACTTTTAGACAAAACTGAAAATATTATATTATTAATAAAATAATTATAAAGTTATTTTTAAATTGGTGGTTTTTTATTTAAAGTTTATACATTTTTAATAGGGAAATAATTTGTAATAACTATAATATTATAAGATAAGTTTATGTTATAAAAAAGGGAAAATAAGTGAGAATGAGACCAAGAACGACCTAACCTGAAATACTCGTCCTTTATTAAATTAGAACCAGTCTAGTCAACACCAAAACCAATCCAAGACCAAACTAGTTGACACCAATCTTTTACCAATCCAAGACCGAACTAGTTAACACTAATCTTTTCTTAGACTGGTGCGATCTAGACTGGTCAGTTAATTTGTTCATCCCTAGGCAAGGTTGGCGGAAAAAGAAAAAAAGATAATGGGCATAAAATTGAAGAAAGATGAACAAGAAGCATTAGCAGCCACGCAGCTTTAAGAGCTGCTACATGAGAATTCCAAGGATCTCAGCAACTAAGAATACAACCAAACAGCATTGAGATATACCCAAATAGAAAGCAGGTACAATTAAATTGTCAATCGAACCCAATTACATCTACGAAGGAGCAAATTCTTTTCACCTGACTTCTTATACACATCATGTCTTCGTAAGCAGATAGTGTGCAAGGCTGAAGGTTAGGGAGCATGAAGGGCAGAAAATGCCCCATAAAGGTGAAACCCCGCTTAAGCTTCAGAAATGGAAATTTAGTGCCAAGCATGCTAGTACAAATAAATTTATTCCTGCTATGAACTCGCACCTATAACCTGATAATTACAAATCAAAACAACATAGATTACAAATTGATGTATCTAAAGGAGATTCCTATAGAAGGCACCGTGAACGGCGTCCAGATTGAATAATTACAGCATGTCAGTAGAGCAGTTCTTGGAACACTGGGTCTACACATTCCCCCCACTTTCCATGGTACAATTCCAAAAGCTTCTCAGCGGGAGTTACACCTGCACCAAAGATTGTCCAACAGGAGGTATCAATAAGTGATTACAAGAAAGTTTATGGTTGATTATATTTATAGCAGATTCAGTACGTGTGGTTGCTTGAGTAGCAATAAGTTGAATGAGAACAATTCCACTTACTTAGAGAACAGTTAATTAATTAACCAGACAACTTCGAGTGTAATAAGAAAAATCTATACTTCTTAACATTGTGAAACTACATCCCCCATTTCAATGTTTCCATCCATTTATATATTACCGAAGTCCTAGAAACATATTCAAGTCAAAGTAAGTCCAGCTAGGGACTCAACATCTCCTAACAATTTGGAAGTTTAGGTGTAAACACTAAACCGTTAATTATATTAAGTTAAAGTTTGAGGGCAAGATATACCTAATATCTAGCGGAATCCAACAACAATGCTACTGGACAAGCATTGTTAAGGTTCTGTGAAAACCAACGGCATTTCGATTTTTGAAACAACGGGAAAGAAAACCAATGGATAGAAAACACAACTTCTCCATTAATTTTTTTCTTGTTTCTCTATCAATTCAAAATAATAAAATAGTAATACAAGTGAAGGAAAACTCTAAAATTGCATTTTATTCTTAAATTTCTTGGTTTTCCATTTAACTATTGTGAGTCTAAGTTTTACATTTATGATTTAACTGGTGGAATTGGACGGTTTTCAAGGAAAACTTTCTAACATAAATGAAATATTCTATAATTTCAATAATACCACTAAGTTGCAAACATAACAAGTTAAGCTAAATATCCAGAGTAACTTGTGTATCACCACCAGAGGTTTACTTGATTCTCTGTTGCACCACCTATGGCAGCATATCACTATCTGAGGTTAGAGAAATAGGCACATTACCGCCTAGATTTGTTAGATTTTAAGTGGTGATGTGCCCCTACAGGTGGTGCTTATGGAGTAGTAATTTAGTCACTTTACTTGAGTTTTCTTTTCATTTCCTTCACAAATTCAGAAATTCTAGAAAAGACAACATACTGGATTTCTATTCTTTCCTTTTGCATTCAAATATAAATATTCTACTTTTTGTTTCCATCAAAACTCAGAAGCATCATAAAAATCCTTCTAAAAGTCGATTTTCTTCTTTCATCAAATAAAATGATTATGCCACTAATGAGCTCTTACCATCTTTTTAGCACTTTACAACAAAAATGGTCGCAAATACATCACATCCCACAATTGAACACAAGGAGGGGATTACAAGCCAATATAGTCCCCAGGAAATATCTAAGAATTTACCTGTCCTAACCACCTCTGCCACTTCATTCACGAATCCTGTTTCCTTGTAGCCTCTTCTTTCCAAACCATCCTGCCCAATATGAATAAATGGAAAAGAGGATAAGCTGCTATAATGATGAGCCCACAACAATGAGTAACAATGACCATTTCCAAGTTACCTTTGCTAATTGCATAACATCTTGGGCGACATGCCTCAACAGTCCATCTCGGAATGGTGTTTTCAGACCGATTACTGGGACCTATTACATAATATTTGAATTAATTGCCACCACAATAGCCAACCAAAAACATTCTATTCCAGTCTTTAACATTATAAATAATTAGTATAACTAAAAATCTTGGTGCTCCCCTGCATACAGAGGCAGCAAATCTACAGTCAAATCAAGGTCACAAAATGAAGCCACGGCAAGGTATTTACAACCCGACAGCCTCTACTTTTACTCCTGATATTAAATATAACAAATACAGTGATAAATTTGCAGATGACAGACCATGTGAAAAACATAACAAGGAATGAGGTGGGTCGCCAAATGTAACACAATCATCTTGAAACATTTTAATAGGACAAATCAAACAATCTCAGAAATCCCTCCAAAAGTGATGCTTCATTAATATGTTGCATCAAATAAACCAAGAAATTGAATTCATTAGCCTTTACAAAAATTAAATTATTCAGTTATGCCATCAGACGTTTTTTACCTCAATTTTGATGAGCTTCCATAATATATGGTAAAAGAAGCTGGTGAATGTAAGATGGCAAGCTTTTAACAAAGTCATATTTTCTATCTATTTCCACCATTTTGATTTTAAAAGCTCATATAAAGGTTAGAGTTGTGCCCAAGTAGAGACCATGAATTAAAGACAAACAGAGAAATATCAGTATCTATCTTTCTTCCAGATTAACAATACATTTCAGGAAGAACAGCTATATTACCTTCTTTCTTAGCATCTCTCTTTCTTCCATTGTCCAATCAGCTATCAGATCCAAAACCTTTTGTAGAGAGATCTCATCATACAACAAACCCACCTGAAAACAATTATTATTTAAATGGATTCATTCAATAGAATCAAGCAACTGATCATAAAGCACAGAAAGTAAACAATAAATGGGGAATTAAGAACATGCATAATTATTAAGCTACACACGGTACATATGATACACATGATACAGAGGAAATTTGATATGTATATACGAACACAATACACTTTACCATTATTTGAAAGTAATATTAAGCTATGTAGGGTGTTTTAATGCTGTTTATTATTCAGGAATCATTTGTAGTTTGTAATGAAAATTTGTAGCCCAATTATGCATTATAGTCAAGCTAATATGATTGATTGTCCAAAAAAATTTGTTAATGTATACATACTCAAAGATAGATTAGTGCCTTAGTGGTCTCTTTCATATTATAGTCTAACTAATATACTTGTTTGTCCAACACATTGTGTTATAAATATATCTGAAAATAGAATATCACATTTTCATATGTTCTCTGTATCATATTCATATGATGCAATTCATGATACGATAAATGAAATACGAGATGTGAGTTTTCAATACTTGATACGATTCACAATTTAACTACTATTGTAAAACATGTCATTCTCTAACAAGACGGCAGCAAGAACATAAGTAGAATTTTTTTCACAAATATACTTGAGAATTCTCGAAGCATTGATCCTTTCAACTATGTATGCATGTACTCATCAAAGAGGATACATACCCAAAATGCAGGCAATGCACATAATCTCCTCCAAGGTCCACCATCAGCACCTCTCATCTCCAAATATCTTTTAAGTCTGACCTGAAATATATATTACGATAAATGAGAAAATTGCAAATTTATTATTATTAAAAAAACAGAGGAAAGAATTGACAAGTTTCTCTAGTATAAAGACATGGGGAGATTGTTCAAAGCTATAAAATATCATGGATCCTAAGCTATTGAAAGCACCTCAGGAAATATTGTTGTCAAATGATTCTCCCAATCATGAAGGTTCGGATATTCACCAGGTATGGGAGAAAGTTTCCCAACCATGAAGTCCTGCAAAGCAACAAACAGGAAGCATCATTAGCTCATTATGAAGTGTTGAAGCATACTAAGACCAGTTGAAACACTATTACAGTGTGTTTGTGAGGTTAAATTTGGGTGAAGGAGAGGGAAAGAACATCCAACTTTCTGATCTCAACTCTTGATTCCCTTTCCTTTTTCCAGAATTTGAACTCACGAACACACCTTCAGGGATAGGTGGAAACCCGGAAGGACAGCCCGGCACAATCAATATATTTCTTTTTCCGGTAGACAAAGTACATTGGAACATCAAGAGCATAATCCACATACTGCTCAAACCTATAGCCACCAATAATTTCAAGTATATGTAAAATTTCATAAAAAGATGTAGGGAGTAAATATTAACATGCAACAATAGTAAACCACAAACAAAACAGAATAAGTGCACTAAAATCATGTTAATGGAGTTCAAGAAGCGTGTAATCCAACCACCCTGATCCTCTCCAGCTACTCAAAATCTAGAACCCTAAACTGAGATGAGATGGACAAGTATTTATTTGCCTGTAAGGTTCTCTTTTTTTTTTGTGTGTGTTTATATAGGTCAGTTCCTAGTATCAGAGTGATATTTCTTACTTTTTTCTTATTGTTACATGCAATAAGAATAACTCTGAACTCTCTTTTACAATGTTATTACCCACCGTGACCTATGGATCTAAAGTGCAATTCATAACTAACCTTTAGCACATGTGATTGCGATGTCATATTACCAGCTCAAGTACAAAATACATAGTAAGGAATAAAACTACTCACTACTCAGAAAACTAATAAGATCAAGAGCTGCCCAAGTGAAGCCCAATTAATAATAAATGACGACTATATTGCAATTTGATCTTTGCAATTGAGGTAGGCATGATCAACCTATTAAGGATGCATATGTTGGTAATCTCTTTCTGTCAAGATATACTTTAGAGGGTTTAGATTTCAAGTACTTGGCCAACTTGAGATGGTTTACCCTTCTGCCCACGTTGGACTACACCCCAAACGCATCAAAGTACCTAAAATTCTAAAAAGATTACAAGATCCGCTGTCATCATGTTGTGACATTCACCAAGTGCGAAAGCATCATTTTACCTTGCGAATCCCATCTTTGAGTTGAACCCTACATGGTTGAGAAAACTTATCCATGGTGAAGTTTCAGCTAGACATAAAACACAGAAACCTTTTTGTTTTTAGACTTATAAGATTGTTCCAAATGCAGTTTGTAGTCTAAAAATCAAAACCCTTATCAGCAAGAGTGAAGGGCTATCTCAAATTTTATTCGTATCAGTGGTTATTACTACTTTCGTTATCTGTTCAAGAATCATGTTTCAGAAAGGTACCTATGCAGTTCCTGGTATTCTATGAATTCTAAACAAGAGTACCCAAACTTACCCAAAGGATTCATCAAACACAAAAGGAAGCATTCCAGCTCGATTGTTATCTGTGTCAGTCCAAATCTGGCTGGAGAAACAGAATACATTTACATATAAATAAAATGTCTACAGACATTAGAATGTTGATTTTTCAGGACATAATTGTAAGCCAACTGAGCAAACCTTCTCATGCTGAGGTAACCATTTGGCTTTTCTTCAGTGAAAGGTGAATTGGCAAATAATGCAGTTGCAATCTGTTCATTTGTTTTACTAATGATAGTTAGATACAATATTACGGACAGAATTGCAGCAAAAAGACGTATGCGTTCTCACAGGCTGTAAAGCTAGACCAGCACGGAATTTTCTAATCATGTCATCTTCAGAACTGAAGTCCAGATTGACCTATCAAAAATAAGAGATGATTTCCATCACTTTATAATTTTAAAGAGATTCAGAGAAAAATGGAACTCCTACATAAATAATAGTGACAAAACTCTGATGCAAATGAGAAAATCACCAGCATAAAAATCACACCCACCTGAACGGTACACGTCCTGAACATCATATCCAGTCCAAGAGAGCCAACTTTGGGCATGTAATTTCTCATAATCTCGTATCTTCCCTGAGCCAAACCACTACGTTAGTATGCTAAGTTGATCAGAGTTTAAACACTATAAAGTACACAAATTTCTAATTTTTGATTTATGATCTCATGACTACCAACCAAAAGCAGTAGGTTAAATTAACATGACAACATATTTCCTTTACAAGTATATGTCTCACTAGATCACTTTACAGACATACAAAGCATATGTAGCACCAATAGAACCCCAACATGTCATTTACATAAAAAGTATAACCTTGGGCATAATAGGTATATCTTTCAGTCTCCACTTGGGCTGGAAGCCAATTCCCAAGAATCCAATTCCCATTTCCTCTGCTACAGCTTTGACCTGTTAAAAATAGCATATCAAGGGATCGTCCAGTATGAGAAAACATAAATTCTGCTTGCGGGTATGATAATTATTCTACAATGACTCAGCTAAGCAAAAAGATGAAGTACATAGAAAAATTTATCAAATTTCCGCTATTAATAAAGAAATAACAGATATTGGCAGCAAAAGACAAACACAAAGTCCAAGTAAGGGATAATCAGAATGAAGGTAAGGAAAGCAGAACGTAAGAACAAGGACGATAACAATAAAACAAGTAGAATACAACTTGAAATAGGAAAATGTCTGCAGATCAACTGAATTCAAGCAGCAGGATGTGGCATAGGAATCCGTTTTGCATTAAACTTGAAGAAAGTATGTAAATTGCAAATTCCACCTACATTTGTCTGGTCATATTTGACGGGCATATAGTTCATCAAACTTCTAAGGGAATGACACAAAAAGGACATCTGAAAATCAGAGAGCAGGTTCACAACTTCCAAATCAAGCATTTTATATGATTATACAGAATCTAGACACTGCTTTCATCAGGTTTCCGTCGCAATTAGAGGTTCAATCATCTGATATTCTGACTGGATCTTGTTAAAAATACTTTAAAAGAAATAAATATCAAGCAACAGAATGATGTATGTCTTGATATTATCAACGTTAAAAGATAAATTAATTAGAAGATAGAAAAGACAAATAATAAGAACTACATTTACTGGACTTCAAGTTCGAGATAAACCTGGTAAAGATGCGAGTTAACCTCCGCACAAGTTTGATGAAGAGTTTCAAGGGGTGCGCCACTAAGCTCAAATTGACCCCCAGGTTCTAGTGATATGCTTTGCTTTCCCTGCCAAACATTAAAATAAGGACATCTCAGACACTACTACTGCAAAATGCAAAATTAAATGGAAATATAACTAAGACAACCACGAAAATTTTGGATTTTGCCTAAAATGACAGTATTGGGATAGGTCAGAATCCACATTCATGTGAACCATGAACACAGATCTGAAGCCCTAGGAGGTGAAACTTGTATCAATCCAGACTCATTAAGTTATTTGGCTCGGTGTGGGACTCTGCCATGTGCCATCATCTGAATGTGACTAACCAAGGCAGCCCCTCAGAATGGTTGGGGCTGCTTGTGTAACTCCATCTGCCACATGGCACTACTGGTAAAGAACAGGGTCTACGTTATTGTGCCAGGATATTCACTAGGCACTGTTCAATACAGGTAAATAACATTGTCTAGGTGACTGCTAATATATTTACCAGGCAGAGCTCAAAGCACGTGATCATGCAGATTCACTTGTAACTTTACTTACTCCCACACTGGACAAAAATCACAATTGGCTGCTTAGGCAGTTAAAGAACAGAACTATTTAAACAACTCTCTATCCGACTAACTACTTGAGTTGCTCCTCACACTGTTCTTGAACTTGACAGTCGACATAGAAAACTCAGTCCCTATTAGTTTTCAAGATCGGCTTCACAAACTTCTTATTTATATACTGTGTATAACCATGTAATTATAACATGCAAACATATGTAACAATTACTTTACAAGGTCAGTCAAGGATAATGGTTGGGCAGTTAAAGAACCAAATTACTCAAGTAAGTCATTTATCCAACTAACTACTTGAGTTGAACCTCAAACTCGATAGTCGACATGGAAAACTCAACCCCCATTAGTTTTCAAGATTGGCTTGACAAATTTCTTATTATATACAACCGACATACACGCGATCCACCATAGTCTAAGTACATACAAACAAATAAAGGATGTCCAAAGGCAAATATACCCGTATTCTCTTTTCTACATTCTCTTTCTTACCTAATATCAAGACCTGATTTTCTCTCTCATTTTAGACCACAAACTCAAAGTTCTATAGCCCACAGAGGATATAAAAACAACATACTATGATCTCTTCTCCTTATTTTGCATGTTTAGGTGTACTTCAGATTACCACTTGAAGAGGGAGGGAGTATATAGTGATATATCACAAATGATATATCATTATTTTAAGTCCAGGTGGTAAAATAAACATCATGCATCTGTTAGTATAATGGAATAATATATGGAGTCAAATAGTACACATTTACCAAATTGACTTGACTCTTGAATTCAACTGAACTCGACTAGATTAATTTTACTAAAGTCAACTTGACTCATTTATGTCCCCAATCAACCATGTTGCTGCTAGTACAGGTTACATACTGACCAGTAGGAGATTTGATCATTCTTCATTCATTGGATATTCAAAGAACTCAGAGAAACTGACAAAAAGCATGATCATGACCAGTGGAACAATATGCAAATATGACAATATTTCTATACTAGCAGTATTCATACAGTTTAAGTGATTGAAGAAACCTGTTTGAGACCAATAATATTGTCACCTTCCATAATTTTATCCCAATCAAATCTTTCTGAAATACCATTGAGCAACTCAGATATTTGTTCATACTTCATAGGACGTAGGGTTCCAAACTCAAACCCAAACTTCTCATGTTCAGTCCCTATTCTGCAAAAACAATCTAAGCCAATATTCACAACCATTTTGTAACATGGATATACAGAAAGGTAGAATTGCAAGCAAGTACCGGAAAATCTATCACATAAGAACTACATGGAAGCATCAAGAGAAGGTTATGATGTTTGTAGTTTTGATATAACTGGAGGGAAGAAAAGTCTACTTTTACTGTATTCATGTGAAATAAATCCAACCAGGTTCATTATCATTCCAGAAGCCAAATAAAAGGCCAACTCCAAACTTCTTATTTTCTCAAAAAGAAACTTGAAGTGATTAGTCCAAAATTACTGTTTACAATAGAAACACATCAGAAAAAATGTTATGTGCTTGAAAAATCAATTAACTCGTACAGAAAATTGAAACGTGCGAAGTAACAAAATAACAATATGAGTGGTGCAAAGGATATCAGATTCACCTAAAATCTTCTGGTAAACGGGTGGAGGACAAGGATGAAAAGTTCCAGTTGATATGAGCGAAAAAAATAAATATTCAGAATGAGAAAAATAAATTTTCTTCTTTTGTACTAGTTGATATCTTTCCCCGTGGTGCACAATTTCCTTTCCTAATAAGTCCTTACTAAACAAGAACAAGTAACCATGTAACATAAATATGATAGCAGCAGTTGTTTATACGTCAAATGACTAAACAAATAGTGGCTTAGCACACCTAAATGCACAGATGACATTCTACTATTATAAACAATTTGTGCAACTCAAATACAGGTACCAATAGGAGCTAGAAGTTGGACCTCCACTTTTCCTTAGGCTTGCAACCAGAAGCAAGATATGCTACTAGATCTTCTTTTGTCAATGGCTCTGTAGCAATCAAAGCATCTTCCGTAGGAGGACTTGCACCAACAATTACTTGATGTCCCCGCCTAATTCCTACACTAGAGCAATCTAAATAAGAATTTTGCGTTGTATACCCTGGATTCCACGTCAAAGAAGGGAAACCAGCACAAGATCCTTTAAATTGGGATGCCTCAACCCTCTTTACGGTGCTATAGACATTTTGTCCAGCTTTACATTGCATGCCTTCAGACTGAATGCAATATGAAGGTCCCGTGGATACAGCCGCCATGTTTTATCCTAATACATCATTCCGACAAAATAACAATGGTCAAGATGGATGCATCCATCACATTTATCGGCGAGTGTCAGTTTTCTTAACATAAGGGTGGAAATTAGATATCAAGCATATTTTATTATCTATGGCATGACGTGACAGTGAGAAGGCTCGGGAATTACAATTCAGGTATATAACACACTTATAGAATGCAAAACCATTTAAGATGAATTATATAACATCAATTCAAGTTCTCATCATCCCATAAAATCCAATCTTGTGTATGATAAATTCAGCAATTTTCAAATTAATTGCTCAAATGCCCAGCCCATTTAGGTGCATATGACCATGCTGTCTATTACAGTAATTTAAATTGACTTTTTTTATCTATTATAATCTCAATTATAACAATTCACTTTGTGTCAGCTGGTGAAGTACTATATATGCATCACCTGTGGAATGAAAATGAACTTTTATATGGTTGCCATCAACATGAACAATTTTATAAATATTAAATACTCCCTCTATTCCAAAATTAGATATACATTTCTTGCTTAGTGTAGTACTATTTGCAAAACTTATAATTTCATTTGTAATATGAATTTGTAAAAATATCAAACAGTTTGTAGTTAAAATTATTTTTCATATCCTTCATTATATTTCACTTAGAAGTTATTAAAAAAAAATTCACTTTTAATTTTGAATTATAGGGAATTCATGAAAACCCATGTTGTGTAAACTATATCTCTGTTTTGGTACGGAGGGAGTAGTTTTTTTTTTTCTGTTTTTTGTATTCAATTTACTCACAAAACCTAATAGTTCAGTAAGTATTTGAAACAAGTTTTTTGTTTGTAATAGAAGTACATGGGCCATTACAGTACAGGGGCCATATAATAATGCAGTGAGTTCACAGACCAAACTAATACAGCTTTGGCTCAAAGCCCAAGTTCACAAAGTGCAGGTGCATCAAGTGCATAAGTTGTTCGGTCGATCTCAATTTCTTACCTGAACTACGACGACGGAGAAAGGCACCGCCGACCGACCGACCTTTGAAGATAGATAGATTGATTGCAGCGAGTTGGGAGTGACGATGAAGATCGAAGAAGAAAGATGAGCGAGCGGTCAAAAACCTAGACTATTTCTTTTGAAGACATAACTGCTGTTGTTGTTGTTGTTGTTGTTCTTATTATTATTATTATTATTATTATTATTATTATTAGTGTTATAAAATAAGTGGATAAGTAATAACAGTAATTGAAATTTACGTGAAAAATTTAAAAGAAAAAAATTGCGGGAGGAGAGTTTTACTATAATTCTTATACAAGATGATACACGGGAGGAAGATTGCGGGAGGTACAAAATATTTGTTCCGCAAAGTTCATCTTTATAGGCATATGTGTACTGTTTGAAATACTATGCAAATTAATATTTTCTACACCTAATCAAAGGAAAAAAAATGTGGGTTTCCCTTTAAAAAATAAACTCATTATTCGTTGGTAATTTGATGCAGCATATTAGTCGATACATCTTAATTCTATTCCATAATTTTTTAAAAGTTGATGTCGGTAGTAATTTTGTAAACATATCGGCTAAATTGTTACGTGACTAAATTTGTTGCACCTCAATTTTATCATTTTTTTGCAACTCGTGGATATAGAAGAATTTAGGTGAAATATGTTTTGTCATGTTGCCTTTGATGTAACTTTCTCTGAGCTGATTAATGCATGTGGTATCATCTTCGTATAAAACTGTTGGAGTGTCTTTAATCGATGATAATCCACATGATTCTTATATATACTAAATTATTGAACTCAACCAAAACACATTTTTTACTAGTTTCATGAATTGTGAGAATTTCAGAGTAATTTGAAAAAATTGCAACCATTGTCTGTCTTGTGTACTTTAAGATTATAAAATTATTGTTAACGTAATAATAATGTATAGGGTCTCACACTAAGAGCGTAATTAAAAAAAGAATTAATTCAGATATTAGATTTTAAATAAGTGAATATGATTAACTTATTTAAAATTGTAGTTGAGAATTAATACTAGTAATTAACTTAGTTAATTGTAACAGTCACTGTAGAGTATTAAATGTTAATATCTATTTGCAAGAGGTGGTTAGTCACCTCTGTCTAGGTTCATTGTATTTAGATACACCTTTGTCCAGGTTCATTGTATCTAGACACACATTTGTCCAGATTCATTGTATTTAGACACACCTCTGTCCAAGTTCATTATATCTAGACACACCTCTATCCAAATTACCTGATGCTTAAGCCATCAGAGAATAATGTTTATAATTTTGAATTGTTCAAATTATATTATGTGCTTATGTGATAACATGGTGCATGGTTATGACCTTTGAACCTATAGGCTAGTGGTTTTGTATTTGAAATACGACTTATATGTCGTGCCTTTCTCTATACATTCTCGTTGTAAAATTCTCTTCTCATCTAACTCCCCTCGAATGTAACTCGAGGTTTTTGTATACCATGTAATGTATAAATCAGAATAAAGTTAGTATAGGATTTTTCAATATTTGTATTTGATCAACTGGACAAGAGAAAAGGACAAAGAGGCGCACTTGCCAAGCAAGTCTGGAGGCTTATGCTATGAAGATGGTGTATTGTCTTAGATTGACCTTAAATCTTTCATTAGCTTGAAAAGATTGGCATAGAATTGGGTCATAACCATGACATATTTATTTTGCACTTTATTCATGCATGTATGTGATACAATAAATGATGTGCATGATTTGTATGATTAATAAATGGTGAGATCTTAAATTCTTAATTAAATCCCTCATAAAATTATTAAGTCTAAGATGCTTTTCAATATTAAACACTCATCAAAATCTCGATCAATAGGTGTGAGATTTGCCAAAGCAAGGCACCCTATTTATCTTGGGGAGATGTGATCAGATAATTGTGATATCCAAACTGTTATGATATTGGGTATGACTTAACTAAGCTATCACAATAGGATTGTGAGCTTAGAGACATGTAGTTTGATAAAAATCCATTTAGATGGACTGTAACAAAGAGTTGTTCACCAAATTATCCAAGAGTTTTATATTATATAATTAACAAAGTGTTGTTTACCTAACTAGTTATGTTTTATGCGACTAGCCAAAGCTAGCATAAGATATAATGAAATATGGATCTTGGCTCACTAGAAAGATTTAAAAGGAACACTTTTCGAATTAATGGTGAAGGCTATTAATTTGAATAAAATAGTGGGAGGCACATATTTTGAATGTGCAATAATCAAATACATTATTAAAATTTTGCAAACTAGTTCATTTATTTCTGCATTTATAATTTGCAGACAATAATAACAAACAACAACACAAACAACATATCATTGTGATCAGTCCTTGAGAAGGACAAGTTGAATAAGATTAATTTCCTTGACTGACATACGAATTTGAGGATTGTCCTCAAACAAGAGCGAAAGCTATATGTCCTAGATGCACCAGTTCCTGAAGCACCTACTAATACTACACTACGTACGGAGCATCATGCTTATAAGAATCATCAAGATGATGCACTGGACATGAGTTGTCTCATGTTAGAATCGATGAACCTTGAGCTTCAGAAACAACATGAGTTAATGGAAGCTTATGAGATAATCTAGCACTTAAAGAAATTATTTGAAGGGCATGCTCGACAGGAAATATATGATACGAGTAAAGCATTGTATCATTGCAAGCAAGGTGAACATGATCCAGTTGGTCCACATGTGCTAAAAATGATTTGGTATATTGAGTACCTTGATAGGTTGGGATTCCTCATTACACAGGAAGCTCAAACTGATTTAGTTTTGCAATCATTAAACAACCACTATTCTCAGTTTTTCATGAACTTCCTCATGAATGAAATTGAGAAAGCACTGACTAAGTTGTTAAGCTTGTTGAGAACTGCTGAAAACAACATGAAGAACTCAGGTCTTAGTCTCATAATGATGGTGAACAAAGGAAAGGTTAAAGGTAAAGGCAAGAAAAAGATGAGATCTAATTTTGGTGCCAAACCCAATCCCAAGTATAAGAAGGCATTGAAACCTAAAAGTGGGATAACAAAAGAAGGTGATTGTCACTTCTATGAAAAATCTGAACATTAAAAAAGGAATTGTCGTGCTTACCTGGAAGAACTTAAGAAGAAGAAAGGAAGTATGACTTTTGATTCAGGTATATATGTTATAGAAGTCAATTTATCTATTTCAACATCTTGGGTATTAGATATTGGATGTGGTTCTCACATTTGTGTTAATGTGAAAGAACTAAAAAGGAGTAGATCTTTGACAAAAGGCGAGCTTGACCTATGAGTTGGAAATGGAGCAAGAGTTGCTGCATTAGCCATAGGAACTTATCATTTATCTTTGTCCACTGGGCTAATTTTAGAATTAAAGGACTATTATTATATGTCTGTCATTAGCAAAAATATTATTTATGTTTCTTGTTTGGACAAGAAAGGCTATTCATTTGTAATAAAGGACAATAGTTGTTCATTTTACTTAAATGAATTATGTTATGGTGTTACAAATTTATTTAATGGTCTCTATATTCTTGATTTGAAAATCCCTATCTATAACATAAATACTAAATGGTTTAAATCAAATGATTCAAATCAAACATATCTCTAGCATTGTCGATTGGGCCATATAAATGAGAAATGCAATCCAAACTCCATAGAGATGAATATTTGGATTTATTTGATTTTGAATCATATGAGGTGTGTGAATCTTATTTATTAGGCAATATGACTAAAATCTCTTTCACCGGACAAAGTGAACGGGCTAGCGTCATTTTGGGTCTTATACATAGTGACGTATGTGGACCAATGAGTTTGCTAGTAAGAGGTGGGTTTTATTACTTCATTACATTTACTGATGACTACAATAAAAATGGATATGTATATCTAATGAGGCATAAATCAGAATCTGTTAGAATAAAATAATCTCGAGTGTTTGTAATTTTGTTGGGGGGGCGGGGGGCGGGGGGCGGGGATTCAAACACTCAAAACTTTTTCAACTTTTTGCACAAAAGGAAATAGCTACAATACTTAGAAAAACAACAACAAATAATCAAATGAACACACGTATTTCAAGTTAAAATAGATCTATTTAAATTTGAGGTTTTTCTGAAAATCTGGTTAATCACAAATGTGATTAAACAGCTTCAAACTCTGTAATAAAATTACAGCTTCTAATTCACACTCACTAGCTTCTAATCTTCTCTGAAATATTTCTCTCAAGATATATTACAAAGCTTCTTTCTAGTGACTTGTGTGCTTCTAAGCTTGTTGATCTGATGGATTGCTTATCTTGTGTAATGAGAACTCTTGCATATATAGAAGATCAGTAGTTGAAACCACGCGCATAGACGTGCTGCTCTTTTCAACTTTACCACATATATGTCACATCGTTGTCCTTTAAAAACTATGTGTCAGACTGCTGCTACTTTAGTTGCTTCTTTTTCATCCCCTGATCTGCATGCATTTAATGTTCAAGAGTTGTCATTAGACCAACAAACTTCAAGAGATATCTTTCCAGATTATATCTCTTGCTTCTGTAACAAGCTTCATTGATTTGCGTGTAAGACCTAATGACGGATGTATGCAATCATAACTTATCCACTGATGGTAAGCCCTGATGTGAACTAGATCAGTGCTTCTGGATCCCCTGATGACAAGTCTTCTCAAAGACTAGATCAATGCTTCAAACTTCATTTAAGTTTACTAAGTGCTTCTAGATCCCCTGATGTTATGACTCACTACATACACTAATGGCTTCCACTGATGCAGTACTAAGCATTCCCCTTAACGGGTTAGCCTGACACTGTCATATCCTTATGTCTTCCCTTGATAGGTTGACATGTCTTGTTCATGCCCTGATGCATTCCCTTGACGGGGTGGTCTGCCTTTGTCATCCCCTGATGGATTCCCCTGACGAATTCCCTTGATGGTTTTTAATCATCGAAGCTTTGTTGAGTTTGTTTGGAATGTTTGATATGCGGAATACTTTAACTGACTTTGAGTAACAACAGACATTCCTCTTCACATATCAAGCCCTTTAGAAGTTTCCATGATGACTCGACTTAGTGAAGAGTATTTCTTCCCCTGATGATCAAATTGATCATCAGTGGATGCAAAACTTGTGCGAATACTTAGGTTTATTGAATACCGTAAGTATTTACAGATGCATAATTTATTCTCTAAACATCATCATCATTATTTATATCTAACAGAATCCTTTGAAAAGTTCAAAGAATTCAAAAATGAAGTTCAAAACCAATTTGGCAAAATTATAAAAGTCATTCGATCATATCGAGGAGGTGAATACTTAAGCCAAGAATTTAATAATCTTCTTAAGGAATGTGACATTGTATCACAACTCACTGCACCTGGAACACCACAATGGAATGGTGTATCCGAGAGGAGAAATCCTACCTTGTTGAACACAGTGCGATCCATGATGAGTCATACAGATCTTCCAATGAGTTTTTGGGGACATGCTCTAGAGATAGCTGCCTTCACACTTAATCGTGTTCCTACAAAGACGGTTCAAAAGACACCATAGGAGATGTGGACTGAAAAACGTCCTAATATGTCTTTCATAAAGATTTGGGGTTGTGAGGCATATGTAAGACGTCAAGCTCTTGATAAGCTCGGACCCAAATCAGATAAATGTAATTTTGTGGGATATCCAAAAGAAACTAAAGGGTATTCATTCTACAAACTTTTGAAGAACAAAGTGTTTGTTGATCGTACTGGTGTTTTTCTGGAAAAGGAGTTTATATCTAGAGTAAATAGTGAGAGGAAAGTAGAACTTGAAGAAATTCGAGAACCACAAGATATCATTGAACCTGATGTGGAATGTGGTAGGAACCACAAGTCATTGTGGAGAATGAACTCGCTCAAGTAACACAAGGCCTTCATAGATCTGGTACAACACGCCAAGAGCTTGAAAGATATTATGAATATCTTGTGACTATGACTGACGATGTGATGCTCATGGACCAAGATAAGCCTACTTCCTACCAAGAAGCTATGAACAGACCAGAATCTGAGAGATGGCTGGAAGCCATGAAATCTGAGATGGACTCCATGTATACCAACCATGTATGGACCTTGGTTTATCCACCTGAAGGGGTAAAACTAATTGGGTGCAAGTGGGTTTTCAAAAAGAAAACTGACAGGGATGGAAATGTACATACCTATAAAGGGCGACTGGTAGCGAAAGGTTTCAAACAAGTACATGTTATTAACTATGATGAAACTTATTCTCCAGTTGCAATGTCCAAATCCATCAGGATTTTACTTGTTATTGTAACTTTTTATGATTTCAAAATCTGGCAGATGGATGTCAAAATGGTTTTCCTTAATGGAAATCTCCTTGAGGATGTGTACATGACACAACCTGAGGGTTTTGTTGATCCAAAAGATGCTAGAAGGATATGTAAGATGCAACGATTCATTTATGGATTAAAGCAAGCCTTTAGGAGCTGGAATCTTTGTTTTAAGAATGCAGTCAAAGAATTTAGCTTTGTCAGAAATGAAGATGAACCTTGTGTATACAAGAGGGTTAGTGGTAATCATATTGTACTTCTAGTATTATATGTCGATGACATATTGCTTATTGGGAATGACATTCCTTCCCTACAAGACGTGAAGACATGGTTGGAAAAATGTTTCTCTATGAAGGACATGGGCAATGCTGCCTATATTCTAGGCATCAAGAACTATAGAGATAGATCAAGGAGATTGCTCATATTAACTCAAAGTACATACATCGAAAAGGTGCTGCAACAATTCAGCACGCAAGAGGCTAAAAGAAGATATATACCAATGTCTCATGGTATATCTCTCTCTAAATCTCAAAGTCCAACATTAAAAGATGATAGCAATCGTATGAATAAGATTCCATATACGTCAGCAATTGGATATATTATGTACGCAATGATATGTACTCGTCCTGATGTATCGTATACCTTGAGCATGACGAGCAAATACTAGTCAGATCCAGGTGAATGTCACTGGACAACTGTCAAGAACATCTTAAAGCACCTGAAAATGATTAAGGATTTATTCTTGATATATGGAGGTCAAGAGGAATTGGCAGTAAAGGGTTACACAGATGCCAATTTCCAAATTGATAAGGATGACTACCGATCGCAATCAGGTTATGTGTTTTGCCTAAATGGTGGAGTTGTGAGCTGGAAAAGTTCAAAGCAAGATACAGTTGTCAATTCTACAATAGAGTCTGAGTATATATCTGTTTCAGAAGCAACTAAAGAGGCAATTTGGATTAAGAAGTTCATTATTGAACTTAATGTTGTTTCAACCATTGTTGACCCAGTTAATCTCTATTTTGATAACAATGGAGCCATCACACTTGGCAAGGAACCAATATCTCACCAACAATCCAAACATATACTTAGACAATATCATCTCATTCGTGAAATTATTGACAGAGGAGATGTATATATATGCAGTATACCGACAGATGAAAATGTTATAGATTCACTGACTAAAACTCTGCCACAACAGAACCATGATGGTCACACTATATCCATTGGTATTAGATACATGAATGATTGACTCTAGTGCACGTGGGAGATTGTTGGAGTGTATACCCTAGGAGCCAATTATTTGATAATTGTCATGACACACTTGTACTTATGTTTTGATTTAATAAATAATTTTTAGTTTATTATGCTTCAATTTACTGTGTGATATAATTGTTAAGATAATAAACGTTCCTAAAATAATGAATACAGATTATATTGGTTCAAGTATGTGACTTGAAACATGAGATCATATAGTTGTAAAATGTATCAATATTCTTAAACATCCCTAGTCAAGTATTATTATTAATGGGACAACAATGATACATTGAGACTAGTATGTGGGTTGACTGATGACCTAATCTCATTAACCATAGAGATGTGAGATATCAAGTCAATACATAGGTACATGTTGGAGAACAGTGTACTAGATTGACCAACATAAGAATTCTATATGTAAGTGAAGTGTCATAAGATATTCTCATAGTGACAATGATATAATGGTCTTTCGATTTGAAGTCATTACATTTCTACTGTTTGATATCACCAAAAGTCATCTTTAATCGGATGGACCATAAAGGTGACTGTTGGCTATATTATGAGTCGTGTGAGGAATGTAAATGATATAAATGGGATTTTTCTCTCATATGTATATTAAGAGTGATATCCTTGGGCTTCTTGATTGAGTAGAACTATGAAATACATGTTCATGCTCAAATAGTGATTTGTCTATTATAGTTTACTCATCGATCAAGAAAACAAAGATTAAATTATAAAGAGAATGACACACTTCATGCCTTGAGTTTAATCTTGGATATCAAGGGCAAAAAGAATTATATTACATTGAAACATTGGTCACAAGAAAAGGTTATGTTGAATCACCAACATTATTATTATTTGAGTAATAGTGATGTATTAGTAGATGTCGCTCACTATTTATAATTTTATAATATAATTATAAAATTATTGCTAACGTAATAATAACGTATATGGTTTCACACTAAGAGCGTAATTAAAAGGAGAATTAATTTGGATATTAGATTTTAAATAAGTGAATATGATTGACTTATTTAAAATTGTAGTTGAGAATTAATATTAGTAATTGACTCAGTCAATTGTAACAGTCACTGCAGAGTATTAAATGTTAATAGTTGTTTGCAAGAGGCCTCTGTCCAGGTTCATTGTATCTAGACACAGCTTTGTCCAGGTTCATTGTATCTAAACACCCCTCTGTCCAAATTTATTGTATCTAGACACACCTCTGTCCAGGTTCGTTATATCTGGACACACCTCTGTCTAGGTTCATTGTATCTAGTCACCTCTATTTAGGTTCATTGAATCTAATTATATATATAATATATATGAAGACCTATTGGTTGAAAGGGGTGGTAGAAGAGGAGGTTAGCCACATATGTCTAGGTTCATTAAATCTAAATATATATATATGATATATATGATGATCTATTGGTTGAAAAGGGTGGTGGAAGAGGAGGTTAGTTGCCTATAAATACTCTTCTTCCTTTTATCTCCTTCAAGAGATATGTTAGACATATACATAGATAGAGATATATACTAGATATACACAACCTTCAGTTCTATCTTATGCTCTGTATAGCAAAGAGTATAGAAGAAAGAAAGAGACCAAATAGAGGGAGTAAGATAAAAGTTGTTCTTTGCTTTCTTTTTGGCTAGTACCATATAAGGAAAGTCATTCATCTCCTTGGTTGAGTTATATACGCTCGTGTGGATACTTATAGAAGCTTGGTTCAGTTGGATTGAGCTTGTGGTTGATCACTATCTCCACCAAAGTTCAGAATTTGTAGCTTGAACAGGTACTCTTCTATCAAATCTATATTCTTGTTTTGCATGGATCCTAGTTGGGGTTTCAATAAATTGTTTTAATTTATCGCTTCCACTGCATTTATGTGCTTGAAACCCCAACACCAAGAAATAACTGTATCACAATAGATAAAAATATAACCCGTTTGCAATCTAACTTTGTGGGGATTAGATAAATATTCAGCTTCGTTATATCCAACTAGCTATGAGGTTGAATCTCTAAAGTAAAACAATCTCATATCAGTACTTTCCTAAAAATACCATAATACATGTTTGATTCCATTGAATGCAACCTTGCTTATATTACTCTTGCTTAAATAATTATATTTACTTTTATAAGAATTGATGATATAATATAGTCATTGCTTATATGATGTTAAAAGGACTTGGAAAAATATTCAACTTGTTAGGTGAATATATTCTGCTATAGTTAAGCAAGGATTTTGATCACAAGTGAAAACTCTGCTCATCAATCAGGAAAGATGCTGAAGCTTTGAAGAAACTCTCAAGGACAGTCTTGTTTATAATATAAAAAAGCAAGGACTGATACAACAAGATCCCTTACCTTGATCTAAGTAAGATTGTCAGAAAAGGACCCTACCTTTTGTCCTGCTTAGTCAACTTCTAGAGGGTTTTCCAAAAAGTATTAGAAGACAAAATAATGGCTATCTATTTGAACTAAGCAAGGAACAACCATAAAGGTACAAGTCACTATCAAGACAATACAACTCCAACAGATCTATTTCAAATTCTCAACGGATAGATTTTTGGAGTAGTATAAATAGGAGTCATAAATTTTATTTATGACAACTGAACAACTAAGAAATTGCTCTGACAATCTGACATCTTAAGAGTTCAGCAAGACACGAATTTTCACCTAAACAAGTGCTATCTAATCTACTCAACAAGGAGCTTACTACTTAGAGATAACAATCAAGATATTTTATCTGTTATTAGTCTGTGTGACTCAATCTAGTTTTAGCGACCTATTGTATTTTTGGACTAAGTGTCTTGCTGTATTTTGTTCTGTGTGAACTTTCTTAGTGAGTGCTTTCTCAAGTAAAGAGAAGAAGAGTGGAGTAGACTTAGACCGAACCACTATAAAAATTCTCTTGCTCACTTTACTTTACTGCTTAACTTTTACATTACTTATTTCCTTTATCCTTGCTTTGCTTGTCTTTGCTAAACTCATTTAGCAAAGACTCATTAACATTGCTGCATCAAGCCATTTGTTTAAAAGCTAAGGGGTTGTTTGTTATAAATTCCACTGCTAACTCTTTTAAAAATGTAAGAAAGTTTTTTTTTAAGCAAGAAGTGTTTTAAACTACAAATTTTATAAGCATGATTTAAATTTTGAAAAACACTATTCAACCCCCCCTAATATTTTTCCCTTTGGACCTAACAGATTCCATTCTAATGTCTTTTGGTAGGCGTAGAATTGTACCTTGATAATAGATTTACGGCAAATGTAATATCTGATCTTGTACAGTTTGCAAGATACATAAGACCACATATTACACTGAGCTATGAAACTTCAGGTCCAAGTATCTCTTCCCCATTTTCAGGTGGTCTAAATAGATCTTTGTTTACATCAAGAGATCGAACTATCATTGGAGTACTTAGTGGATGAGATTTATCCATATTAAATTGCTTAAAAACTTTCTCAGTATATGTGAATTGATGAATAAAAATTCCCGATGACAAATGTTACACCTGTCTTCCTAGACAAAATTGTGTCCTTCCAAGATATTTCATTTCAAACTCATCCATCAGGTATTTGGTTGTATCATTAATTTCATCATTGTACCTACAATATTCAAATCATCCACATATACAACAATAATAACAAAATCATTTTGTGATTTTTTGATTAAAATACATTGACACACTTGATTATTTATATACCCATATTTTATTAAATATTCACTCAATTTATTATACCACATTCCACCTAATTGTTTCAATCCATATAACGATCGTTGTAATTTGATTGAACACATATCATGTGAATTATTTACTTTATGTATTTTCAATCCTTCGAGGATTTTTATATAAAATTCAATATCAAGTACAACATCCATAAGACGAGTTTACAATCCTTTCATGGATGTGACACCTAAAGAAAACGAAATGTGACTTCATCCGTTACCGGAGAGTATGTTTCTTGGTATTCAATACTAGGCATCTGTGTGAATCCTTGTGCTACAAGTAGGGCCTTATATCTCACATTTTCATTTTTCTCGTTTCGTTTTCTGACGAAAACTCATTTATTCCCAATAGAAGTTCCACCGTTTGGTGTTTGGACTATTGGTCCAAAAAAAACTCTTTTGCACAAAGATTGCAATTCTACCTCCATTGCATCTTTTCATTTTGGCCAATCATTTCTTTGTTGACATTCATCGAATTCAAAGTTTAGGATCTATATCAGAACTCATGATGATATCTAGTACCATTAAAAATACAAATATATCATCAACCATGGTTTTCTCATGATCCTAGATTTTCTCATCATTTACATAATTTATTGAGATCTCATGAGTCTCAGGTTTCATTTCCTCTTCAGGGGATTCTTCCTCTTCTTGGAGTGACTTCTACTTTAGGAGTAATGATCATTTCTGGGGCACTTGTATTTATCTTTCTTTTGCGTGGCACATTATCTTTTGCACAAGGTGGCCTTTCACGTTTTTGATGTGGTTTTGATTCATTTGTTATGTTTTCTATTTGTTCTTCAAGAACAGACTTTTGAGCAGGCAATTCTAACTGTGCTGAAGTATTTACTGTAAATATATGAGTTTTCATTATTTGTCTAGCATCATTAAATGCATAAGACATTTGATTTGCATTATTTTAGAAATGAATAACTTCAAATTCATATTGATTAGTACGTGGATTAAGAAAATTTAATGATGATGTATTTCATGATATTTCAGAAATTTATTTTGCAAAGATTTATCTTTCCCTAATGAAGGAAAAATTGTTTCATCAGAATGATAATCTACATATCATGTAGTAAATACATTTTCAGTTAAAAGCTTAAGATATCTAATGATAGATGCAAAATCAAAACTGACCTAAATCTCAACTCTCCGTTGTGTTCCCATTTTTGATCTTTGGGTGGTGGAATAGGAACAAATACTGCACAACCGAAATCTCAAAAATGAGAAATATTGGGAATGTGTCCAAGTACTAATTGCATTCAAGAATGTTGATGATTAGTTGTTGATCTGACTTTAATAATATTTGTAATATGAAGTATTGCATGACCCTAAATTGAATGTGACAACTTTGTCCTTAGAATTAATGATCGTGTAATCCATTGAAGTCTTTTTATCAAAGATTCAACTAATCCATTTTGTGTATGTACATGTGGCACAGAGTGTCTACTAAAATTCCTATTGACATGTAATAATCATCAAAATATTTTGAAGTGAACTCAACAACATTATCTAGTCGTTTTGACTTAATTTTGTAGTCAGAAAATTGAGCTTGCAATTTGATTATTTGAGTCAAAAGTTTTGCAAAAACATGATTTATGGTAAAAAGTAGACACACATGTGACCATCCAACTGAGGCATCTATAAGGACCATAAAGTATTCAAAAGGACTAGATGATGGGTGGATAGTACCACAAATATATCCTTGAATTCTTTCAAGAACTGAGGGGTTTCAAATTGAACTTTTGTTGGCGATGGTTGAACATTAAACTTTCTTAGAGAACATGCTAAACGATGAGTATTTTTACATGGTAGAACCTTATGACTCTTATGAGAATGTCTTGTGGAGTTCTCTATAATGCGTCGCATCTTAGAAGTACCTGGGTGACCAAGTCGTTCACGCTAATGTGTAAATTACCTTTTGTCAATAGACTCTTAAAGTATGACAAAATTTGACTCAATGGTACTAATAGTTGTAGCATATAAACTAGGAGAAAGTGAATCCAATTTTTTCAAATCTTTCTTATGTCCAAATAATGTGGAAGTAATAAGAAAGTGTTCCTTATTATTTTCAGTGTAGCTCTACCACTATTTGTGGTGCTTTCCATTTTCCCTTATTTGGACATGTCCACTTCTATTGGCCAGTTTTACCACAAAATTTATTTCCTCGATTGTTTCCTTACCGACGTTTATTACAGTGCCTATATCCTTGATGCTTCCCATTACAAGGATGCACATTTTGCTGGAATGTTACATTGTTTTGCTTCGGGCAATGCTGTAGACCTAGTTGGCCTCACTTAGTAACTTTTCATTAACACTTGATCATTTTTTTCAACAGCAAGTAAGCATGTGCTTAGTTTACCATAATAATGAATTTTTACAGCCTATACTGTTAGGCAATAATGAAATGATTTTGGGTGAAATGTGGAAAGTATTTTTTTTCCAACATTTGAACATCAGTGACAGATTCATCACATGATTTCAACAGTGATGTGATTCAAAGTATTGTAGTGTTATAATCAAAAACCAATTTATAATCATGCAACTCAATTTCCAGTCATACCGTGTAGCTAGAAGTGTGATCAACTTATGGTGATTGAATCTATCTTTCAACGCAGTCCATAAGGTAAAAGGGTTTTCAGTTGTTAAATATTCAGACAGTAAACACTCAGCAAGGTGTTGACTTTGAAATATAATACTATTAACATCTTCTTCGTCAAATAGCGATATTTTATTATCCAATTGTTTCAACAATTTTCTACCACGAATGTGTAATTTTATATCAAATGCACATTTTAGATAATTGTCTTCATTAGCATTCAAAACATGGAAATGAATATTTTGTAGGTTTGTCCTTTTCTTCTCACTTCAGTAGAGTCTCGTGTCGATAACATGTTATAAAATAAGTGCAAAAGTAATAAATATGAACATCGAAATTTACGTGAAAAATCCAAAAGGAAAAAATCATGGGAGGAAAGTTTTACTATGATTCTTATACAAGATAATACAAGAGCGGAAGATTACTTCCGGAGGTACAAAATATTTGTTATGCAAAGATTATCTTTTATAGCCATATGTGTATTGTTTGGAATACTATGCAAATTAATATTTTTTACACCTAGGAAATAGGCTTTGCAAGCTTTACATTTGTGTGGCATACTTCTTTGAACTATGAGAGGAAGCATGTAGGCAATCATAAATGTCTTCAAATTACAACAATTATTATGTTCTTTAAACTTTTTTCAGACAAATATTCCTTTGGTCCAAAAATCAAGTGTTCTCTTGATCCATCTTAGAAGGCGAGTATCAGATTTCTTAAATTCAATCATATTCTTTATATTTAAATAATTTTTATGAAAAGTAAAAAAGAAACTGTATCAATATCTCCATTTTGAAATTAATTTAATAATTTTAAACGATGTATATTTAAACATGTTAGGTCCCAAACGAAAAAAAAAATACTAGGATGGGGCTTAAATAGTGTTTTTCAAAATTTAAATCCTGCTTATAAAATTTACAGTTTTAAAACACTTCTTGCTTAAAAAAAACTTTTTTATATTTTGAAAAGAGTTAGCAGCAGAATTTATAGCAAAGAATCCCTTAGCTTTTAAACAAATGGTTTGAGGCAACAATGTCAGTAAGTCTTTACTAAATGAGTTTAGCAAGGACTGAGCAAAGCAGGGATAAGGGAAATAAGCAATGTAAAAGATAAGTAGTAAAGTAAAGTGAGCAAGAGAATTTTTATAGTGGTTCGGTCTAAGCCTACTCCACTATTCTTCTCTTTACTTGAGAAGACACTCACTAAGAATGTTCACACAGAACAAAATACAACATGATATTTAGTCTAAAAGTACAGTAAGTCACTAAGACCAGATTGAGTCACACAGACTAATAACAGATAAAATATCTTGCTTGTCATCTCTAAGTAGTAAGCTCCTTGTTGAGTAGATTAGACAGCACTTGTTCAGGTAAAAATTCGTGTCTTGCTGAACTTAGAGCATGAGCTCTCATTAGTAGAACCAAATATAATAACATCATCATAAACTTGAACAAGTATTATATGACCAACATGTTTTCTATGAAATAAAGTTTTATCTATAATAACTCTAGTGAATTTATTTTCAATTAAAAATTGAGATAGAGTATCATACCATGCTCTTGGTGCTTGTTTAAGTCCATAGAGTGTTTTGTCTAACCTATAGACATGATTGAAAAATTTCTGGTCTTTAAAGGTAGGAGGTTGCTAGACATATACCTCTTCTTGTAGTTTTCCATTCAGACATGCACTCTTTACATCCATCTGGTACACTTTGAAATTTGCATGAACAACATAAACAAGGAATATCCTGATTGTTTCTAATCATGCTACTGGTGCAAAAGTTTCATCATAGTCAATCCTTTCTTTTTGTGAATAACCTTGTGCAACCAATTTGACCTTATTCCTTGTCACTATACCAGCTTCATCTAGCTTGTTTCTAAAGATCCATTTAGTACCAATGATAGATTTATTCCTTGGTTTTGGCACTAGTCTCCAGACTTTGTTTCTTTCAAACTGATTGAGCTTCTCTTGCATAGCAATTACCCAATCAACATCTAATAATGCCTCTTCAACCTTTTTAGGTTCAATCTTGGATAGAAAGTTAAGGTATAGGCATTCATTCTGAGTATCACTTCTTGTTGTCACACCTTTAGTTAAATCTCCTACAATCTGCTCCATATGATAATCTTTTGTCCATCTTATTTGTGGATGTAATCTTCTTGAAGAAGAAACTTCATCATTTTAATTTCCTCCATGGAGTTCAATGCTCTCATCTTCATAAAAAACTCCCCCTAAATTAGTGCTCAAGTCAAGTCTTAAGTGTGGCGGCCCCAAAAATTCCATACAGGACTTGGGCACCGTCTGTAGAAGGAAAACAATCAATAATACATCCACACAACATTAATGCACTAAAGTATTTAATAGTACATCCTTACAAAAACTTAGAGCTTAATAACTGTCAGCGGAAGCTAAACTATTACAAAAGTTTTCAACTGTCGTCCTTTCTTAGCTGCTTCTTACAACATCAAGGTCCAGTCAATCTTTCTTTTTTCCTTTCCCTTGCTAGAGTCATACAACCACTAACTTTCTACATGTATATCTTTACTTTATCTTTATCACCTGTAAAACATTTAACAACAATATGGAGGAGCAATTTATGCTCAACAAGCATGTAAACGCGTGTGGTGGGTTTGAAGCGCAACGAGGGTTCAAACTGTTTGTGAGGTTTTACAAATTAAGTGTCAAAACCTCTAGCACTTTAGAAAATAACTTTGACTTTGAGGTTTCTAACTCCTCGATCCTCACCTAACCGTCTTGCATGTCTTATTTAGCTTAAAGGAGGTTCTCGTAAACTATGTACCATATCCTTCCTCTTAAGACTAACATAAACACTTGCTCAACGCCCAAGTGGAACATTTGAACTTAATGACTCGTGTAAGGGACGTAGCATTCTCATATATTTGCATAGATATAAGATTGAAAAATAACTGATAAATCAAAGTTCAGTTATATCCATGCACTTTCATTCATATCATGCTAATGAAAATTAAAGCATAACATTCTGATTCACAAGGAAATTTAAACATAAAAGTATTAACCTTGTACGCATGTCGAATCAATTGTTCATGCGCTTAACTGACATAAACATAAGAGTGAGAATATACTTGTCTTGGTCCTTAGCTATTTCTAAATCAAATCACTTGTGAGTGAAAGACTCTGTAAAACATGCACATCGACATAACATAAGAAATATATGCCTTGAATATAGATATGAGAATGCACATATATGATGTCCTTATACTTTTAATGTTTTAATTTTGACATTAGAAATGTTAAGGTTTATCAAATAATTAATATTATCTTAAGTAATTAAAGAAATAATATTTTTACACCTTAAAGATAGACTACACATCAGTGGATAGTTACTGAAGCATAAAAAGTGATCATTAGGGGATAAGGTGACGACCAGGGGATAAAATACCAGTTAGGGGATGTGATTCTTCATCATGGGATAAATTACCTGTTAAGGGATGAGATTCTTCATTAGGGGATAAACTACCAGTTAGGGGATGTTTGACCCGTCAGGGGATATCTTACCCATCAGGGGATAAAGTACCCGTCAAGGGATGATTCACCCGTCAGAGGATTATATAAAGTAACCGTTAGGGGATGATTCACCCGTCAAGGGATGTCTTACTCATCAGGGGATGATTCACCCGTTAGGGGATAAATTGGCCATCAGTGGGTAAATTTTGTTCATTGCCAAACTAGTCGGTAATTTATTTGACTATCACCAAAGTCTCTTGGTTATCACCAAACTCATCGGTGGATAAATTGTTCAACGCCAAACTCAATAAGTCGTTGTCAAACTCATTGGTGGATAAATTGTTCAACACCAAACTCAATAAGTCGTCGCCAAACTCATCGGTGGATAAATTATTCAGCGCCAAACTCAATAAGTCGTTGTCAAACTCATTGATGGGTAAATTGTTCAACGCCAAACACAATAAGTCATCGCCAAACTCATCGATGGATAAATTGTTTAGAGTCAAACTCAATAAGTTGTTGTCAAACTCATCGGTGGATAAACTCATCAGAGACTAGTATTTTTGTTTCTCGGTGACTAAGAAAAATTGTTCATCAGATACTAACAAAATTGCTCATCGGATACTAACAAAATTGCTCATCGGAGACTAACAAAAATTTCTCATCGGAGACTAACTTTATATACCATCGGAGACTAACTTTTAACCTATCAGAGACTAATTTCATGCCATCAGAAACTAATCTTTTAGAACTTGTCTCCGTTATACAAGAGAACTTTTCATACTTTAATGGATGATGTTTATCAATGGATAAACCTGGCTTAGGGTATTCCCTCGTCATCTTTTCTACAGTGCGTATCATTTCTTCTCTCAATACACACACACACACATGTAGTTGCAAACAAATACCATTGCAACTTATTGTAGCTTTTATAGTTGTAGAGTCATGTAGTTCTTGAAACTTTATTCTTTTCTTGGATAACTTTTAACATGCATGACTAATAATTTCTAGTATAATGTGCATGAAAGAATAAAATATAATAGAGCATAAGATTGGTATAAAGTTTTCTTACCTCTTCAAGCTTTAAAGAAGGGATTAGAACACTAGTGTTGTTCTTCAAGAAGACAATTGCTCTTGAAAAGGAAGAATGAAATTTATGTGGGAGTAGGGTTGAGAGAAGTTTTGGAAGTGAAGCTAGGATATAACCTCAGGTGAAGTATTTATAGTGCATACAAATCAACTAGAGCAGTTGGATCATTTTGATACATAATTCTTAGCCGTTGGCTGGATTAGCTAGAAATATTTCTTTGGAGTAATGTGATTGGCTAGCTTAGTCAATGTTGTAGCTACCAATAGTCAGTCAATCACCTATCGTAGGCAACAATCTGTTGGACATAAATCCTTCTCTTGTAGGTGCCTTAAGCAGTAAGTCTTTCTTAACAAATATCTTTAGAAGCATAGTTGAATATTAATCATGGTTAACGGATACTGCTTGAGTTTAAATAAGAAGTTGTTGTCATACATGCAGCCCGAACCTATAGTACACATAATCCTTTGATCAACCACACAACAGTCCCCTTGTAGTTACTAAGTACACTTTATTTCTTTGTTCATACTTGATTAAATTAATCTCTCAAATATTTGAGATTAATATATTCATAAGCTTTTGATGAGTTACTTATGTGAAAAATAATCGATTTTGGAAATCACATTGACATAAAACTCATGCATTTAAAATTCATATCTCATATGAATTAATCCTATTTACAAATCCTGGGTCCTCACATTAAGTTTTCCCTTGATGGTTCAATCCCTGATGGATTATCCCCTGATAGAGCATTTCCTCATATGTTATCCAAGAGATTTACTCTATCCATTAAAGGGGCTTCTAGATGACTTGGATTGACATCAGGGATTACTAGATTCTCCATTGATTTGCATACAACAGTTTCATCATAGTTGGACTCATTTTCATTCTTAAACCTTAGTTTGCCATGGCTTCCTTCTGAATCATCAAGTATTCCTTAAATCTTTTTATCATCAAAGGCTACATGTACTGTTTCCATATAATGTGGAGTCTAAGGTTGTAAACTCTATATGCTTTGCTTGTCAATGAATATCCTAGGAAAGTTGTCTCATCAACTTTGACATCAAACTTTCCTAGGTTTTCTCCTTGATTCTTAAGAACAAAGCATCTGCAACCAAATACATGAAGAAACTTAAGTGTGGGTTTTCTACCTGTCATGAGCTCGTATGGAGGCTTTTGATGAGATTTTACTATCATTGATCTGTTCTGAGTGAAGCAAACAGTAGAGATAGCTTTAGCACATAATTAGGTAGGTAACTTAGCTTCTTCAAGCATGGTTCTTGCAACTTCAATCAAGGTCCTATTGTTTCCTTCAACAACTCCATTTTGTTGAGGAGTTCTTGGAGCTAAAAAGGTATGTGAGATGCATTTTTCCACACAAAACATCTCAACTGTTGAATTCTTAAATTCAGTCCCATTGTCACTACTTAATGCTCTTGACTTTCTCACCAGCTTCAAGTTCTATCTTTTTAATGTGATTAATGATCAGCTTGGGAGTTTCATCCTTGGTATGTAGATACTTAACCCATGAGTATCTTGAGTAGTCATCAACAATTACAAATGTGTACCTTTTCTTTGGTATTGACATCACATTAACATGACTAAATAAATCCATGTGTATTAGATGGATTGGTCTTGTTATTGATGGTGCTTCTTACTTTTGAAAGAAATTTTCTTTTGTTTTCCCTTCTGATAAGATCCACAAAGACCATATGAGAAAATTCAAGTTGTGGTATTCCTGTTACTAATCTTTTTCTCACCAAACTATTGATAATCTTGAAGTTTAGATGAGACAGTTTCTTGTGTCATAGCCAACTTTCATCTACTGATTCTTTACTATAAAAACATGTGTATTATCCTTCTTTTGTTGACCAGAAGTCAGCTATGAATACATTGTCTATTCTGACTCCAAACAATGTAATATCTTCAGTCTTTATGTTACTTATAAGGCATTGTTCATCCTTAAAAACAACTTGATAGTCTTTATCACAAAATTGACTAATACTGAGTAGATTGTGCATTAGACCATCAACCAGAGCTACATCTTCAATGATGACATTACCATGAACTAATTTATCATATCCCATAGTGTATCCAATGTTGTCATCTCCAAAGAAAACTTTTGGGTTAGCTTTCTCCTCAAACTGTGAGAGCAGAGACTTATTTCCAATCATGTGTCTTGAACAGCCACTATCGAAGTACCATAACTGCTTCTTCTTCTTTCCCTGCACACACATTTAAACTAATTAGATCTTTTGGGAACCTAAGCCTGCTTGGGTTTTGATTTAATAGTTTTAATCATAGGCTCAGTTTTGGTTGTTGGTTGTTTATTCTTTTTCTTTTATTTCCACTTCTCAGGAGGTGAGAGATCCACCTTGGTCCTAGGTGGCTTATGAACAACCCTTAACCTTTGAGGAGACATCTTCTTGTGTTATTATGAACATTAGACATAAAGGAATAAACATAATAACAATTTCCATAAACATTACAAGCATAAGATGGATGTCTTAAAATCACCACAATAATGACATGACATACATTAAGGAGGTGCAATGTATGGATAAGAAGCTGCATATGGAACATGAGGAACATGCATGTTATTAGTAACTTTTGTGCATTAAAAAGTAAGGTGGTTGGTGTTCTCACACTTGGTGCATGTCTTCTTAGGTGCATTAGATATAGGTGTATAATTACTATATTTGTTAATACCTAATTCACCATTCATGTTCTTCTTAGGCTTAGTTATTAGGATATTTTCTAACTTCTCTTTTAACTATTTGTTAGTAATCAAGCCAATGTTCTTAGTAGCCTTTTTCTCTAGCACTGGTTCCAAAGTTTTCTTTACAGATATGAATTTTAGAACTTTAGAACTCTCCTATATCTCAGTCTCAATAGGTCTCACAAATTTTATTGGTTTTAATTTACCTGCATGTTTTAGGCTCTGTGCTAGCTTCTTTATCTGTTTCTTTACCTTTATCAGTAGTGATGAGTTATTCACCAACTGATACAACAATGGACATATCTGAGTATCCTAATCCAGCTTTTTGATTAGGATTTTGTGAGTTTAGAAGATCATGTACTTTATGTGAGGATTGAGTCCATTATTTTATCTTATGTTGTTCAGCCTTGAGTTTTTCAACTAGATATTTTTCTCTTTTCAAGGCATCATCAAGATATCTCTTAGCATTAAGAGCATCAGCTTTGGCCTGTTCTAAGATTAAGAATTCAGATTCTAAAAAAGTATTTCTCTTTGAAAGAGCATTATTGGTCTCAGTAATCCTATTGTTTTCTTTTGAAAGAGATCTTAAACTAGCATGCAAGTCATAAGTTTTTTTGGCTATTTCTTGAATGGAAGCATCACATTCATTTTTAAAAACAGAAAAAATATTGAAGTTATGTACCTTAGTTGCTGATGAGATCTAGGATTCAGCTTCTTCTCCTTCGGAATTGCTTGAGAATTTAGCCATTAAAGCCAGATTTACAATCCCTTCCTCAACATCAGATTCATCTGAATCCAACCAGTCCTTGGCTTCAACTATTTATGCCTTTCCTTTTTTCTTGAGAAGATCAAAGTACTTCTTTTTGTAATCTACTTTATTATCCTTGAAGTCTTTCTTCTTCTCATATTTGGGCTTCTTGCATTCACTGGCAAAGTGACCAAACTCATTGTAGTTATAACACCTGATTTTAGATTTGTCAATCATTGTTGATTGACTTGGCTTGGTAGTAGCAGATGTTGATGATGATGAGCCCTTCCTAAACTTTCTCCCTCTTTGAAACCTCAGGTTCTTAAATTTTTTGTCTATGTAGGCCAATCTTTCATCAATCTCATCAAACTCCTCAGATGTATAAATCCTGACTTCAACTTTTTCAGCATCACTTTCTTCTTTTTCCTCATCATTGATATCCTCTTTCTTAATGGATACCTTCATATGTGTACCAAACTTATTCTTTTTCTTTGGTTCTACAATCAGTGCAACAGATTTTTCTTTGGAGTGTTACTTATTCCATTGTTGGATTTCCAACTCATAAGTCTTCAAGTTTCTATATATTGCATCCAGTGTTAGAAGACCTAGATCCTTGTTGGCTTATCTGATTGTAGTAGTCTTTGGATCCCAATCTCTTGGAAGAGCTCTTAAGAATCTATGATTTGCTTGAAGCACTGTGTGAAGACCCGGATTTGTAAATAAATTTCGTTATGAAACTTAATTATTTTAGCTTATTTTCTTCATGAAAATTATTTTCTTATAAGTTGTGAATATCGAAATTATATATTTCTTTTATGAAAAAAATTTATCTGCAATGTGATGTCCAAAAGATTTTTTTTATTATTATTTTGTAAAGCTCATGAGGTTATGAGTTGTTCTACCCTTAAAAGAGTGTTTCGCGGGTAGCTACAGTACCCATCTTCTTTTTAAAATACTTCACTGCTGGGGGGGGAACAGCAGCATTAAATGCTCATCATCCCTATCATTTCCCTAGAGTCAGCTATGAAAGATGACCGAAGGACACAGCAGCCATTTCAATCACTCTCTCCTTCTTCAGTCATTTCCTTTCTTTTCATAGCCAACAGCTGAGATCAAGTTGATCCTACGGTTCTTGTTGTTCAACCAAGTGATATATATACACATCACACTGTTGTAACCTTGATTCTACCTTTCTAAACTTCCATCAAACTTAAATATAATTTTCGAGACAGCAGTTCTTCTTGAAGGATAAACCGAAGCATTTATTTCCTTTCTGCAATAAGGAGGTAAGAGCATCTCATTTAAGTCTTGCTATATTTCTTGCGTCTCTGCTCTACCTACCACCTTTAATACCATGTTCATTTATTTTCAAAAGTATGACTTAATGCATATTCTAACGATCGGAGTAAATGTCATTTGTTTCAAGTTGTCTAGATGGGTGTAGTGTTGTTGACAACCACCTGATGGACAAACCTTTAACTACCAAACATTCTGTTGACAGTAGTCGCAACCCCATGCTTGAATATTCTTTAACCTGATTTTCTTTACCCTAAACCGTGTTTAGGATAGCATGCAGACCAAAAGAAATGTTATGTATCACTGAGAGAATGATGAGTTTTGACCTAAGTGTGGATATGGTTGAGGGCACCACACATGGAGGAGTGAGGAAGACGACCCTGTATCTGAGACGGACTTTAACTTAGTCTCTGACGGGTTTGAATTAATCCCCGATGGGTTATTAATCCCCGATGAGTTAATCCCCGATGG